>CM058042.1:17418147-17804346 GCA_030169165.1 Centaurea solstitialis
TACCGAAGATTTCGTTGGTTTTTGAGCCAAAAGTTTTGAATTTTTGTTATGTGTTTGTTTTTTTGTGTGATTAATTTAAGTAAGTCGAGGATCAAGGGGTCACATGTTGGTAAAGTTGGTCATTGTTTTGTTGGTTATGGACTTTTATGCATGAAAGTTGGTCATTGGGTATTGGTGTTAAACGTGCTTATATATTTTCTATCTTTTATGTTATTTTTGGGTTATATTTCATTTTTTTACATAAATTAGACCCATCAAGAAAAATAAAAGTTGTTACTATAAATACAAGGTTATGCTCCCCAAGAGAGTCTTTTAAAGCAACTCCAATATATCCATAACTCTAAAAAACACACATCAAAAACATCAAAATTGGTATGGTTGGATTAAAATTGTACGTATGACGTTTACATAGTATGGGTTGGAGGAAAAAGGCAGATCCAAATAATAATATGAAGCTTGTTGGACATGTGAAAATGAGAAAGGAGTGCAATAATGTTTGGAGAACAAAAACTATGTTTGTAATTTAGTGAAGCAAGTGTTTGTTTTTATGCGTGAAAGAAAAGAGTCACAGGAGTTGGTGTTGGTGTTGGGCCTATAGAAATTGACGGCCAACAATTTGCTATCTATCCCAAAGAGTAGGGTTTCATTCACGGATTACTTTGGTCTTTTTATTATCATCTTCCTTTATATATGTTATCCTCTTGTTTTTTCTATTTGCTTTATGGTTTTTTTCTAACTATTCCCGTAATTGAAGGCACAAATAGGGTATTACGTTACCACCCTTTTCTTAGTTATATATAATGTTAATCATTTGTATAGATGTGACGGACCCTAGCTAGTCCTGATGTGGTCGTTATATTTTTTATTGGTGGCTAGGTATATTTGATCCGTCATTTATGTGTATAGGAAAGTTTAATTGTAAAACTATTTTTGTTATGAACATGGTGACGAAGGAGAATGTGACATGTGTTGGAGTGGTGTGAGGAGAAATTCGATTCTGAAACCTTATAGTACTTGGATCTTCTTGACGGATCGTATGTGTGAAATCACTTTCCGAATCTGATATTTTGATTCTATGTTCGAGTTACACGAAATTCAGATTATAGGGATAGTCTGATAAGGAACAATTTCTGATCAGGGCACCAAAAAGAGATTCACAGTCATAGGTAAAATCACACTTGGTCGTGACTTGAGGTGTTTTATCATCGTATGTAGAATCACATGTGATTTGATTGTTTTCTTATTTTGATAGTGTTTTGAAAGCGTATGTAAAATCACATGTTGTTTTCTTGTATTCTTATTTTGACCATCTTTTCATTTGATTTTCTTTATAGATGTGTATGTAAACACACACACATATACAATTTATGGTGATGAATGATAACAATTTTTTATGAGAATATTCTTAGTATATATGAGAGTTTACGAACGTTACATGAAAGTGAAAATTTTCACACGATCATGGCTCTCACATTCTATGTATATATTTGCATGATCTATTAAGGCCCGACAATTCCTATGCACGTAGATTTTCTTTTCTTTGAAACGTACAAACGCTAGACTTTGAGGGGTGTTACAGGATTTCTAAATACAATGGAAAACAACCACAAAACAAACAACAAACTCTCAAAATAAATCAAAAATAAAAAAAATCTCTTAAAATCAACAAAAAAAACATTAAAAATTCCTTAAAATTAACCAAAAAAATTAGAATCCCTTGAAATAGCGGAATTCAGCTAAAAACATGGGACTACCTTTTCGGGCATTTGATCCATTTTATATCTAGACCCTCTTGACAAAAACATTTGGTCTTTTTGTTGTATGTGTGTATCGGTGTGTATGCATGGAATTGTCCCCGACCCACCCGCCCCGGTTGAGGATTCCTTAGTAAACTGAGTCTCAATGACGTGGACGGAAATCCCCATTTGGCTCAAAGCAGGGATGGGGCCAAGGACGGGTATAACACTCCCCATAGTAAAACAATAGTTTCTATTTTGATATGTAATGAATATTATTTGACATTACTTTGGATATTACCCGATACGTTTTGGACCTTTTGGTGTGTTTGTCTTTATTTTTTTCTATTAAATTTAGTTTCTTTTGATATTAGATTTATAAATTATAATATGATAATGTGTTTTTTGTATTTAATTAAATTTCTTTTGATTTTAGGTTTTTTGTGAGATTTAAACATGTATAATGTCTTAGGTGGTGTTTGTTTACCTCTTAACAATTACATTAAAAGACAAGCTTTGAATCGTTAAAAGGTGAATTTTGTTTGGTAAAAAAAATGGACTGCCTCTTAATGGTTCCAAAATGCTCTGAATGATTAAGTATCTTGGATGTCTCTTAGCCATTCAGAGTCCTGATTTCATACTCAACAATTACCAAACCAACATATTTCATTTTACACTATATAGTAAGAGCCTCTTAATCATTCTGACCACTTAATCATCTAGCACCAAACCATTCAGCAACTGCCAAACAACCCCCACAATTTAATTAAATTTGTTCACATAAATGGAAAAAACAATTCATGCTTTCTTGTTGGGGATCCTTGTTCTCCGTTGAAGACAGAGATGATGATATGATCAAATTCTTCGATAAGAACAGGATGGGAACAAAGATGGGTGATCGGGAATAGATATGAAGATTGAGGTCCGCGCTCGTACGCACCTCATTCCGTTGCTTATTGTTAAGTAAAAGGAAATTAAAGGAATGGCCCTTTTGAAGGCCTAGGTTAATATAAAGCCCACTACTTAATAAGCCAGCATTTTAAAACTTAAAAAGGTTAACAAGAATATTAACCATTAAAGGAGTCATACTAATGTTGAAAGTTGTAAACTTGTAACTATATAGTCGTTTTATAACTACTACTAAAATAGCAATATTGGGTGTCTATTTAAGCATGGAGAGTTTTAACTGATTGTGGTGATGTTTAAGTAATTTAATAAATACTTGTTTTAATTGATAGAACATATTTTGATGTTACATTATGACTTGTCAAAATAATTGTGTGTACTGACATGTAAGATTTCCAATATCTTTTTGTTTAATTGGAACATGAAAATGTGGTAAAAGTTAAACCCCATCCATCATAAAAATATGAAATATTTTCAATTTATTTGTATAAAAAATACAATTATTGTTTGAAATCAACTCCGGTAAATATTTCCAATATCTTTTTGCTAAATGGTTTGATGGTAGATGATTAAGTGGTCAAAATAATTAAAAAGCTTTTATGATATAGTGTAAAATAAAGTATGGTCGTTTTGTAGCAAATGAAAATGAAATGGCTCTAAATGGTTAAGGGACATCCAAGATGCAAAATTCAGAAGGTTTTAGAACCATTAAGAGGTAAATCATTTTTTTGCCAAACAAGATTTACCTCTTAGCGATTTAAATGCTCTTCTTAATGGAACTATTAAGACAAAAAAAACCCCTAAGAGCATTGTGGTTCATAAACATTATTGATTTTTTCTCATCAAGGTCATTTTTAAGTATCGGACTATTAACCAACAAGATAAGTATCAAGCAAGAGGTGGAAATTCAAACCAAAACATCTTTGCTCTACCAAATGTGAGAATATTTGAAGCCTCCAACACACTTCATCCATAACTAAGATAAAATAGTTAAGAATAATAGTACGATTTCATATTTATCTAAAAAATAACATAAAGTAAATAATTAATGATATCATGTAATTTTGTGTTTATTTGTAATTTTGCTGACTTTCCTATCTCTAAAATCACATACAAATAATATAGTCACCATTTACAATGTAGAAAATTGTTATTATATTCTTATTACAACAAAAATAACATGATGAACAGATAGAGCGATGATTGTGGACGTGATATGATTACTCATTTTCAAATATCATAACCTTATCATAGCAAAATCACATAATTACCATATCATTATCACGACAAAATTACAAAATAAGAAATTTATCAAAACATTCTCATGTTGTTATCATAGCATTTTTCATCAATCTTATCACAACATTATCACATTATTACAGTCATGAATTTTCAGTACAAGACATCTGATGATATTTAAGAGAGAATGACAAGTATAAGATAAACAAACTTAAAAGATAAATACTAATTTACTTTCATTTATTTAATTAATTTGGAGGCTAGAAAGCATTCTCCCATTTTCTAAAGTAGGGGTATTCTCGTTTGAACCCTCCCCTCAAGCAACATATTAGAGTTTTTATACAAATATATATATATATATATATATATATAGAGTAAAAATCAAATACAAACCACTTTTTTTGTAAAAACTATAGGACCAATCTCAACCATCTATCTATTTACATCAATGGTTAATAATATAGATAACATTTTTTTGTAATTTTCCTACAACCCCATGTTCCACACCTGATTATAACCCAAAAGGGCAATTTGGGTATTTTAACAACTCTCTATATCTTCTCCTACAAGCCAAACCCTAACCCCATTTCTCCCCCATTTCTCCACCACCTGCCGCCACCACCTGCCGCCACCACCTGCCGCCACCATCGCACCACCGTCGCACCACCACGCGGAGGACCAGCACCACCACCACGTCGCACCACCAGATCTGAGTCGCACCACCTGCCGCCACCACCTGCCGCCACCGTCGCACCACCACGCGGAGGACCAGCACCACGTCGCACCACCGCCTCGTCAACGGCGACGGCAAGATCTCGGCGTCGGAGCTCGTCAACGTCATGAAGGCGCTCGGATCCGACACCTCTCTCGAAGACGTCAACCGGATAATGGCGGACATCGATACTGATTCCGACGGTTTCATCAGCCTGGAGGAGTTCGCCGGATTCTGCAAAGGAAGCTCCGGCGGCGGAGACGGAGACGACGGAGGGATGAAGGAGCTTCGAGATGTGTTCGAGCTCTACGATCTGAACAAAAACGGATTGATTTCGGCTAAGGAACTGCATCAGATCTTGAGCCAGTTAGGTGAGAAGTGTAGCGTTGAGGATTGTGCGAATATGATTAAGCCGGTGGATTCAGATGGCGATGGTTATGTGAATTTTGTAGAGTTCAAGAAGATGATGTCCAATAATCCGTCGAATTCATTCAGATGGCGATGGTTTTAAAGGATTTATTTTTATTTTTATTTTTATTTTTTTTAAATTTAATTTAAGTATTTTAGACTTGTATTAATATTAATATTATTATTATACTTGTAATTGTTGGATGAATGAATTTATATAATATTCATAAGGTGAATATGAATATTCATATGGTGAATACGATGGTGAATTTATATAACTTTTTATCTGCTGAATATAATATTCATAAGATGAATATGAATATTCATAATATGAATATAAATATTCATATGCTGAATATACGATGAATATGATATGGTGAATATGAATATTCATATGGTGAATATGATAGTGAATATTCATATGGTGAATATGATAGTGAATATTCATGTAATGAATAAACTGCGATTTTCAAATCAAGGGCTTAGATTATTCCTCAAGTTTTTACAAAAAAGTGAATATATATATATTTTTGTAAAAACCACATATTTTGTAAAAACCTCTTCTTTTGTAAAAACTTGAGGAATATCTAAAATGACGATCATGCCCTTTTTAGATCAAAGGCTTAGATTAGTCCTAAAGTTTTTACAAAAAAAATGGTTTTTAATTGAAGGCCCCTCTATATATATATTGTATTGTTGACGAAAAATAACTTAAATTCATTTGTCTTTTTGTTAGTTAATATTTATGGTG
Organism: Centaurea solstitialis; assembly: GCA_030169165.1. Lineage (NCBI taxonomy): Eukaryota > Viridiplantae > Streptophyta > Magnoliopsida > Asterales > Asteraceae > Centaurea > Centaurea solstitialis. Next base: position 17,423,900 of record CM058042.1, read on the forward strand.
TTATAAGCAACAACGTGAAGAAGAAGATAGAAGATGGATTGAAAATGAGAAGTTGAGGTTGTCTTGCATTCAATCTATCATGCAATTCGTCTTGATCCCTTAAAGATGAAGAAGAGAATGATGGATAACGTTTATATAAATTTGTCTTTTCGTCTGTATTTTCTTTTCAAGTTGGTTGTATTGATTGGGTGTGTTTTTCTTTGTTTCCTATGGCGTCTTTAAATATACTTCTTTTATATAATCATTGTGCATAACTAGTATTAGGAGTGTTCGCCTGTTGATATCCATTGGATTTAGCTTGACGGTTGAACCAATCCGTTCCAATCACATATTAAATTATGTCACTCGTTCTTCCAATCCAATTAACATTAGAGCATCCACAGTGGAGGAATCTCTAAAAACCTCACTTGACATATTTTTTTCCGTCATATCATTGTCACCTTATAAAAGTAAGAACCTCTTTAAAACTCTACAATGGAGGTTCCTACAAAAACCGCACCTCCATTTTCTTATTTATAATATAATTTTTATATATGTAAATTATTATATAACAGAAAAGGAAAGTATTACAAGAACCTGGGTTCTTGTTCAAGCACTTGGGTTCTAATAAGAACCTGTAATTGGACAAGAACCTGTATCCCACAATGGAGATTCTTGTAAAAACCCCAAGAAAACCCCAAAAAGAACCTCCATTGTGGATGCTCTTAGACAATCGATTTAATGAGTGGACCAGATTAAATACATCCTTTACATACTACTATTGGTTATTTTAATCCAATTTTAATTAATTATTCTTGTAATCTCATAGTTTATTTATATAATAAAACACTTCCTACCAAGATCAACTACAAACAAGACGGTAAAATGTTTTTAGCCATATATATGTAAACATCAAATGAGTATCTCATATTTTTGTGAGATTTTGGAGAACCAATATCAACCACTTATTTGATATAAATTATGTACAACTTTACTTAGGGCCGGGTCCTTTACCAAATGTTTAGTCGGGTCAGCGTTTACCAAATATGTTTCCTTACCAGATGAGTATCGCAAGGACCAATAATCTTAGTCGGAAAAAGCTAAGGCAGACACAATAAGTGATGAAAAAGACTCTTACCACAATTAGTGCACTACAAGAGAAGTGAGCTTTAGGGAAGGAAGCTTTAGGGAGGTTTTTAGAAGTGTATCTAAAGGTGGGTTTTAGAGAAGGATTTAGATGACAAAAATGAAAAGCCTACCTAAAAATTGATGGTGTTTTGGAAAGGATGTAGAGGCTAATTGTACGGTATAAGAAATCTTACTAAAAGCTTTAGAGAAGCTTTCTACAAAAAAACCTCTCTAAAAGACCTGTCAACTTTCAGTAACCCTTGGTTAAGCTTCCCTAAAGATTTTTAAAAAATCTGAAATTAAATAAAAAGATTTAATTAGGTTTTTTAATTTATATAAAAAAGAGAAAAGAAAAAAAATTATATAAAAAGTAATTAGGTTTTTTAATTAGGCTTTTCATCATCGCTGCTTCTCAACCTCTCCGTTGTCGCTCGTCCTCCGCCATAGCTCGTCCTCCGCCATAGCTCATCCTCCGCCATAGCTGGTCGCTCGACCTCTCCCTGGTCGATCTCCCTGCTCTACTGAAGCTAATCTCTCGATCATTTGCGCTATTTCTCTCACTCAGGTTCATATCTCATCTCATTAATTTCGAAGTTAGGGCATCTGATTTCGAAGATCTAAGATTATTGCTATCGATTTTGTTTTACTCAATCAGAAATCCTCATTAAATCGATTTTGTTTTTGATTCGATTTGTTTATCTGGTTGTTCTTACTTCTTCTTCTTCTTCCATATTGTTTCCCAAAAGCTGAGGTCCTCCATAGCTAGCTCTCTACATGTCCGCCAATTTCATTCATAATTCAACTTTCTATTCAAAGAGAGCTTTTCAGGTTATTTCTCATCCTCCTGATCTAAATACTTTTTCAATTTTTTTTCATCGTTCTCTTTACTAAAGTTATGCTAGAAATTGTGTTATTGATTCCAAACGGTAGTTCAATACTTGTTATATCTTTGAAATGTTAATTAAGTAATAATAGGTGAGCGAAAGATGCTGAATTCAATTTTTTGAGGAACAATTGGTGATTGCTTAGACTCTGTATAATAAAAAAATAGGCAAATGTTGGTGTTGTTGAGTATGAAGTATGTAAATTCCGTTATAGATTTTGTGTTTGACAAATGATAGGTTGATGTGAAAAATCAAAATTATGTTTGGAATTGGAAATTGGAATGGAGGAGATTAGAGGTGCACAAAACCGGTTTTTTAAAAATCAGTTTTTTTATTAATTGGTTTTTTCTTAACCGGTTTTTTAAAAAACCGGTTCGGTTTATTACCGGTTCATTACCGGTTTTTGCTACATTCCTTCCTAGAACCCAACGGTCTGAAATATTTTGAAAGAACTTGCCTTTTAAAAAACCGGTTAAAAAACCGGTTCGGATAAAAACCGGTTAAAACCGGTTATTGAACCGGTTAAAATCGATCCGGTTTTTTTCTCAACCGGTTAAAAAAAAATCAGTTTCGGTTATTTTTTTCGGTTTTCGGTTAATCGGTTTTTTTGTGCACCTCTAGAGGAGATGATCTAAAGCTACTTTGAGATTGGAATTTTGGTGTATAATAGGATAATCCTTTTATAGGTTTCCTGAAGAAATTCTTGCCTTTTTGAATGAGAATGTGCAAATAGAATAGAGGTTAGGGGTTAATGAGTATATATATATATATATATATATATATATATTTTTGGAAGGGTGTCCGGGCCAAAGCTCGACTAATCCCCGACTATTTTGAAGGCTAAACATGGCCCCACTTAAGTGTCCCAGGCATGTGCACGGGAAGGCTCGAACTCGGTTAGGGCGCTATGAACCCCCCAAGCGATAACCAATCCGTCACAACATTGGAAGACGGGTTAATGAGTATAATACACTCCTTGTGTTTCAATTGTTGGTGTACATTTTGATTTCTATGGTGAAATTGGAATGTAATAGATTTAGTATCCAAACTTGGTAATTGGTGTAGATAGAGATTTGTAAGATTCCAATTTTTTACTATGTTATTAGTTTATTATATGTAGAACTACTGTTGGCACAGTTTTTAATCTTCCAACTGAAAATAAAAATCAAGTCTATTTTAGATTTGGAAGATAATTTGTTTACCATGAACCAAATGTTTATATTGCTTATTTTCACGAACCAAAATGTTTGTATAGTTTGTTTACCATGAACCAAAATGTTTACCTGATTGGGTTTGGGTGGTAGTATTAGTAATTTAAATTTGAGCACTGCAAGATGGAAAGTACTGATTAATTAATTGGGAAAGAGTAATAATGCACTGAAGCGAGGATATATGATGGAGTAGCTTGTAAAGTGTTACCATGTCTTCTGGTTGTTGATCACTTTCTATCTTTTAGTTTTTCATCATGACATCTGCATTGATGATGACATCGTATAGATTCTTCACACGTATATAATGCACGGAATCTGAATAGTTGTTTAAGTCCTGTCATTTCTTCTTACTTTGTAGTTAGTACTCAAAATGTTGATCGGAGTTCAAAGATACCGAGTATTTCCTCCATATGGAATACAAAAAACTATGAGTAGTAGTTAATACTTAAGAATACATGGACAATGTTTACTATTTGGTTGTAATAGCCGTGACCGTGAGGTTCTAAATTTTCAAAGTTTGTGTTCTTACATATGTAAGTACTTTGGTGAGGAGAGAGAATGAAAAGATGAATTAAATATATTTATACCAAATAAACTAGTTGGTAATTTTCTGTTTTGCTTTAATTTTCTGTTATACAAATTATGAAAGCTTCTGTTTTGGTTTAATTTTCTGTTTGACAACTTGCCTGTTGGTAAGAACACATCTTGTAATATGTTGCCTTTGAGGGTAAGTTTTAGATAAAGAGCTTTAAGATGAGTTTGATCCTTTTGAATGTGCTGCCCAAAACTCAGATCCTGTTATGATATCTTTGAAGTTAGTAAAATATCGTACTATTTGGTCAATATGGCTTACATCTATGACTACCATGAATATGCAACTTCTTTCTTGGATGTGAGCATCATAGAGTACTTTAAGGGATGTATGATTACTTGCAAGCAATCTATCCTATATTATGTAACACTTACGTATTTTGGATGCTATTTATCTATTTATCTATGATCTTGATTTAGTTTTATAAAGAAGCATTTAACAGGTACCCATTTCTCCTTCAATATTAATGAATTTTGACAATCGAGCTTGGATAGCAAGTAGAAATCGTATAAGTCAAGAGTTTACTCTTGGGTTAAATAATTTTTTAGCTGCTGCTGAACATCATTTGGGGTCTGATGGAAGGACTTTATGTCCTTGTAATCGATGTGAAAATACATGGCTACAATGACTCTCTACGATTCGAGCTCATATTCTACGATATGGTATGCTTGAATCATATCAAAGGTGGATCCATCATGGTGAATCTTCATGGTGAATCTCTTAGTGACGAAGAAGAAGTCGACCACTTTGAAAATTCATCAAATAATGACGAAGATGACCATACATTGAGGGATGCTATTGTTGATGAAGAAGGACGGATGTTTTTTAACATGGACCATTCAACTGAAAATGAAGTTTAGGATGAATCAGATGTTAATCGTGGTCGGTTTGACAAGTTGATTGAGAAACTCAACAAGAAACTGTATCCTGGATCAGGGAACCTGACATTATTGCAATATGTAGTGAAGTTGATGCACATCAAAGTGTTAAACAAGTGGTCTGATAAATCGGTGAACATGTTGTTACAGTTTGAACAGAGCATTCTCCCATCGGGCCATAATCTTCCAACATCATACTATGAGATGAAGAAAATATTGATGGAGATTGGGTTGGGATATCATAATATTGATGTATGCAATTACGATTGTGCTTTGTTTTACGGAGAGCATGCTAACTTACTTGCATGTCCTGTGTGTAATCATCCTCGATACAAGAGGAACAAGGTTCCTTTTAAAAGGATGAGATATTTCCCATTAACGCCTAGACTTCAACGACTTTATAGTTCACGCCACACTTCTAAAGATATGCGATGGCATGCCGAAAAACGAAAGGTAGAAGAAGGTGTGTTACGTCATCCGACTGATGGTGAGGCTTGGAAAGACTTTGACTTGACTTATCCTGCTTTTGCGACAGATTCAAGGAATGTAAGGCTAGGTTTGACATCCGATGGTTTCAACCCTTTTGGGAATATGAGCGCATCATATAGCACTTGGCCTGTCATGGTAAAAGCATTGAATCTTCCTCCTTGGAAAATGATGCATCAAACTAGTTATATGATGCGTTTGTTGATTCCTGGTCTAAAATCCCCGGGTAAAGATTTTGACACATTCATGCGGCCATTAATTGACGAGTTGAAGACTTTGTGGGGTGGAGTAGCTACATATGATGCCACTAGTGGAGGTATGTTCAATCTTAAAGCTGCTGTATTGTGGACGACATCAGACTTTCCTGCATACGCCTACCTGTCTGGATACTCCACAAAAGGACATTTGGCATGCCCAGAATGTTTAGAGAACACACATTTTCGTAGCATCAGAAGCAAAACGTGCTATATGGGGTCGAGAAAGTGGTTGCCTTCTAATCACCGATGGAGAAAAAGTAAAGAATTTGATGGTTTCGTTGAATATGCCGAACCCAGTAGGCCAAAATCTGGTGATGAGATCGTTCACTTACTAGACCAGTTACCTTCAGTGACTCCTCGGAAAGCACCAAACACTTCTCGTACTAAAAGAAAGTTTCATGAGTTTCATCCTTTGCGTAATTGGTCAACTCGTAGTATTTTCTTCGAACTAGAATATTGGTCGAAGTTAAAACTACGACACAACTTGGATGTCATGCACATTGAAAAAAATGTGTGTGATAATATCATTTATACCTTGTTAGGGGTCGAAAAAAAGTCAAAAGATACGACCAAGACAAGAATGGATTTGGAGGATCTTGGCATTCGAAAAGAATTATGGTTACAAAAGTCAAGTTCTTGTGTTATAAGAAAACCTCATGCAAGCTATACGTTCACTAAAAAAGAAAAGATGTGTTTCCTTGATTTTCTGAAATCAGTTCGATTGCCGGATGGATATGCTTCAAACATTTCACGTTGTGTGACATCTGATGGGAAGTTGACAAACTTAAAAACACATGATTCTCACATCTTGCTGCAAAATCTCTTGCCAATTGGAATTGTAGGTCTACTATGCAAGGATGTTCGTGTTGCTATAGTTGAATTGTCTAACTTTTTTAGAAGACTTTGTGCTCGTACCCTTTTAGTGGCAGAGATTCAAGAGTTAAAGAAAGTGATTGTTGTGATTCTGTGCAAGCTTGAGAAGATATTCCCTCCTTCCTTCTTCACAATAATGATCCATCTTTGTATTCATCTACCAGATCAAGCACTTTTGGGTGGACCTGTTGCTAGTCGATGGATGTATAGTGCTGAACGATGTTTAGGCACTTATAAGGGTTATGTTAGAAATGCAGCTCTTCCTGAAGGTTCAATTGCAGAAGCTTATGTTGTTGATGAAGCGTTAACCTTCTTATCCTTGTATGTAAAAGGTCTGGAAACAAAGTTCACAAGACCTGAGAGAAACATTGACGTTATATGCAATGAATCGTCAAATTTTGCTTTGTTCAAGGCAAGATTACGTTGTTTTGGAACTTCACACTTGAAGTTCCTTTCCACTCAATCTGATGCTTTGCAATGGTACATTCTCAACAATTGCCATGAGGATATTAAAGCATATCTAGAGTATGTTTTCCATCTTTTTGAAAGACTATCACATTTGCAATGTAGCTTTCCATCACATCATTACCAACTATGATGTACTATTTATATTGTAGTGAGCATATGGACATATTGAAACAAAACTTTAGCAACAACTTAGAGCAACTACAAGCAAGGACTTTTCCCACATGGTTCAAGTCAAAGGTAAAGATGGACCATTTGTTAATAACATGTTATATATTATTTTAATTGTACGATTAACAAATTTTTTTTTATAGATGGAGAAAATGCGTCATGAGGGTTCAAGTGAGGCAACAGATGATATGTATTCATTGGCTCTTGGCCCATTTGATCGATATACTAGTTGGACTAGTTGTATCGTAAATGGTGTACGCTTCCATTCTCAGTGTAGAGATGATACACTTCACACTCAAAACTGTGGGATTTCTGTTCCAAGCAACCATGGTGGCGAGGAAGTAGATTTCTATGGAGTTTTGTTAGAGGTTATCGAGTTATCATACATACTAGGTAGAAAAGTGGTGGTTTTTCGATGCAAGTGGTATAACACTGACAAGAGAATGAGAAACATCCATTGCGAGAGTGATTTGACAAGTATTAAAATAAGTTCAGAGTGGTACACCAATGATCCATACATTTTGGCAACACAAGCCCAACAAGTATTTTATTTGGCCGATACAAAGAGAGACAAAAACTGGGGGTTTGTACAAAAAATCTCACAGCGTCACATATGGGACGTTCCGATTGTTGATGCTATTGATGAAGTTTCGGTAACCCCATATTGTGAATCAAGTACATCATCATCAATGTTCATTGCATCAGAAAATGATATTGATGATACAACGTTGGTTAGAAGTGATGCTGAACCAACGAATTGTGATGAAGATGAGCTCATCAACGATGATGAAGACAATGAGGATGAAGATGTTGAACCAATGTACGAAAGTGAAGATAAGGAAGCTTCAGAAGAAGACGAAGATGATGGGGATGATGATTGAACAATGATGATCGGTTGGGGCACATTTGGTTGATAAATTTTGGATTTTTTGTATAGTTAATTGGTCTATACGTCAGTCTTTGTCGCCATCGTTGAATATTAGAATAGGTTTATTTTATTGAGAAAGTAGGGACTATCGTTTACTAGTAAATGACATTTACTTACTCATTTTATGCAGGTATCGTTTGCACTCAACCTGTATAGATTTGTACCGATCACTAAGTCTTCAGGTACCTTCTTCTTTTAATTTTAAATTACCCTGTTTTTTTTTCTCTTTTTCTATTTGAAAAGAAAGTAGGGACTATCGTTTACTAGTTTTCCTTCTTCTTTTAATTTTGTGCCATTCTTGTTCATTATTATTAACAAACTTCGTGACATTTTTTATATATATTTGTAGATGAATTTTGATGTTGACTTGTCTTCGAAGATCGTAGTTGATGTAATTGACTTTCAAATGGGAAGATCTTTTAAAAACCATCGAGCAAAGTTACAAGAGCATTTCTTAAAATGCCATGGCGAGGAGGACGTGGAAAGAGCAAAGGGACTGAAACCAACTGACTCTAACATTAAGAATGATGCTTGGCATAAATTGTGCGACTATTGGAGATCGGAGAAGTTTCAGGTAAGTTCTTTTTGGATCTTTTATGCATATATGCTTTAGTTTATACCAATATTTTTGGATCTTTTATGCTTAAATTTATAAAATTGTGCGACTTTTGCTGTTGTTCGGATCTGTGGGTTTACCCATTAATCACTCATAACCCGTTCGGGTTTAACCTATCCAACCCAGCCAGCAGTAGTATATATAGCTTTCTCTTTGTGCTACCAAAAGACATTCATGTCATTTGCTAACTGAATAAAGAAAATAGAGCTGGTGTTACCTCTGAACTAAAACGCTCTGATCTGATCTGATCTGATCTGTTTCAAGTAGTAGTAACATATGTAGCATTCATGATCTGATCAGTTTAACATATCATGTAAACAGCAGTAGCATTCATGTCATCTGAACTGATCTGTTTCGAACAACAGTAGCATATGTAGCATTCATGATCTGATCAGTTTAACATATCATGTAAACAGCAGTAGCATTCATGTCATCTGATCTGATCTGTTTCAAACAGCAGTAGGATATGTAGCTTAATTGATCAAAGATCATGTTTCACATAACACAACTTTTTAAGACAACACACAACAGAAAATTATATGTGAAGTACCAAAAGTGGCAATTAGGTTTGTAATTAGATGTCAAGTGGGTTTTATTGCAAAAATACATATTTAGCTTGAATATCTATTTATGTAGGCTATGTCAGTGAAAAATACTGAGAACAGAGGCAAGCGAAAGTATGTTTCTCTAAACGGTACGGTGAGCATGCCAAATCACCATTTTCGAAATAGAGGGTTATCAGGAGGTTCTTCTATTGGAGAGATTGATACTTTTCGGAAATTGCATTGTAGAGAAACAGGAGGTTGGGTTAATGACTATTCACGCACTTCATATGTAAGTTAACTAACGAAATTTTTTGCTTATTTTCATCATTTTACAAATCATGCAGATGCATATATCTAACTTTTCTTGTCTATAGGAGAAAATGGTAGAGATTAAAGAGCAAACCGCATCGACTGAAAATTCTTTGGGGGATCTAGAGATTATGCAACAAGTCTTAGGTAAAAGACCTGCTTATATTCGAGGATGGTCGAGGGTCCCGAGCAGTAGGACCGAGTCGACAAGTAGCAGCGGCTCCTCACGATTGAGCCATTCCGAGATGTCAGTTAGACTTGCCTCGACAGAGTCCGAACTCGCTTTCAACCAAATCAGAGCTCGCTTCAACCAAGTCAGAGTTTGTTCATATGAGGGGTGAAGTGGCTGAGCTAAGTAAATTGGTGCGATCGCTTATATCTGGTCAACCACTTCCGAGTTCTTCAAGTTCACAAAATGTTCAAGACCATGGTTCCGAGACTCGAGATCGTTGAATACTCGTTATGATTTTGGATGTTTCCGTAATAAATTTGGATGGATTTATGAATTGTTTGAACATTAGGTTTCTTTTAAAAGTGTTTGTCTTTTACATAACAAATCTATAAAAAATATATCATTTTGGGATTTTTAAGAATTTGCTTTTTTATTAATTTGTTTTATTAATATATATTTATATATGAATATGCAGCTGAAATAGGAATTCAAATAAATATAGAAAATACCCTTTAGAGAAGGAACTGAATTTTGAAAGCGTAACTAAAGATAACTTTTAGAGAAGACTTCGAGTTTTGTATCTAAAAGTTACATTTAGAGAAGGTTTGACAAGTGTTACTAAAGAGGACTTTTAGAGAAGCTTTTAAATAAGAGTAACAAAAGCTACTATCTTTAGAGAAGCTTTTTATTTACCTTCTCTAAAAATGCCTTTTAGTAACCCTTACAAACTGTCACAAAAACTTGAAATTTGTCACTAAAAACTACCTTTTAGAGAAGCTTTTAAAAAAATATTGACCGGCCTTTAGGGAAGCTTCAAAAGCGTATCTAAAGCCAAAAAAGTGTCTCTAAAAACCTACCAAAAATGCACCCTTTGAAAACCCTCCCTAAAACCTTCTCCTACCCTTACATAGGGAAGGTCCTTGACGGAAATGAAAAAGCTTCTCTAAAGGCTTTAGAGAAGCTTTTAAGACTTTAAAGTACAAAACAAAACCTTCTCTGAAGGTCATTTCTCTTGTAGTGGTGTTTATTGGAAAAATTGTTGCATTTGATATCCTTTTTATGGACTAAAATCTTACCCGTTAAGAAGTGATAGTGTTAGTTTACCAATAACTACTTATCCGGATAAGAATTTGATAAACGACTCTTTACTCAATAAATAAAAAGCGGGTAAATCATCTAACTATATGATAATTAACAACATGCAAACCCATTAAGAAATTGATTAATATAAATGGTTACATGAATCTCCTCAAATTCAACATTCATCTAATCCATTTCTCCCTCCCTCTTCATCATCTTATGTCACCATCTCCCTCCATCATCTCATCTCCCATCTCTTTCTCACACAATACAAAAACATTCTCTGCATAAATAGATCAGTCCACTAGAGTTTCTTCGTCGAACTATAATTCGTTCAAATCAAATAAAGTTCTCCACTCCTTTGTCGACAAAGCACCCTCCACTAAGGGAGTAGTCGATGCATCAACTCGTAGTCCTTAATTGGGCTTCGTTTTTATTGGATTTCTGTACCTTTGTCGATTGGTTTTGATTTTTCTTGGATATTTTGGGTTTCGATGTTTCGTTTTTCGATGAAGACCTTCGGATACTAACAAGTGAAGCATTGTCATTGACTCATTGTTGTGGTTACTTTATTTGACATTGCTCAACTTGTGGCCATGAGTCACTATCACCTTCTGGTTACACTTGAATGAGAGTGTCTTAACCCATCATTCTCAAACCTACTTGGCAAAATGTTATCTAGAGGATCAAAATAATCTTGACCAACCCGACCCGTTGACCAACCCGACCCGACCCGAACCCCGGTCAAACCCGGGTCTCAGCCCGCGGGCCGGAAACCGGTCCGGAACCCGGGCCGAACCCGGGCGAACCCGGGTTGAACCCGAAACCCGGGCCGGAAACCGGTCTGAGCCCGGCCGGAACCCGGGCCCGACTCAACCCGGGTTTGACCAACACTGTAGCAAACCGGGTTTTGGTCAAACCCGGCCCGAACCCGAAATTTGGCCAACACTAGTTTAAAGAATAAGTTCATTAAATTATATAATAATAGCATAATTATTTGTTAAAAAGTAACAATTAAATTGTTGTGTTTGGAATTTGTTTGTTTATTTACTTATGCGTTTCAAACCGAGGATTTTCCAAAAATAAACAAACTTACAGTGTTAATCTTCGATAGATTAGATGTTAGAGTAGATGTTCAAAATGTGCGATTAAAACAGGTGTTTCGTAATATGAAATTATAAACAAGTTTTTAGAATTTATGTATTGAAAGTGGTTAACAACATGATTTTATAAGACACATGTATTTACAATGTTTAATTGAATCAAGTGTTTACAGAGCGTATATCAAACAAAATTATCGTCTCCTCTCGTTAAAGAAGATAATAAAGAGGAGAGATAAGATATGATAGAAGAGAGAAGGAGAGAAAATGAACCAGAAGAGAGATTGTAAAAATTGCAAAATGCATTTGATTTAAATTGTTTATGTTAAAATTACTGAAGGTAACATTTTACTATAGTAATCCTTAATTTACATTATTTTGTGATTGAGGGATCTAATGAATATCACTGTTAGAAATAGAAAGGGATTGAAAGATTGATTGTATTGATAATGAAAAAGTGTACAAAAGAAGTATAATCTAGGCTATTTATATACAAGAGTAAAGGAAAAGCAATGGGCCAAGGCCCATGGGCCTATGTACAACTAACACCCCCCCTCAAACTTAATCGGGGAGGAACGAGACAGATTGTGTTTGGTAACAAGCTCTCGAAACCGTCCTGGTAGATGAGCTTTGGTGAAGATGTCGGCCGGCTGATCGAGAGTGGAAATAGGCTGAAGGCGAATGGTGTTGCGCACAACATGTTGACGAACAAAGTGGCAGTCATTTTTGATGTTTTTAGTGCGCTCATGAAAGACATCGTTGTGAGCGATCTGGATGGCACTGTTGTTGTCACACCATAGCGGAGTTGGAGACGATTGAGGCGCACCCATGTCTGAGAGTAGCCAACATAGCCAAATAAGTTCCTGGGAAGTGTCGGCCAGAGCGCGATACTCAGCTTCAGTACTGACCGGGCAGTGAGAGATTGTTTTTTGCTGCGCCATGAGATAAGAGAGTCGCCAAGGAAGAAGCAGTAGCCAGTGGTTGAACGACGATCAGTCATGTCGCTATCCCAGTCAGAATCTGATAAGCCACGTAGGACTAACGACGAGTTGGAGGAGAAGTGGAGACCATGAAACATGGTGCCTTTCAGATAGCGAAGAATGCGGATGACAGCGGCATAGTGATCAGAACAGGGGGCAGCCATAAATTGACTCACGGTATGGACAGCATAGGCGATGTCTGGTCGAGTAACCGTGAGGTAGACAAGAGAGCCAACCAGTTGACGATATCATGTTGGATCCTGTAAGGGAGGACCAGATTCAGGTGCCAGATGAAGATTGTGTTCCAGGGGAGTGGATGCCACCTTGTTATCGGAAAGGGCTGCCTTTGAGAGAAGATCCGAGGTATACTTGGCTTGGCAAAGATAGATGCCAGAGGAATCGGATAGGACCTCTAACCCAAGAAAGTAGTGTAGTTTGCCTAGATCCTTCATCTCAAAACTGGAGTTGAGAGAGTGCTTTAGAGAGGTAATTCCGGTAGCGTCATCCCCAGTAATGATCATATCATCAACATAGAGAAAAAGTAGAATGTTCCCAGAGACGGTGGTCCGGGTAAACAGGCCTGAATCGTAGTTGCTCGCGGAGAAACCCAAGGAGAGCACCGTATTGCTGAACTTTTCAAACCATGCGCGAGGAGCCTGTTTGAGACCATACAGGGCTTTGCGAAGACGACACACATGGCCGGAGGGAAGAGAGACACCAGGAGGGGGAGTCATGTAAACCTCTTCAGTCAGATCGCCATTCAGGAATGCATTCTTGACATCCATTTGAAATAGAGGCCAGTGTTTGGTAGCCGCTATGGCAAGGAGACTGCGAACAGAAGTTACACGCGCTACGGGTGCAAAAGTCTCCTCATAGTCGATGCCATATTCTTGATTAAAGCCCTTGGCCACAAGACGAGCTTTGTACCGATCGATGGAACCATCAGACTTTGTTTTGATCTTGAAGACCCATTTAGATCCGATGGGTCGTTTGCCAGGCGGTAGCGGAACAGTATCCCATGTTTGAGCCTTTGCGAGAGCTCGAAGTTCTTCCTGCATAGCTTCTTGCCACTGTGAACTAGAGGCAGCTTCCTTGTAGGAAGTGGGTTCGTGATTTGATAATAAGGTAGCATAACAGTGATAATCACGAAGATGAGCAGGAACTTGTCTTACCCGATCGGAACGGCGAACCGCTTCTGATGTGGAGGGTCCATGATCCGTAGATTCGGCAGGTGCCTCAGGTGTATGCGATGGAGTTGGCACATGTAGCGGAGGATCAGAGGTCATTGTAGGTAAGTCAGAAACAGTAGTAGGGATCAGAGGTGAGATAGGAGTGTCGAAGGAGGGAGAAGGATCAGTAAAGTAAGGAGCAGTAGGAGTGATACTGGACTCGGCGTTTGGCATGACATAAAAAGGGACATCCTCCCAGAAGGTGACATTTCGAGAAATTCGCAGGCGTTTGGAGGTAGGATCCCAACAGCGATAACCTTTGTGTTCAATGCCATAGCCTAGAAAGAGACATAGTCTGGCACGAGGTTGAAGTTTGGTATGTTCATGAGGTTGTAATTGAACAAAGCACGCACAGCCCCAAACCTTGAGAAGGTTATAAGCAGGGTGTTGGGTTTTTTGTGGATCCCTCACATCGAACTGATACGAGGATCTCTGTGGATCTCAATCCTAACTAGAAGAGATGCACGGTAAAACCTAATGATCAAACTGACCAAAGGTTTAAACTTTATCAAACCTAACTGGTTTGATTAATGCGGAAGCTTAGAATTAAAACCCAAATAATTCATTGATCTTAATCGTTATTTTATTTAATCCTAGCAGTTAAAAGTTGTTACCTGGATTGCTTGAGCTTAATCCACCCGTGAACGATCAGACAAAAACCTTCTAGCCGGTTCTAATCCCGAGATCACGAAACTAACTGTTTTGCGAGATGACAACCGAAAAACCGAACTCCGTGTGGGGTAGGGTTAGGCGCCGGTTATTGAGGAGAGAGGAGAGAGAGAGATTTTCTTTTTGGTTTGATTAACGAAACGAATGATAACTGGTAAACCTTAAGCTTATATTTATAAGACAGAGTTTCCTAGTTACCATATAACTCTATAATTATCTTTGGTAATTATCTTTTCTTTCTCCCAAAGAAAAGAATATCCATTAAACTAGATAATTATCTTTTATTAATTAATAATCTATTATGTATTTATTTTCCTTAATTAATAAATCATATATATTTATTTACCTAATAAATATATATAAACCATTTCAAACCTCTATCTTTGGGTTTTATTTCATAAAATACCCAACTGGTTTATAATTAACTATTATAAACCCAATCTCTCCAAACTGGGATTTATCTTATTTGATTTACAGATCCTCACAGGTGTGACCCTCAAGTGTCTTATAACATTGGATGTGAAATCACTGGTTTGTCAAGTTCTGCACATAATTACTAACAAACTCCCACTTGTGCAAGTTGGCAATACCGTCTTGATCACACGGACCTAAGGAGGCCCCTAGACAGGCACTTAGGCTAACCAGATTACAAGAACGCTTATACCCAGATAGGTGATAATACATTCCCATAAGGAAATAACATTTATGAAACTGCTGTTCATAAAGCGGGTATATCTTGGCTTTTCTCTTTGCATCACGAGATTTCATCTTTGAGTATGTGCTTGGAATCAGTCAACTCTAAATACTCAAGATTATGTTTCTTGACTATCCGACCTCTACTGATAGGTAAACGACAAAGAACTAATCAGTTCGTTTGGGCATGGCCATGCACTTCATCAGTATATTCAGTCAGTCAAGGGGCCCAGAAATATCTCTCTTCTAAGAAGAGGTGCAAATCCCATCTCGCATATCTGCATTTAACACCACGGCTTCCGCTGAATCTAGTTACGTCCTTTATAGCCACCCTGTTACGGCGTAGCGGTTGAACGCACTAAGTATCCAGCAGTCCTCATGATATCAAACAGATATCTCAGGTGATAGGGACAACCACTGTGAGATTTTACTTATGACAAAATCCGAGAAGTAATCTCAACCGCGGATCACGTCCGATATTCGCTACTCTATCGAATATCTGTGCAACTTTTGGTCTACAACAATTGTAGCTGTCATTCAACGACTGATCATAACTACCCAAAAGTTCACAATGACTTTAACACCCTATCAAGTTCCCACAATGATAAGTTGTCACGGACAAGTTTTGAATGAAAGACTGAAAACTAGTTTCATTCTTGGATTATAAAACATGCAAAATATAAAAGTGATAAAAGAAACCGATTTTGCATAGTCCATATTACACTCTGTAATAATAACAAAATTAATATTTCTTAATTACTTTTATGGTGTCTATTTAACGTTTGTTAAATACTGGTCTAAAATGAAGTATCACCTTTCTTCAGTTTAGACTCTTTGATTAATGTTTACCAAATTAATCAAAGTAACAACCAAAAACAATTCAAGTTTGTATCTTCTGATACAATCTACTTGATTGTGCTAATCCTTGTTTTGCAAACACTTTAAACAAGATTAGACTCTTCCTTTATCATATTCCCTGAACTCGGAGACCTGGAAAAACTCCCAGCTACCCTGAAGATGTAAGGCTAAACTGCAACTTTTGTTAGTTGCTGTGTAGATAAGTGATTTCTTCCTGAAATCTTGATAAGATATTCATTTCACCAAGCTGGCAAGTTTCACTGGTTTATCCTATCTTTAAATATTCCAACAAAACTTAATTATTGATTTTATTAAAGTCATTTATGACTCTTAAATTTGTTTCAAAGACTTTGAAACTTTTCTTTTACCTTTTTGACTGAAATGTATATAGTACATCTTATGAATTCTTAGATATACTTAATCAATAATTATATCAACTATTCTTTATCTTGGACTAGATAGAGAATTAACTGGGCTCCCACTGACTTATATGAAAACAAACTGTTACTCAAAATTTAACTATTGATTTAGTCAAGAACTTTGATTAATCAATTCTATTTTAAGTAACATTCTTTATCATTTATAAAACTTTAACTGGATTTTATAAAACCCTAACTCCAAAACTTGGAATTTCTCTTAGTTTTATTAATACTGATATTAATATCATAAATTTTCTTTAAAACATTTGAGTAATTGATTTGATCATAAAATGTTCTTATAATTCTTTACTCATAAATGTTTTATTTCAAAGACACAGTACTTTGTGTGTTTTTGACAGTTTTCATATAAATTAATTTATTAAAACTTATTGAAGTAACTCTGTCAGTGTAATAGGCAATATCTAGGATCTTTTATTAAATCAATCTGATTTAAAATATTACGCACAACAAATATTCCAATGTCAAGACAATAACTTTTAAATTTAAAACCATAGAATGTAAATTTAAAATTACTACCATCCAAAAAATAATTGTTTTAAAACATAAGCTTAAAATAAAATTGTCTCGACAAGAACTGAAATAAACTGGTACTTAAGATCCTTAGCAATTCCTGGGCTCTTCACTTCTGACCACCTGCAATAGACATTTGCTCTAGGTATCAGTATACTTGTGAGTCAACAAGTAAAAGTGACAAATTTAAAGCAATCATAAATATCTTAGGTTTATATACCTGCTTCATGAAGCTTTGGGCAGTTCTGCCTCCAGTGACCGACTTCATTACACGTGAAGCAGCGATTCTCGGTCCTAGCTTTGTTAGGCTTAACCTTTTTGCCCTTGCCCTTGCCTTTGCCATTCTCACGAACCTTGGGTGCACTCTGGACAGCCTGAACTGGACCTTTTCCTTTACTGATGCCTCCAAGCCCATGCTTCTTTTTCACCCCTCCATCTCTCACCATCAGTACATCTTTGGTTTTGTTCTTGGTCCCCATATTCAACTCATCAGTCTTTAGCATGGAGTGCAATTCAGCTATTGTTTTCTCCATGTTGTTCATATTATAGTTGATTACAAAAGGCTTGTAATCTTCTGACAGTGAGTTGAGAATTTTATCCGTTGCTAGCTACAACAGAACTGGGTGACCGAGCCTTTCCAGGTGATCCATGTGCCGTTTCATTTTCATGACGTGGTCACTTACTGAGGTCCCTTTGATCATCTTGCACTCGTTGAATGCCTTAGTGGCATCATAACGTTCTGTGCGTGCTTGCGTTTGGAACATGTCCCTCAACTGGCGGATCATGTCATAGGCATTTGTGTTTATGAGCCCCGTTTGCAGATCTGGGCTCATAGTTGCAAGCATAAGACAACCAACATCCAACAAATCATCGGAATGCTTCTTATGAGCGTTCCTGACAGCAGTCGATGCATTTGCTGGAGGGGCCTCTCCCAGAGGCTCTTCCAAGACGTACCATTTCCTTTCATGCCTGAGCACAATCATCAAATTGCGCTCCCAATCGAGGAAATTGGGACCAGTGAGCTTATCTTTCTCGAGGATGGAGCGGAGAGAAAGATTGTTTGTGTTGGTTACTGTGTTTGCCATCTACACATTTAAAAAATTGGTTTTAACAACTTTAAATAGACTATTTCTAATAAATATCAATAAACCCTTAAATGATCAATTTATTGGACTAGGATCCTTATTTCATACGCCCTGATGTGCGTAATGTTCTTGCTCCACCAGGCCCACGTATTATTTCGGTAGGTAAGGACTTTTACCAATCATATCTAACTGACATGACTCCTAGATCTTTTCGGGACAACGATAACTATCTGTACATGTTTCAGTCCCTCTAAGTGCATTTTGGCCCGGTAGCACCCGGTAAACTTAACAGAACCAAAATAGATCTCACCATTTTGGGACTTGGACACTTTACTCTGGCCGGTACCACCCGGAAATATTGCCCAGAGTCATGTAATCCGCTCCCAGCTTCGGTTTGAACACGGACGTTCAAGGTGTGCTCACTTACAACACCTGCGTACCTTACGCTGGAAGTGCCCCCAAATGGGTTGCACTACTGATCTATGATTTTTCGGGGTTTTGATGATTTAATTTTGAAAAACCTTTTAATATCCAGTGTTTTGAAAAATTATGATTGTTTGAAAGGTAACTTGTGTTTTTAAACTAACTGTTTCAAATACACACTCCTTTTAAAACTAACTGTTTTAAGGTCACTTGCTAATTCAAAACTAACTGTTTTGATAGCACACTAGTTGATTAAAACTAACTGTTTTTGTCAACTCAAGAAAAACAATCATTTTATATAAGGTTTTTGAATAAAATTACCGTTTGAAAAGTTTTGAAAAACTGGCAATTATAAAACCTATATATATTCTTGTGATAAAATCTAGGCATACAAGATATCACAAATAAACAACAACCACGCAGTTAATAAATCTATAACCACACGATTTAAGACAGATATTTGTTTTGCCAACTGTATTCCTAAGGACCATTTATGACCTATTACTATAGTATTTTTAATTTTTCGCGAACCTCCCACTGGCTTTGGCATCTCCGATGGAACTCCGAAATAAATACTCTATCTTTTTCGCGTGCTCCCACTGGCCTCGGCACACTTGATGGAAATCCCGAATAAAATAACTATCCTAAGGTAATTATTACAAAAGGGGTTGTAAACGGCACGCAGGCCTCCCCAAAATAAGTCAAGGGTCTAAGTTGGCAAATACTATAACATAACATATATATACACACATACAGGTATATAACAAGCACGCATTTAAATAAGGCATATAATTAAGCAATATATAACAAACCTAGATCCGTTAAAATTATCTCATCTCATTTTTCATAAAAACCTGGTTTAAACTTATTCATAAAACTAGCTGTTTTATAAATCCAAAAATATTTATAAAAAATGAGATTTATAAACGATAAATATATTTTATAAAACAAGAAACAATTTTATAAAATACTCATCAACCCGGACATTCCAAACCAACTGGTTTGAATATTAAAACACTGGCCCATAAACTGTGTTGTGGTTTGACCAACTAGTCAAATCACGACACAAGGCTTATTTGACCAATCGGGTCAAATTACTGGTAAGACATAATTAAAATTTCTTAATAATAATTTTATAATATTAATTTGGATAAAGAAAAAAAGTTTAAAACAACATGAACCCTTTTTGGGCCATAGGTTGGTCCAAAATACTGGGCTTTGGGCCTGACACAAAACTTGGCCCGAACGAAAAAACCCTAGGGGAATGGTTTGGCAGCTCCGCTCGCGCCGCAAAGGTTGAGACTGGCTCGCGCCGTGAAAGGTCTCGTCAGGGATCTATTTGCGCCGCGAGGCCCCTTGTTAGCTGCTGCCATCGCCACCGATCGCCACCCACAGGTGGCAATCGGCGCTCTGTGATTGAACAACTACCTCCGCCAAGGCCGCCATCCGGTGACGACGACGAAAACGTCACCGATGTCACCGTTTGCGGGACCAACAGCAGCGACCGCTATCGCCACGGCGTCGATGGCAATCGGCCACCGTCGTCGTGCGGCGATTTGTCTATGGCCGAAACGCCGCTGCCGCTAGCCACCACCGATGTCGCACAACGCCATCGATCACCACCAATCTGGTGGCGATCCGTGTGTGGCAATCGGAAGTAATTGACGCCGCCACCACCAAACACGGTGGTTTTGGCCATCGTTACCGGCGACGATGATGAGAACGCCACCGCCACTCCTACCCACGCCATCGTCATCAGCCGGCGACAACGGCAGCGAGGACACCGCCGCCGCCGTCATCGCCACTTGGTTTAAAACCGCTGGCCACCACTGAACTGGTGGTTTGGCCGTGGCCATCGCAAAACACCAAACGCCGCCGCCACCGCTTTCCGACGACAGCAGCAACTAAGATCACCGGCGCCATCAGCCTGTGACAACGGCAGCGAGGACGACGCTACCGTCGCCACCGCTGTGGTCTGGAAACACCGGCCGCCACCGATCTGGTGGTTTGGCCGTGGTTGAGTTGCGATTCGGTCATGGCCACCGTACGGCCACCATTCCCGCCTTTGTGACCGGCAAACATCCGGCCTCCAGCACGAATGGTGGTGCAGCCACGGTTCGGCCGTGGTTTACCACCGCAATCACCGCCACCACTTCTGTGGTGTGGCGGGTGTTTGGTTGTCGGGTGGTGGTTCGATTGGCTATCTGCCCTCGTGTTGGGAATTACGGGCTATAAAACATGCACAGCGGAAATAAAAAAGCCTAATTCCCAATCGAGGATCCAATCCTAAACGCAAACAGACACAATCAAAGAAAGTTTAGCAATTTTACCTTTGCTAGTAAACTTCCGGAAGGCTGGCAGGGGTTACACTGCTACTGACACCACGCGAGAAGGTTGCTAGACCACCACCGAGGATTACCTGAAAAACGAATGCGAACCTTCTTTCACTTGGATTCGGCGCCGGTTTTTGGGGAGAGAGAGAGAGAGTTTTTCTGGGTTTTTAGGACTGAATGAATCAAATAAACTGACACCCCTAACCCCTTATTTATATGGATAAAACTTAATAAGAGTTTTATTCCATATAAAACTCTTTGGTAATTATCTCCAAATAATTTCCATAAATAACTAATTAATTTATCTAATTAATTAATTACAAATAAATAGTTTAACTAACTATTTATATATTAACTCTCTCATTAAATAATTAATAATCAATTAATTATTTCTCATGTAATCCAAACGTTCTCATTTTGGCGTGCAGCAGTGTGACCTACTAGTGTCCTATAACATTGGATACGGTAAACCCTGTTACTATCTTGCACATAATCCTAACAGACTCCCACTTGTGCCAGACTAGTAACTGTACTGTTACCATTAGCCTAAGGAGGTCCCTAGCCAGACACTTAGGTTAACCAGGTTATAAGATCTCTTACATCCAGAGATACAATTCACGCTTGAATTTGTACACAGGTTCATTCCTTTTGCACACGATATTTCTAAAGTGATTTAAGACATGGAGTGGAGGATTCATTTCTTAAAATCAAGTATTTCTTGACTCTGATTTCGATTGCCTGCAGTAACGGATATTACTAAATAACCCCTGTTATTCTATCCGAGCGTGGCCACGCGTTTTCTGCCAATCTTAATCGTCAAGGGGCCCGGAAATATCTCTTTTGAAAGAGGTGCAAATCCCTTCTTGACTACTTGCATTTGGATCCACGGCTTCCGCTGCATCTAGTCACGTCCCGTATGGCCACCCAGTTACGGTGCAGCGTTAGTACGTGTTAAGAGTACAGTAGTCCTCGTGTTCCCAAACCAAGTATCTCAGGTCTAAGGACAACCTATCAAGTCAGTGCTTATGACTGAGGCTCCATGAAGCAGACTTGATTACTGGTCACTTCCAATACCCAAACACTCTGATGAGTATCTATAAATACTTGGTCACATCACTTGTGCTTTTATTCTCTACTTTGAATAAATCATCAAGTATTTATAGTAGCGTTAAAACTCCCTATTGAAATTCCCATTTCAATAAGTGGCTACGGAAATTTAGATTTCATACAAAACTTTGTAAAATCATGGATACGTTAAATATGCAAAAATAGTTAATTTAGAACAATCATGAAATTAAAACCTCCATTTATTTCCAACACACTGTGAAATAAAAACTTTACATGATTACATTGTTTCTAAATTAGACTATAGTAATAATTTATAAACTAAGTACTAGCTACTGGCTTCCAGGTACTGCATCCCAATGGAATTCGCATGTGCCTCATGCTTTACCCTTGCTAGTGGCTTTGTCAGCGGATCTGCGACATTGTCATCTGTTGGAATCTTGCATATTCTCACATCTCCTCTTCCAATGATCTCTCGGATGAGGTGATACTTCCTGAGCACGTGTCTTGACTTGTGATGCTCTCTAGGTTCCTTTGCTTGCGCCACGGCTCCTGAGTTATCACAGAATATATCGATCGGTCTAGAGATACTGGCAACCACTCTGAGATCCGATAGAAAATTCCTCAGCCAGACAGCTTCTTTTGCAGCATCAGATGCTGCAATGTACTCTGCTTCTGTAGTTGAGTCTGCAATCGTGTCCTGCTTCGAGCTCTTCCATGAGATCGCACCTCCGTTTAGGGTAAAGACGTACCCTGACTGTGACCTGAAGTCATCTCTGTCGGTCTGGAAACTAGCGTCAGAGTATCCGGTGACACTAATTTCATCCTCAGCACCTCCAAAGACCAAGAACATTTCCTTCGTTCTTCTCAGATATTTAAGGATGTTCTTGACAGCTACCCAATGGGGTTCACCCGGATTCTGTTGATATCTGCTCGTGACACTTACTGAGTAAGCAACATCGGGCCTAGTACACAGCATGACATACATAATCGATCCAATTGCAGAAGCATATGGGACCGATTTCATCTTGTCCTGATCTTGACTAGAAACAGGACACTGTGTCTTACTCAACACTATGCCATGTTGCATCGGGATAAATCCTTTCTTGGATTCATCCATCCTGAATTTCTTCAAGATTTTATCGATATACGTACTTTGGCTAAGCCCGATAAGCCGCTTAGATCTATTTCTGTAGATCTTTATTCCTAGTATATAAACGGCTTCTCCAAGGTCTTTCATCTGGAAACATTTGCTTAACCAACTCTTAACACTCTGTAAAGTTGGTACATCGTTTCCTATGAGTAGAATGTCGTCTACGTATAAGACCAAGAAGGTTACTATGCTCCCACTGAACTTAGTGTAGACACACGGCTCGAACTCACTTTTGGTAAAACCAAACTCTTTGATTCGTTCATCAAAGTGTAAGTTCCAGCTTCGAGATGCTTGCTTCAATCCATAAATGGATTTTAGCAGTTTACACATCTTATTAGGATTCTTAGGATCTTCAAACCCCTCTGGTTGTTCCATATAGACGTCTTCTGTTAACTTTCCATTCAGAAAGGTTGTCTTGACGTCCATTTGCCAAATCTCGTAATTAAAGTACGCTGAGATGGCCATAAGAATCCTAATTGACTTTAACATGGCCACTGGTGAAAAGGTTTCATCATAGTCAATGCCATGAGTTTGCGTGAATCCTTTTGCAACCAGTCTGGCTTTGAAGGTGTGTACGTTCCCATCCATGTCGGTTTTCTTCTTGAAAACCCATTTGCGTCCAACAGCCTTACAGTGTTGTGGCAAATCAGTCAACTCCCAAACTTGGTTGTTGTACATGGATTGCATCTCGGCCCTCATGGCTTCCTGCCATTGCTCAGACTCACTGCCTGATACAGCTTCTCCATAGGATGTTGGTTCATTTAAGTCTCCACTGTCTTGAGAGACTAGGAACCCAAGATACCTATCTGGTTCTTGTCTTACCCTACTGGATCTGCGAAGGTCCTGTGTTTGCACTTCCTCAATCGGCTCTGATTGAGGTTCAACATTATTATGTTGAATTTCTGGCTCAACAACTAGTGTAGTGCTTTCTTCGTCTACTACCTGTAGATCTACATCCTTTCTGGTGTTCTCTAAACTGAGAAACTTTTCTTCCAGAAATTTTCCATTTCGAGCAACAAACATTTTGTTCTCTTCAGGGTTGTAGAAATAATATCCCACGGTGGTCTTGGGATATCCAACGAAGAAACACTTGTCGGATTTGGGTTTGAGTTTTTCTGAGGTAGGTCGTTTGACGTAAACCTCACAACCCCAAATTTTCAGAAAAGATATGTTGGGTTTCTTACCCTTCCACAACTCGTATGGAGTATTTTCTACCGACTTTGTTGGCGCTCTGTTCAGTATGTGTGCTACTGTTTCGAGCGCATGTCCCCAGAATGATATTGGCAGCGAAGAATGACACATCATCGTTCGTACCATGTCAAGCAAAGTACGATTTCTCCTTTCTGATACACCATTCATCTGAGGTGTATACGGAGGTGTGAGTTGGGATACAATCCCACACTCCATCAGATGATTGTCAAACTCATCGCTGAGATATTCGCCACCACGATCTGACCGTAAGAACTTGATCCTCTTGTCAAGTAGATTCTGTACTTCATTCTGATATTCCTTGAATTTCTCAAAGGTTTCAGATTTATGTCTCATCAAGTAGACATAACCATACCTACTGAAGTCGTCAGTGAAGGTAATGAAGTACCGGTATCCTCCTCTTGCTACATGACTGAAAGGTCCACATACATCTGTGTGGATTATTTCAAGCAAGTCAGTAGCCCTTTCATTCTCACTGTTGAAAGGTTGCTTTGTCATTTTGCCAGATAAACAAGATTCGCAATTATCAAAAGGTTTTAGTCGAAATTGCCAAGAAAACCTCCTTTTAGGAGTAGTTCAACGCGTTTCTTGTTTATATGGCCCAAACGACAATGCCAGAGGTAAGTCTGATCCTCAATATCCTTGGATCGCTTACTTATATGATAGATTTCACTATTGTTGTCTTTTAGATTTACAGTGTATAGACCATCTACGGGTGTAGCTTTAAAATAGAAAATATTATCTTTAAAGACTGAAATCATTTTATAAGTATATTTATAATAGAAACCTTGGTCTACTAATAAATCAAAAGACAAAACATTCTTAATCATGTTTGGAATATAATAACAATTATCTAGTTCCAAAACTAGACCCGAGGGTAAACTAAGACTATAAGATCCCACGGCTTCAGCAATCAACGGAGTGCCTTCGCCAACTCGTAGGTTCGAACGGTCCTTCCTCAGAGTCTTTCTTCTAGTGAATCCCTGTAAATGATTACAAATGTGGTTACCACTGCCTGTATCAATTACCCATGATTCATAAGAAGTGATTAAGCAATCTATCATAAAGATACCTGGAGCATCGGGTAAACCGATCTCTATCTGGTCGATGTTCATCGAGTGCTCGCAAATATCCTCGCTGCCGCACTCTGGGCAACTCAGATCTCCCAGCTCATCAATTATATCAGTGTCCATGAGATTCGCAGGTTCGGGTGCTGGCTCTAGACTGGCCAGGATATCTTCATGAACTTTATCCACGTCGTTCTTTGGTTCCTTCATGTAGGCACTAGCTGTGTCCTGTACTTCCTTGGTAAGGGAGAACCACATGAGGTACACTAACTCCTCTTGAGTCATCTTGTACCCCAGACGTGATAAACACTTAAAAAGCCTTCTCATTTCAATAAGATGGTTTTTAACTGACTGACCCTTCTGTAGCTTCAGGGAGAGAATCTCTTGCATGATCAAAAGCTTGCCCGTATGCTTGTAGAAACCTAACTGGTTTTCTACATTCCTTACGACCTCGTGACAGAATTTCACTCTTAAGTCTCCCGTGAACTCGGGTGACATAGAGAAAACTAGAATGGACATTACATCCGATTCATCTGCCATGAATCTGAAATATTCAGCAAATTCCTCTTCTGGGGCATTGCTTTTGGGTCGTGACATGGGCTTATTGATCACATAAAGCTTACCCTGGGCACTCAAAACATTCTGTAAGTGCAACTTCCAAACTGGAAAGTTCTGGCCCGTAAGCTTCCACTTGCCCGTAATAAGGCGAAGTGATTCCTCAAGTGAATAAAACGGAATGCTAATTGGAGACATCTACAGAAGAATATAAATTCCAATTTAGTTTATAATTATATAATTCTAATAAATTATTACCCTTAAAATAAATTTATTAGACTAGAATCCATATTTCACATGTGTCGGGAAGCATGTGATCATGTCAAACCGACTCATGCGATCTATGGTAGGTAAAACTATACCAATCGTATTCCTATCTGAAAATACGACTTCTAGATCGTCGGGACATCGGATATTAATAGTCCGTGCATATTTAGTCCCTCTAGTGCATTTTGGCCTGGTACCACCCAGTGAATAAATAATTACCAAAATAGATTGCACCACCCGGGACCTGGACAAACTCTGGCCGGTACCACCCGGAGATAATTCGCAGAGTTTTATCACCTTCCAGTTTCGGTTTGAACACGGGCGTTCATAGTGTGTGCACTTACAACGCCCTATGTACCTTACACCAGAAGTGCCCCTAAAGTGGGTTGCACTTACTAATCTATGATTTTAACAAGGGTCGAAATTGCCAGTTTCCTTTTTTCAAAAATTTGAAAAACTGGATCCAAACACTAACTGTATTTGTATCCTTTTAATTTTTAAACAATCCGTTCAAAAGGGCAATTTATATTTAATATCAATTACGTAAATTAAACAACCACGCAATTTAAATATAAAAAGCACAGTCATAGCCTAAACCCTTAAACTAATGTTGTTTTGTGAGCCAACACAAAACAACGGTCTCAACCCTAAGTGACAAAAGTCTTCATCTTCTGGCACTCCCACTGGCTCCGAGATCCATGGCCGTCGTCTTGTCTCCGTCTCGATGTAATTAAAATTAACTATTACAAATGGGTTTTAAATGGCACGCAGGCCTCCCAACTAGTCTAACAGAATAATTAAAATTACAAAAGGGTTGTAAATGGCACGCAGGCCTCCCAACAATTAAGCAGATAAATAAAACGGATAAATAAAACACAACCACGGGTCTAAAAGGGTTTAGTTATGACTTAACATAATTAAACGAATTAAAATACAACTGAATTTTAACCGGATAATTATAAAACCAAAAATTAATCTAAAATAAATAAATTAATTTAATCCTGAATCGTTTTAACCTAATCTGATTAAAAAACGATTTCTCCCTCGAAGTTTACCCGGAAACAAACCTCAACTGAGACTTGTTAACGATAAACAATCGAAACGAACTATGACCTCGAATTACCACCGACTCGCCAAAACGTGGCCGACGATTGGGTTTTCTTTATCGTCGGTGACGATGATGATGCAACCGCCACCGCCGCCGCCCGTACCACCATCGAACACCGGCGGTAGCAGCAACTAGAAAGCCACCACCACCGCCGCCCGTCGTATCGATCCTCTCCGGCGACAGCAGCGGCTCGAGAGCCACCACCGCCGCCCGCCGGTGCATCAAACAATCATCATCACCGGCATCTTAGTCGATCGACGACAGCAGCGGCTGAGGGCCACCACTGCCGCCGTGATTGCTCGGCGGATCGAAAACACAATCGCCGCCACCACCGCGACTGGTGGTGTGGCGGACTAAGGACTCAACGGCAGCAGCGATCACCACTGCCACCGCCGCCCATCGTCGACAACAGTACGGGCCGCCGTCGCCGTTTGGTGGTTCGTTCGATCGATCGCCACCGCCACCTTGAAACGGTGGCGCGGTGGTCAATCGCCGCTTGTTGTGGCTCTGTTTCTCAATCGATGCCACCGCCACCACAAACGGTGGTGCGGTGGTGGTTCGTGTTCGTAGCCGACGCCGTCACCACTTACGGTGGTGCGGCTGGTGGTTTGTTGCGATGACAGCCGGCGACCACCACAAACTGTGGTGTAGCCGGTTGGTCGTTTGATCCACCGACGATCGGCCTGGAGGTCCGGCCGGCTAACTGCCGCCGTTCTACCGCCGATCGTTGCTCCGTTAGGTTTATTAAAAATCAGATTTTTAAATACGAGAAACAACGATTTTTACAAAACCTAAATTACCAACAAGCAGTTTAAACCTGATCTGTTAGGTTTAGGAAGTGGCTCTGATACCACTGTTGGGAATTACGGGCTATAAAACATGCACAGCGGAAATAAAAAAGCCTAATTCCCAATCGAGGATCCAATCCTAAACGCAAACAGACACAATCAAAGAAAGTTTAGCAATTTTACCTTTGCTAGTAAACTTCCGGAAGGCTGGCAGGGGTTACACTGCTACTGACACCACGCGAGAAGGTTGCTAGACCACCACCGAGGATTACCCGAAAAACGAATGCGAACCTTCTTTCACTTGGATTCGGCGCCGGTTTTTGGGGAGAGAGAGAGAGAGAGAGTTTTTCTGGGTTTTTAGGACTGAATGAATCAAATAAACTGACACCCCTAACCCCTTATTTATATGGATAAAACTTAATAAGAGTTTTATTCCATATAAAACTCTTTGGTAATTATCTCCAAATAATTTCCATAAATAACTAATTAATTTATCTAATTAATTAATTACAAATAAATAGTTTAACTAACTATTTATATATTAACTCTCTCATTAAATAATTAATAATCAATTAATTATTTCTCATGTAATCCAAACGTTCTCATTTTGGCGTGCAGCAGTGTGACCTACTAGTGTCCTATAACATTGGATACGGTAAACCCTGTTACTATCTTGCACATAATCCTAACACCTCGTTCCACCGCCATGTGGATTATCGGCCGGCGATGACAACAGTGTGAACGACATCACCACCATCACCGCCTCGCGTTCCAAGGCCAGCTGCCATCACCGATCTGGTGAGGCAGCCTCGATCGGCGACGACCACCGCCACCACCGATCTGGTGGTTTGGCTATGGTGGTCTCAGCTTGGTGGCAATCGGCCACCGGTTGCCGAATCGATTTCGGGGTTTTTCGAACTTTGATAAAAATCGAATTTTTTGTTATATAAGAACAATTTAAAACTTGATGTATAAGAAACAATTTAATTTTATACGGATCTATAAACTGATAAATAAAAAACAAACGATTGTGGATCCCTCACATCGAATTTTTTGCTCTGATACCACTGTTGGCTTTTTTGTGGATCCCTCACATCGAACTGATACGAGGATCTCTGTGGATCTCAATCCTAACTAGAAGAGATGCACGGTAAAACCTAATGATCAAACTGACCAAAGGTTTAAAATTCATCAAACCTAACTGGTTTGATTAATGCGGAAGCTTAGAATTAAAACCTAAATAATTCATTGATCTTAATCGTTATTTTATTTAATCCTAGCAGTTAAAAGTTGTTACCTGGATTGCTTGAGCTTAATCCACCCGTGAACGATCAGACAAAAACCTTCTAGCCGATTCTAATCCCCAGATCACGAAACTAACTGTTTTATGAGATGAAAACCGAAAAACCGAACTCCGTGTGGGGTAGGGTTAGGCGCCGGTTATTGAGGAGAGAGGAGAGAGAGATTTTCTTTTTGGTTTGATTAACGGAACGAATGATAACTGGTAAACCTTAAGCTTATATTTATAAGACAGAGTTTCCTAGTTACCATATAACTCTATAATTATCTTTGGTAATTATCTTTTCTTTCTCCAAACGAAAAGAATCTCCATTGAACTAGATAATTATCTTTTATTAATTAATACTCTATTATGTATTTATTTTTCTTAATCAATAAATCTATATATATTTATTTACCTAATAAATATATATAAACCATTTCAAACCTCTATCTTTGGGTTTTCTTTCATAAAATACCCAACTGGTTTATAATTAACTATTATAAACCCAATCTCTCCAAACTGGGATTTATCTTATTTGATTTACAGATCCTCACAGGTGTAACCCTCAAGTGTCTTATAACATTGGATGTGAAATCATTGGTTTGTCAACTTCTACACATAATTACTAACACAGGGGAGATTCCATGTAAGCTTCATAGGGAGATTTTTGTTGGAGTATAGGAGTTGGATGTCTGTTGATGGTATAGACAGCAGTGAAAACTGCTTCTCCCTAGAAGCGTTCAGGACATTTGGCTGAGACAAGGAGAGTGCGGACCGTATCAAGGATATGTCGATGTTTGCGTTCAACACGACCATTTTGAGGAGAAGTACCAGGACAAGAGTACTGAGAGATAGTGCCTTGTGATCGAAGAAAGGCGAGAAGAGAAGATTCTTTGTATTCCATAGCGTTATCAGCTCGAAGAATCTTTATGGGTTTTAAGAACTGGGTTTGTATCATGCGGGTAAAGGTGATGTAGAGCTGAGGCAGCTCTGAGCGATGCTTCATAAGGTATATCCAGGTGAAGCGTGTGTGATCGTCAATAAAGATAACAAAATATCGAGCACCTCCCATGGATGGGTGTGGTGCTGGTCCCCAAACATCAGAATGGATTAAATCAAAGGAACTAGAAGATTTAGATTCATTAATTTCAAAAGGAAGGGCATGATGTTTGCCAAGTTTACAGGGTAGACAAGAAATGTTGGAAGGTGTAACATGACCTAACGATCCTGAACTAGCTAACGATTTTATTCTACTAGAAGATAGGTGGCCTAGACGATCATGCCATAGGTCAAGAGAAGATGGTTGAGATACGGAAGCAACGACACTGTGGGATTGCAAGGGAATGCGGATATAGACGACCTCTAGAACCCGTCCAACTCTACGGCCTACACCAAGGGTCTGCTTGGTCTTCGGATCCTGTATAACACAGCCAGAAAAGTTAAAGAATATCAGTAAACCCATCTTTCGAAGTTGAGTAAGAGATACAAGACCTATTGCTAGGTCCGACACATGTAAAACTTCAGGTAATTGAACATTGTCAGTAGAAACATCCCCTTCAAATAGAACAGATTTGGGGATAAGATCTGCCGTTCTAATAGTAGGATGAGAGGAACGTCGCTTGGAGACAAAACCATTAGAACAAGGAGACATGTGATTGAAACACCGGGAGTCAAAAATCCACAGAGTACCTGAAGGAGTGGAGTGCTCGGAGTTTATGCCCAGAGAACCTATCATGATTTGAGCCATGAGTTCTTGATTTCGGCGCATAAGTTGGTGTTTCTTCGGGTTTTGAGGGCATTCAGATAAGAGGGGCGAGGATGTTGGATGCCACAGTGCTTGCACCTTCTGATTGGACAGTCAACCAGGAAGTGAGATGGTGTGTGACAGAAAGTGCACTCATTTCCTGACGGTTTTCCAGAAGACTTGTTGTAAGGGGGTTCTAGAGGCTTGTTCGAGGAGTTCTGGAAGCCTGGAGGCCTGTTGTAAGATTTCTGGAAACCTTTTCCCTTGGAGCTGGAGCTTGAGGTCGAAGTATAGAAGACTGATTCGGAAGGAGCAGAGGCTGGAGTGCGGAGTTGAAGGCGAGTTTCTTCATTTAGCAGTTCCGTGATGGCATCTTCAAGCGAGGGCAGAGGGTGCCTGTGAAGGAGGGAGGCTTGCACGTTTTCAAATTTGTCAAGGAGGCCCATCAGAATGGTGATCAGGTGCAACTGATTGAAGTAGGCCTGATAGAGTTTCGCCGTGTTGTCATGGACTTGAGGGGCACCCAGATTCAGGTGATCTCGGATAGCTTGCATCTCGGAGATGTAGGAGCTGACAGGTTGATCAGAAAGCTGACGTTTGCTTTGGAAAGTGGTCCACAGTTGGTACTGGTGAGCCAATCCAGTGGAGGAGTATCTCTTTGTCAGAAAATCCCAAAGACCCTTTTGCGGTCGTGTAGCCTAGGAATTGTTGATTGATCTCTGCTGTGATTGAGGCATTGATGAATCCAAGGATTTTGGCGTTGTTAATGTCCCACTCATTAACACGCTTGGCATAGTCGATTGCGGATTCGTTTGCCGTCCTCGTTGGAGCTACAGTCGTCCCAGTGACATAGGAGTAAAGACCATGAGATTTTAGAAGAATGGTAATATGATGGTTCCAGAGGATATAGTTGTTCCCATTAAGAACAACTGATATGGGATTTGAATGGCTAAGATTTGTTGTCATTAAATGTAAGAGAACAAGGCAAGCAAAGCCCGGTTCGGAAGAGGCTGTTTTCCGATTCGGAAAACGTAATGCGGGAGAGGCAGAGTTTCGACTCGGAAAGCGGGTTCCGACTCGGAAATCAAAAGATTTTCCAACTCGGAAGCCGATTCGGGAAAGATAGAGTAAGAGCAAATCCCAACTCGGGAAGGCAAGAAATCCGATTCGGATTTTGAAACCAATTCGGAAATCGGATTCAGATATCGGATTCGGAAAATGGATTCGGAAAATAAGAACTCCGACTCGGGAAAGAGAAATCCGATTCGGAATAGAAGGAATTCCGATTCGGAATTGAGAATCCCGACTCGGGATTGAGGGATGAGATTAAGAAGCCTAATGCTCTGATACCATGTTAGAAATAGAAAGGGATTGAAAGATTGATTGTATTGATAATGAAAAAGTTTACAAAAGAAGTATAATCTAGGCTATTTATATGCAAGAGTAAAGGAAAAGCAATGGGCCTATGTACAACTAACAATCACAAAATGATAGGTTGTCCCATTGTATATGCATATATTTATTGGATGGTAATCGGACTATATCAATTTAGTTTTATTGGAGTTTAGACTAAAATTTAGCCAACAGATTCAATTTAAGGAGGTGTTTGGTTGGGGGTATTGAGCAATCAGGAATGAGAATGATAATGAAAACTGCAGTTTGGTTTGATATTATATAATGGAATCATTCCTGCAGACCCATTAATTTCCATTCCTGACCAAATTGGGGGGAATGGAAATTTTATTTCTACTTGGTTCTTTTTTCCACCCATTGTTCCATCTATGGATGTTAAATGAAATATCTTTTGTATTTTCAAGTTGGAAAAACATATTTTTTAAATATGAAGCAATTTTTCATTGATTATAGTGGGTTAACCAAACAACATCAATGCAATACTCATTTCTATTCCCATTCTCCTGCATTCCCATTTTTATTTTCATTCCCATTCCCTGAAATGAACCAAACGTCCCCTAATGTTAAATTTTTGAATCAAACACGAACCCAATAACAATCAAATCTAATTATGGCTAATCAATTCTAGTTGAATCAAAATGTTATATTTTTAATTTAACAGATAATCAACAATTTACCAGTTGTCCACATATTTCTAATTTATGTGAGACAGAAAAACTACATTTTAGTTTTGTTCGGGTTTTTAGGTGTTTGGTTGTTGAAGACGTTTTCAGAAATTGTTGTCAATGCTATAACT
Source organism: Centaurea solstitialis (assembly GCA_030169165.1). NCBI lineage: Eukaryota > Viridiplantae > Streptophyta > Magnoliopsida > Asterales > Asteraceae > Centaurea > Centaurea solstitialis. The sequence continues at coordinate 17,457,241 of CM058042.1, forward strand.
CTATATTCTCGAATTTGGGAAACAAAAAAAAAAAAAAAGAAACGAAAGAAACAAAATGTTTATATTTATATTCTTGAGAGGGAAGGAAATGAAAAGAAATAGCTTTTCATGTTATTGGAGAGATAAATGAAGGGAAATATGTCATGTTTACAAATATACCCTTTAAAATGAAAGATTAGATAATTTTGTAACTGTAATAAGATTTTTTATGGGGTTGTAATTTCTTTCGTTTCCTTTTCATTCCTCCCACATTTGGTAGAAAATTTATCATTATTTTCATACCGTTTCCTTTCCTTTCTCACCTAAAATGTTTCGAGAACACGGATAATTTTTACTTTCCTTCCATTTCCCTCGATCCATTCCTAGCAAGGTTTTGAGAACACAACATAAAAGCAGCTTTGTGTGATTGTGTATTCAAATTTTGTACTCTAGTAACTGTGGAAAGTAGCATGCATTTTTTAGCGGAGCTTCTGTATTTCTATAACATTGGCTTTGGAAATGGATTGTGCTGTGTTCAATTACATAATAAAGAAAAAAGAAGCATGATAGGAATTCTTATTAGTATGAGAAGATCACTTGTCTGTAATAAAATCCTTATTTGTATGAGCTAGCTTAGTGTTTTTTTAAAAAGGCAGATAACTCACACATATGTCCCGCCACGAAGTCGACGAGGTATTCGGGATCCATACAGGCACCCGGCTAATCATCGGCGACTGTATGGACCGACCCGAAAGCCGATCCATGGTCAGGGTATCGCCACATTCTCATCCCATTAATCAAACCTGGGAAAACTGGGATGCCATCCAGTGTTCCTCCCATGGATGTTACCAATCACTAGGCTACTAATGCTTTGATAAGCTAGCTCGATGTTAGTGCATCACGAGATTAATGATTCAACAAATGAAGCTTCTTTGCCGATGTCGAACTCCATGATGGCATTATATAATTATATGATAGAATTAGATAAACCATGACATTTACACAACACTCAGAAAATGAAATATAATTGTTGGGCCGGAGCTACTTTTTCATTGGGCTTTTATCTAGGTTCAACAGATTAGCTATTTTTGGACTGATCTTTTTTGGGCTAAACAAATAATATTGTTATGTGTTTGATTAATTGGAATAATTTCAAGTAGAGATGGCCAAATACCGGTCCCGGGCCGGTCCTAACCGGTCCTTAATCGGTCCGGTCCTAAACAGTAACACACCGGGACCGGTTAAGGAGTAACCGGTTACGGTTCGGTCCGGTCCTATGATTCGAAGGTGAGGACTGGTTAGGCTACTTCAGATAACCGGTTAACCTTAACCGGTTAGAACCGGTTAAGGGACCGGTTATGGATCAGGACCGATTTTTTTTTTTTTTACAACTATATAAACTTACAAAAGAAAGGTCACGTTCGTTACTTTAAAAATACGTTTTATTATTCTTCGAAAATATAAGCTAAGTACATTAATTATATATAAAATAAAATACATCGTTTAACGAGGGAGAGTTGAGAGAGTAGAACTTGCAAAAACGAATACGAATTATAACGAGAACTTTGCGTTTTTCGTAAGTTTGTAAGTTGGTATTCATCCCAAACCCCACACCACTTATTTATATGGCAAATGGGGTCAAAAGGAGCCAAAAAACGGTCATCTATGCTGAAAATCGAAGCCAACGTCTATATTAACGGTAATAATTTTTGAATGCATCGGTTCGGTCCTTAACCGGTCCCGGTTCGGTCCTTAACCGGTCTCGGTCCGGTCCTAACCGGTCCTGTGAAAAACGCCAAAAATCGTAACCGATGGTGTGGACCGGTTGACGGACCGGTCCTTAATCGTCCGGTCCTAACCGGTTACGGCTCGGTCAAGTCCCCGGTTAACCGGCCGGTCCGGTCCTTTTTGGCCATCTCTAATTTCAAGTATCAATTATTTTAGTCCATTTTAATTTTTTTTATTAAATAAGAAACTAATACTAATTCATTATTCCTAGAGAGGTGATTGATATAAATCATTTAATTATATACATGATTCTATAAAATGATTAAAATGTCATAGTTAATTCAATTAGTTATTGAGATGTTTTATTGGAGAGATGGATTCTGTAATATTATAATTATAAAATACAAAAACGCCTAGCACATATAACAATAACCAAATAGACAATAAAATGATAACAGTAATAATTGCAATTGTTTTGTAAATGTGTGAAAACATTTATCGAAATTTAGAACATACACCTGGTAATCCAATTCGTTTTGACGATTTCAAACCAAAGCATACATGCTTTATGCACTATTATTTCGACTAATGTGTACAACATATATTGTCGTGTTATACTTATATATAAGGTATATTGAAGCAAATTAAAAAGTTGCTCACTATTCATTGAAAATCATGTCACCAAATATGTCTAATATATAAGAAATAAAAAGAGTGCAAAAAGAGAAAATAATAAGGCTATGTTTTGACAAACTAGCTAATAAGATAACTGTAAATTTTAATTAATGAGTAAATTATGTTTGGCAAAAGTAACATATGACATGTAAAATGATCAAAATGACATCTTAAAGAAATGGTTAGTTACAAATATTTATATCATAATATAGCAATGGAAGGCTTCAATTCAACCCATCCAATGGTATTAACATCCAAAAAATTTGCCGAATAAAATGGGTTGCAAACCTTTCTCTAATAAGACAATAACTTTATCCGACCTCGATATGTGGAATCGTCTTGCACCATATGTACTGAGAATATGAGATTGTACGTCCGATAATTATGCATGCATTAGGCTATCCTTAGCGCCGCCCGGGTTCACCACAGGCGAGGAGGCCGGGTTTAGCGGGTGTGGAGGGCAAGTGGTACGAGGGTAGTGGGTGAGGAGGGCGGGTACCCTCTCCGGGTTTCCAAAGCCGATCAAACTGTTCCTCTCTCTCCTTCTCTCTTATATATATATATGATAATTAAAATAATAAAAAAATGTGGGGGTAAAGATTAAGGTAGTTAGGGGGTAAGTAGTACTCTACTTTAAGGTAAGGAGGACATGAGAGAGAAAAAGATGATGTGGCATCAGGATTTAGAGGGTTCAACCCTTGGCGCTACGGATGGCCTTAGGAGCTCCATTGAGAACTTTGTCACCCCCTTGTCGCTTAGAAGTAAGGAGATACCAAATTTGGAATATAAATTTGAGCCAACAACTTTGTAATGAAAATTGGAGAAAGAAATAGTTGGTTTGGCAGTTTGCTTGTGAACGAGTCTGTCAGGTTATCATCCTAAATATATTATAGATATTTTTATCTTATACTGGATACCTACAGTATTCTATGTCAATCATTTCATTGACGGGTTGGATTGGAGAGGACATAACAAATGTCTGTTTGGTGTTTGGTACGCCTAGGACTGGACAGGACAAAAGCCTTTTTTGTCCCGTGTTGTCCTACTTTGTCCATGTCTTATGTCACACCAAACGTGGAACGATGAATTCTTGTTCCGTCCCATGTTGCACCAAACGTGGGACAATGAGTTTTGTCCCGTCCTGTTCTGTCACACGCACCAAACGCAGCCCAAGGATTCCCACAATCTTCTCTCATGCCTTACAACCTTTCCTCCCTTCATGGATCTTTTCTTATCCCCGACCCCAAGAGGATTTGATTTTCTCTTCAAATGTCTTGCAACCACGTCACCGCCCCTTCCCCTTACTCCTCCCTCCCTCCCTCCTTCGAAGGATCTATGTACACATTCTGTCATTTTGATTTGTCAATGTGAATTTTGAGTTCATCTGGTTTTGTTATATGTGCGAGTCTTGATTCTAATAACTATTTGAATTTGCTTCTTTGATTTTGTATTGATTTTTATATAATTGCACGTAATTTTTACTATTATTAATTGTTAGTGTTTCTTGAAATGTATGTGTATTGATGAACTTGGTTGTATTATAATGATATAGAAGTTGGGAGTCTTACATGAATCATACATTACCCTTTCATTCTTGGATTGTGTTTATTAGTTTGGGTTTGATGGGAAACTGTAATTACCCGAATAGGATACAGTCAAGGCTGTACCAAAAATTACTAATTTGTTATGCCATATTGTGTTGAAAAATAATTCAAGTAGAATTTATTTTGATCAAAGCTTTCAAAGAATCATGGAGTATTGTAATCATTACCAATGCGTAGTCCTCGTTTTAGATGGATTCAGGATTTTACTTCATTGAGTATGAGGTTTCAAATGCTATTACTGTTGGAAAGAATGCCGAATGTATGTCATATATATTGTCAAGGTAGCAAATAGGATCCCTTACTATTGTTGTTGTTTTAGATGATTCGAGTCGACCTTACGAGCCTATGCGAGTCTACATCTGAACGAGCCTATTTACGAGTTGGCTAGTTTTCGTGGGCTAGGCTCTTAAGCTCTTACGAGCCTATGTTCAAACTCGCGAGTTTGATAACCTTGCTGGAAATGTTTCATGGCAGCAAACCAGAGGGCCAAATTATAGATTGTTTCATGGCAGCAAACCACAATGCCTCTCAGTAGCATTGGAGATCACATGAGCAGACCTGTAAGGATTCTTGTCATGCAGGACGAGGAATTCATATTCTGAAACAAAGGTTAGTTTTTGGCCTTTTTAGATTGTTTCTGCTATTTATTTGTCCTCCAAAACTTGGATCGATCGTCACAAGTGTAAGTGTAAATAGAAGTTTCATCTATGCAACTATTTATTCATTCATGATCTTATATACATCAAATCCTGATTACATATCCTTGCTGTTTCTCATAAGGTATTATTTATTCTAAAAGTTGGGTCCAAATCACAATCAACAATCCCAACTGATGTCATAATCATAATCAACAATCATGTGGGGTGTGTGCTTGTTGAGCCGATGCCTTATTGGCCCTCTAGATAGAGGATAGGTTGTTTTCCGATTTATGTATTAATGTAAGCAAAACTCTTAGGCCATCCCCTGTCGACCCACTACTACCCAATGGTTTCAACTGCCACATCAGCGCCACATCTGCTTTCTACTATTTTACCCAAAACTACCCAATTCATCCACTGTCGATCCACTTCAACCCACTACATCAACTTTTTTTAATTACTAAAAATAATTAATTAACTTTAATAAAAATAAATAATAATATTAAAAATAAAGATTTTCATTATAAAAAAACAAGTACAATACGAAACTAAAAATTGCGTTAAATTAAATTAAAATTAAAAACTAAAAATGTTTCATCAATCGAGAGGCAGCCATCCGTATTTTTGTCGTAGCTTCTCTTTCATGGCCAATGTTGTGACCAACGCACCGCCCGAAAGATGCGTATGCGACAATATGTAAAACCTATAGTCTCGTCGTTCCCTAATTTCTCCTCCGCTTCCGTTTCACAAAACCTCAAATCTCTTTCGCGCTAGTCGAGGTCCTTTCGGTGCGTCTCGAGTAATTCTCTCGATGTCATGTTGAGCATGGTTAACTCGCTCAACAACCTGGAGACGCTTCCGCTCGAGGTGCCTCCCGTAGACCCCGATGCCGAACCCCTCGCCGCATTTCTACCGATGGGTCGTGGACGCTCCTCTTCGTCTTCGTCTTCGTTTTCGTTTTCGTCCTCGTCACCGACATTGGAAGGACCGTGTGCGTCGGAAGTGTCGGAGGGGGTCCCGGATTCGGAAGTCTTTGATCGTTTGAGACGAGCGGTGGAACCTATGAGAGGTGTGCGCATGTATTTCTCGCAATCCTTAAGCACCTCCCAAACATGTTCGTGATTGAAAGGCTTCTTGTGCACTTGTTGGTAACGGAAGCAAGCCCTTGTTAACCAGTCGACATCACCCTCGCCGCTTTTTCGAGCTGATTTTATGTTGTTGTAGATGTTGGAAAATTTTAACACCCATTGGCCCAAGGCTACACACTTGCTCCTTATTTGATGCACGGTGCGGTAATTGGGTGTGCATGCCGTGCGAATCTCGAAAGACTTTTTAACCATCTCCCAAAAATCACTTCATGAAAAAAAATAAAAGTTCGTAAGTTGCTTTATATATACAAAATGACACAATTAACATACAAGGATACCTTGCGAACGGTAGTTACCTACTACGGAATCTTCCGACGTCGCCACCCATGCCTTTGCCAACTCAACCTCCTCCCCGGGTGTCCACGCTTTCGGCGGCGCCCGGTCTTTGAATTTTTCTTTTCGCCTCTTTCGGCTCTTTGGCTTTGGCTTTGGCTTTGGCTTTGCCTTTGCTCGTGCCCGGTGATGGTGGTGGGGATGTCGGTGTCGTGGGTTGCGTTTCGGGTACACCATCGACATCGGGCGAACTTTCTTCCCTTTCTCGGGGTTCGTGTATATTTGGAATCGATATAGGAGTTGATTGACAGACCATGAGAGTCGATTGAGAGAGCATTCCCGTAAACGATTGAGAGATCAACGGTAAAAGATTGGAATGACCCATTCCGTAGTTTACCGGGACGTTGGTGTTAAAAAATTAGGATCGTATACGACGGCGGATGGCGGGATGACCCACTCCGTATTGCGTGCGTGATATGTGGGACTCGACATTTGTGGGATATATGAACCGGTGGGACTCAAATTTGTCGGCGGGAGTTGGGTTTGTCGGTTCGAACGTTTCGGTTGGTTGAGAGTATTTTGTTTATCCATTTGGAAGGTTGTGATAAAGGGTAGAGAAGAGTTGAGAAAAGATGAAAAATATGAAGAAGAGTGTGAAAAAATGAAGAGGAAATATGAAGAAGAGTGTGAAAAATATTGTATAATTAGTTTGGTTTATATAGTTTTTTTAAATTGAAAAAAAAATATAGCCGTTGGAATGACCGTTGGAAGGGGGTTGGGGGGGGGGGGGGGGGGTGTTGGTCATCGGCTTGAGGAAACCGATTGTGGACTACATGAAGGTAGCCACGGCGGTGTGCACAAAAGTACCCGTGGGTACTTACTACCCGGGTACATACCCGATGATGGATAGCGGATGGCCTTATCTGGCCTTAGGAAGTTAGGGACCGCTTGATTACTTGAACACTAGCTACCCGGTAAGCGTTTAACGGTGAAATTGAACGCTATCACCCACCATATTGGGCAATATTGTAGTATCTCAAAACGGTATTGTAATTACCTGGTATAAGCGCTAATCGAGTAAGAGTTGTCGATCTCACTTACTAGGTAAGATTATAGTCCTTGTCATGTTCATCCCATAAGGTAAGTTCACTGGGTAAACACTTAACGAGTAAGTGTTAAGTAAACGGCTCCTTTGTCACCTCTAGGATATAATGGCCTTGTATATCCCAAGTTCCTTAGTAGTGTATAATGTATTTGTGTAATGCTGTTATATATTGTTGCACCGGATGAAGTTTTGCATATGAGCGACATTTTTTAAAGAATATATAATGTTTACCATCCTATTGATTCAGGCCATAGCTGAAGTCATTTAAGCTTTTATTTAATTTTGATACATGACTTTTCATAAGCATCATCCATTTTATTTAATTTTCCCTCAACCCTATAAGGCTATTGGTAGCGCTTTTGGTTTGGTGCGGGCTTCCTCCAGTCGGGCTTCGGCTTCACGGCGGGCATGGATACGCCCCATGTGGGATACATCTCCGGCGACGGGTTCCCAACCCCGCTCAACCCGTCTCTCTCCCTCTTTCACACTCCTTTTTTTTATTGAAATATACAGGGTCAGGTTCAAATGTGAACCACTTTTTGGTTGTGAACGTGGGGACAACCGAGTTATGTTATACTCCAATTGTTTTTTTGTTGATTTATGTTATACTTCAATTGCTTTTACTGATTTATGTCGCTATATTTTTATAACCTTCTATCTCCCCTGCAATGCATAGTCAAAAAACCCTCGTTAATACTAAATTGTTTCTAGCGTAGTGGTTAAGCGCCCAATTGTAACTATGCACGCATCCATTGGTGGTGCAGGTTCGAATCATGTAGGGCACTTTTTTTTATTATTGATCTCCATTTTTTTAACAAAAGTTGAATGATTTTTTAATACTTTTAAATTAATTAAGTATGTCATTTTAAATACTTATACATTTAGAATTTTTTAATAGAATTTAGATTTTTTTTAAATTCAAACAGTTTTTATTTTTTGACAAACTGTTTTTCAGTGACAATAGATTAAAAATAGTTAAAGAGTTACCAATAAAATTTAAAATCTACTATAAATTTTAAATCCATACTAATATAATAACATTAAAATTTAATTTCAGAAAGAATGAAAAAATTCAAAAAAAAAGATGAGTTATTCGTCGATTTGTTGTCAAACAAGCGGCCAAATATAATAAAAGTAATTTAAACAAAAAAATTAATTAAAAAATTAGGGACACATTTAATTTTTTTGAACATGGCCTCTAATATGTTAGGAACGACCCTGGTGAGGACGAATCTCAGCCACACATCTTTGGTTATGGCGGACGCGATCACAGAGGATTGACGCAATTCATGGGAGGGTAAAGATTATTAAACGGGGTATTCGGGCTTGTAGGTAGTGGTACGCCTATGTTGGGCTTATTATGGTTTTGTAGGTAAAGCTGATGTGGTAGAGTGGACTTGTAGGATTTTAAGTTGCGTTACGGATAGCCTAAGTAACATGTTCTTTTGATTGTAATAATTCCATATCACTGACAAAAGATTAACACCATAGTTATATGGTTAAGAAAAAAAAGAATCATTAGATTAACTTAAAACACTTGGAAATGAAATATGAAAATCTTATAATGATTCATGCCCATGTTCTTCCTTGGAAAGCTAAAGCCACAACAAAGATAAATTAACAAAGAAAATTAGACCTTGGGGTGCTTTTTTTGGGTTGTCAAGGTGGGCGGCTGCTCTTTAATTAGAGATGACTCCTAAATATTAATGTTTCTTTTTCCTTAAAGAGTCGCACATCATCATTTTGTAGGGGGGCTAGGGCCCCACCACTTACACATGAATCCGCTCCTGGGTGGTAGCCGGTAGGTATGTTATCCTAAGTTTTGGGTTTGGTCCCTATGGTTTGGATTTCTTACAAGATTGATCTGTAAACTTTATCTACTACGTGAAATGGGGGTATGTGGTTTGCACTTTGTCATAATATTGGTCTCTAGTCCAAATGGTCATCCATACCATCTCTTAACTACAAAGGAACAATGGTTGTTTTACCAATTATTAACCTTTTCTTTGAGTAAATTACGAGTTTGATCCGTGTGGTTCTTTAAAATTTTGGATTAGATCCCTCTTACAAATTGATTGCAGTCATTATCATTTATGGTTTCACTATTATTATGGATCAAGTCCCTTTATCTAATCATGTCTAATTCTATCATCACAAATAACCCTTAGTTTTAATACCCTTTTTAAAAAAAATCCTTATCGGTAACTCAAGAGTTTTTGCTTATACGATTCCAAAGATGCTTTTGCTTTGCCGGTGGAAGGAATCGAAAACGATTTTTAATGTTCAAGCCGGTGCTTATGAGTTACGAGTATATGGTTGATTACACATAACTAGGTTAATATTGATTTCAATTTCAATTTCGATCTCACGAGTGGGTTTCGATTTCGATTTCAATTTCAGGAGTAGATTTCGATTTAGATTTCACCCCCGTTCTACAATGGGGAAGCCCATGCGTTTTTCAAATTTGATTTCGGTTATACAAAGAGTATGGTTCGACCTGATAAAGAGAAGTCTGATCAGAATCTCCTTCTAACAGCAGCTACTGATGGTTTTAATTGAGTGCGTGTATGTGAGACCTCCATTGCATGGTTATGGTGATGGTTGGTGGTGGTGACGTGGTGTAGTTCATAAGTCAAATGACTTTATCCTTTTTTTGAAGCTTTACATCCTTCCAATTGTATTTTATTTTTGAAATACGAATTAGAAAAGAAAAGCATATCAACCATGAAAGCAGCCATCCTTCATTAATTATGATTGCTGACTGTATTGGTCGGCAATAGCTAATTTGTTTTCTTTAATACTTACTTAAAAAGTTCAACTTAAATGCTTCTCCAAATTGATCTTTTCAAAAACCAAACTAAACAATTCAAGCGAGTGATCAACCACCAACTTGAGAAAATAACACCTCTTTCATGTAAACAAAGCTGAAAGATTACGTTCATTCAAACTCCTTATAATGTGGTTTATTAAATCTTCATTGTGTTTGTAACATCTCTCGATACATATGTTGCATAAAAGCCAGTCGATACATTCGTATTAAGAATATAGTTGAAGAAGTAGAGTTAATGTTTTTGTTGCAGTTGATGGTTCTTGTTTTGCTATAATATATGTATAAGTCATATGTAGTATCATAATACATGGTTCTTGTTGCAAACACAGATTGTTTATAAACCTGTGCAAATATGTGTAGACCTGCGCAAACATATATTATGTATAAACCAAGCCAATCCTAGCTAGAATCTTTCTAATTCGTTTCACGTAACAATATTCACTCTGAGTATCATGCATTATTTAGATTGAATAAATACGCATAAACTTTATTCACTCTGAATAATGCATGATATTCATAGTGAATATCAGCCATGTGATGCGATTTTAATGGTCCTCACGTTTACAACCAAAATTGAGTTTACATTTGAACCTAACCCTATATGCAAATGCCCTCTCTCTCTCTCTCTATATATATATATATACTCTCTCTCTCTCTCTCTATATATATATATAGAGAGAGAGAGAGAAGTTCAAATGAGAAGTGATAAAAAAAATGAGAAGTGGAGAAGTGATCTCGACCACTCATCCGTTTCACGTGACACCAAGTGTTTCCATAAGACCGGTGAGACCAACATTTTTACATGAAACTTCACAACAAAACATTATGAATTTAAAAAAGTTTGAACATTCATAGTAAAAAACACTGTAAATGTTACGTTCACGGTGTTTTTTTTATGTGAAGGCTTGATTTTTTTTACCTTCACAACATTTTTGCTATGAAGGTTCGGATTTTTTATTTTTTACTTTTACAGTTTTTTGAATTGTGAAGGTTTTGTTTTTTACCTTGTTTTGGATTTTTTTACCTCGATAGTGTTTTTTAGTATGAATATTCGAATTTTATTTTCCTTCACGGTGTTTTGTTGTGAAGTTTTATGCGTAAAGACATACGCGGTCTCACGAAAACAGTTTGATCTCACGTAAACCTAAGTCTATATATATAGGGTTATGTTCAAATCTGAACTCAATTTTGGTTGTGAACGTAAGGACCACTAAAATTGCACCACATGGCAATATTCACTCTGAATATCATGCATTATTTAGAGTGAATAAAGACGCCTAAGCTTTATTTACTCTGAATAATGCATGATATTCAGAGTGAATATTGCCACGTGGCAAGATTTTTGTGGTCCTCACGTTCACAATGAAAGTTTGGTTCACATTTGAACCCCCCCCCTCTCTCTCTATATATATAGAGTCATCTTATTTTGAAAACTCATTAATTTATGGAAACTTTGGAAACCATGTTTTCCACCAATCATAATCCATTTTCTTGTTTATTTTTGGTAATTTTATTTTTATTTTTATGATGCTTAATTATAGGAGTTGGTGGTTATGATTTTGAATTTTGCAATTAATCTTGTCCATTGATCATTCTAATCAATGGTTTATATGAGTTTCCAAAGTTTCCACAAATTAATGAGTTTTCAAAATAAGGTGACTCTATATATATATATATATATATATAGAGAGAGAGAGAGAGAGAGAGAAGAGAGTTCCGTTCTTAACCACGAATAGTGTGTTAACTTTGTTAACCCATCACAATCAACGAAATTGCTCCATTAGTTTTGGTCTTTGAAGCGCATATTAGGAATTTTACCTCTAACACAACCATACACCACCACGACAGCTGCCGCCTTCCATAGTAGCCACCTTCCACCACCACCGCCACCACAGAGCCGCCTTCCACCACCACCACCACCATAGCCGCCGCCTTCCACCACCACCACCACAGCCGTCGTCGCAGTGAACCTGATCAAGAACAATTTTCAAAAATCTGAGTAGTGGATCGTGTTCCTTCTACTCATGCGATGGAGATTCCATTGTTTGATTGCATTGATCCTCTGTTTCTCCTTGTACATCGGATGATTTCTGAAAAACCCAAAAAATTCAGAAGTCTGAAAATTCCAAATATAGTGTTCCTCCCTATCCAAATTCATTCCCTGATGATGCAAGTACTGTTACGTTGTCTCATCTCGGTGATTACGAGGATATAATTCAACTGGAGTTCGTAGGGGTGTAGACGTGTTTGGCCGTAGTGAACCAAAGTTTGCCGGAGTGAACCGAAGTTCGGCGGAGGGCACACGTGTTTTTCCAGAGTGAACCAGAGGTTTTCGGAGTGCACACGTGTTTTGCCGGAGTACATTGGAGTTCGTCGGAGTGCACACGTGTTTCGCATGAGTGCATCGGGGTTCGTCGGAATTTTGTACTCCCTCCGTCCCACAATTATTGTCCGGTTTTGACTTCTGGAAGTCTTTCTTTTTCGACTTTGTCCTTAAATATTTTTATTTGTGTTATATAATAGTTGATGCAAAATATATGAATGAGTTGTGTTTTTAATGTATTTTCATTGGCATAACTTTCATCAAGTATTATGTAGCACAAATAAATATATTTAAGGTCAAAGTCGCAAAAGAAAGACTTTCAAAGGTAAAAACTGGACAATAATTTTGGGACGGAGGTAGTATTTTGAATGTATTTCAATTTATTTGTGTTTTCCCAAAATACGTTTATGTACGTGTGTTTACTGAATTTTTTAAATTGGAATTATTCAAAATTCCATAATTATAGAATTTAATCTTGACCCTTGTAGGTTCCAAATCAACACCAAATAGATGAACACAATCAAGATGTATATAATGCTCTCAAATTATTGGAAAGTGTAAAGTACAAATGAAGTTCAAGAAGACTATTTATACTAGCACTAAATGGACTAGGCTTTTACAAATGGATGGGCCCTAAACAATGGGCCTCAACCACAATTTACATAAATGGAAACTAACTTCTAAATTATTACAAATTGACACAACTTAACAAAATATCTAACAATTTCCCCCTTTGTGTCAATTTCTTCGTCGCCGTTGATGATTGCTCCAAGTCTTCTTCCTCGTATAGTTGGATCTTTTGGAAGGACCCTCATGTCTCCGTGGTGGTGGCGGTATCTCCTCACGCTTTCTTGCTGGACCCTCTATCTTCCTCAACCCATAAAAGGACTCGAGGCGTCTTAGAACGTTGCGGTGTTCTAGACGATGCTCGGTGATCCTGAACACCTTGTCAATGAGGATTGAGGGGTTTATCCAATGTCCCGTCTTCTGTACCTCAAGTTCAAGTCTTTTCTTCTCCGTTGCCAACCCCAAGTTGATGTAGTGAAGAGTACCATCACTGTACTTGTGGACCTCAGTACACCGCATGAATTTCTTTTCACCCTTCTCATTCAAATAGACTACCCCAAAGGACGGTTTCTCAAGAACATCAAAGGGAGAATAGCGATCGATGTTGGGAAGATCCTGATTTGGCGGTGTAAGGTTGATGGTGTTTTGATGACTCTCCAACCCAATCTGAAAGTCTGATATTTCCGAGTTCCTCTGATTTCTCTCGATGAAGCGCTTTACGGCTTCAAGCCCTTTGAAGAAAGCCCGAGGTCGTATAGTAAGCGTCTTCAGATCAGTATATAGTGATTCAATGTCGTCAATATGTACGTTGTCGAAGTCGGCTTCGGTGAACGTATATGTACCAGTACTCCTACGAATGACCGTGTAGACAGAGAACCATAATCCATGAAAGCGCACGGAGGAAACTTCTCTAAGAAGGACAATCGGCTTATTGTAGAAGAATACATCTCCTTGAGGTTTGGCTTGAGTCTTCATCCAAAGAATGTGCTTGACTTGATCAGATTTTGACAATTTCGTAATCCCAAGATACTTCTCCACGGGCAAGATAAGTACCTTATCGGTAAATATGGATCTGTGAGAGTCCTCAAGGTATCAACCGCGTCTCCTTTCTCTATCCCATCGAACTGGTACCCGTGGTTCCACATACATACGCCGGTTAGAAAGAGCACCCTTCTCATTAGGATAGATCTGTTGGGAATTACGGGCTATAAAACATGCACAGCGGAAATAAAAAAGCCTAATTCCCAATCGAGGATCCAATCCTAAACGCAAACAGACACAATCAAAGAAAGTTTAGCAATTTTACCTTTGCTAGTAAACTTCCGGAAGGCTGGCAGGGGTTACACTGCTACTGACACCACGCGAGAAGGTTGCTAGACCACCACCGAGGATTACCCGAAAAACGAATGCGAACCTTCTTTCACTTGGATTCGGCGCGGTTTTTGGGGAGAGAGAGAGAGAGAGTTTTTCTGGGTTTTTAGGACTGAATGAATCAAATAAACTGACACCCCTAACCCCTTATTTATATGGATAAAACTTAATAAGAGTTTTATTCCATATAAAACTCTTTGGTAATTATCTCCAAATAATTTCCATAAATAACTAATTAATTTATCTAATTAATTAATTACAAATAAATAGTTTAACTAACTATTTATATATTAACTCTCTCATTAAATAATTAATAATCAATTAATTATTTCTCATGTAATCCAAACGTTCTCATTTTGGCGTGCAGCAGTGTGACCTACTAGTGTCCTATAACATTGGATACGGTAAACCCTGTTACTATCTTGCACATAATCCTAACAGACTCCCACTTGTGCCAGACTAGTAACTGTACTGTTACCATTAGCCTAAGGAGGTCCCTAGCCAGACACTTAGGTTAACCAGGTTATAAGATCTCTTACATCCAGAGATACAATTCACGCTTGAATTTGTACACAGGTTCATTCCTTTTGCACACGATATTTCTAAAGTGATTTAAGACATGGAGTGGAGGATTCATTTCTTAAAATCAAGTATTTCTTGACTCTGATTTCGATTGCCTGCAGTAACGGATATTACTAAATAACCCCTGCTATTCTATCCGAGCGTGGCCACACGTTTTCTGCCAATCTTAATCGTCAAGGGGCCCGGAAATATCTCTCTTTTGAAAGAGGTGCAAATCCCTTCTTGACTACTTGCATTTGGATCCACGGCTTCCGCTGCATCTAGTCACGTCCCGTATGGCCACCCAGTTACGGTGCAACGTTAGTACGTGCTAAGAGTACAGTAGTCCTCGTGTTCCCAAACCAAGTATCTCAGGTCTAAGGACAACCTATCAAGTCAGTGCTTATGACTGAGGCTCCATGAAGCAGACTTGATTACTGGTCACTTCCAATACCCAAACACTCTGATGAGTATCTATAAATACTTGGTCACATCACTTGTGCTTTTATTCTCTACTTTGAATAAATCATCAAGTATTTATAGTAGCGTTAAAACTCCCTATTGAAATTCCCATTTCAATAAGTGGCTACGGAAATTTAGATTTCATACAAAACTTTGTAAAATCATGGATACGTTAAATATGCAAAAATAGTTAATTTAGAACAATCATGAAATTAAAACCTCCATTTATTTCCAACACACTGTGAAATAAAAACTTTACATGATTACATTGTTTCTAAATTAGACTATAGTAATAATTTATAAACTAAGTACTAGCTACTGGCTTCCAGGTACTGCATCCCAATGGAATTCGCATGTGCCTCATGCTTTACCCTTGCTAGTGGCTTTGTCAGCGGATCTGCGACATTGTCATCTGTTGGAATCTTGCATATTCTCACATCTCCTCTTCCAATGATCTCTCGGATGAGGTGATACTTCCTGAGCACGTGTCTTGACTTGTGATGCTCTCTAGGTTCCTTTGCTTGCGCCACGGCTCCTGAGTTATCACAGAATATATCGATCGGTCTCGAGATACTGGCAACCACTCTGAGATCCGATAGAAAATTCCTCAGCCAGACAGCTTCTTTTGCAGCATCAGATGCTGCAATGTACTCTGCTTCTGTAGTTGAGTCTGCAATCGTGTCCTGCTTCGAGCTCTTCTATGAGATCGCACCTCCGTTTAGGGTAAAGACGTACCCTGACTGTGACCTGAAGTCATCTCTGTCAGTCTGGAAACTAGCGTCAGAGTATCCGGTGACACTAATTTCATCCTCAGCACCTCCAAAGACCAAGAACATTTCCTTCGTTCTTCTCAGATATTTAAGGATGTTCTTGACAGCTATCCAATGGGGTTCACCCGGATTCTGTTGATATCTGCTCGTGACACTTACTGAGTAAGCAACATCGGGCCTAGTACACAGCATGGCATACATAATCGATCCAATTGCAGAAGCATATGGGACCGATTTCATCTTGTCCTGATCTTGACTAGAAACAGGACACTGTGTCTTACTCAACACTATGCCATGTTGCATCGGGATAAATCCTTTCTTGGATTCATCCATCCTGAATTTTTTCAAGATTTTATCGATATACGTACTTTGGCTAAGCCCGATAAGCCGCTTAGATCTATTTCTGTAGATCTTTATTCCTAGTATATAAGCGGCTTCTCCAAGGTCTTTCATCTGGAAACATTTGCTTAACCAACTCTTAACACTCTGTAAAGTTGGTACATCGTTTCCTATGAGTAGAATGTCGTCTACGTATAAGACCAAGAAGGTTACTATGCTCCCACTGAACTTAGTGTAGACACACGGCTCGAACTCACTTTTGGTAAAACCAAACTCTTTGATTCGTTCATCAAAGTGTAAGTTCCAGCTTCGAGATGCTTGCTTCAATCCATAAATGGATTTTAGCAGTTTACACACCTTATTAGGATTCTTAGGATCTTCAAACCCCTCTGGTTGTTCCATATAGACGTCTTCTGTTAACTTTCCATTCAGAAAGGCTGTCTTGACGTCCATTTGCCAAATCTCGTAATTAAAGTACGCTGAGATGGCCATAAGAATCCTAATTGACTTTAACATGGCCACTGGTGAAAAGGTTTCATCATAGTCAATGCCATGAGTTTGCGTGAATCCTTTTGCAACCAGTCTGGCTTTGAAGGTGTGTACGTTCCCATCCATGTCGGTTTTCTTCTTGAAAACCCATTTGCGTCCAACAGCCTTACAGTGTTGTGGCAAATCAGTCAACTCCCAAACTTGGTTGTCGTACATGGATTGCATCTCGGCCCTCATGGCTTCCTGCCATTGCTCAGACTCACTGCCTGATACAGCTTCTCCATAGGATGTTGGTTCATTTAAGTCTCCACTGTCTTGAGAGACTAGGAACCCAAGATACCTATCTGGTTCTTGTCTTACCCTACTAGATCTGCGAAGGTCCTGTGTTTGCACTTCCTCAATCGGCTCTGATTGAGGTTCAACATTATTATGTTGAATTTCTGGCTCAACAACTGGTGTAGTGCTTTCTTCGTCTACTACCTGTAGATCTACATCCTTTCTGGTGTTCTCTAAACTGAGAAACTTTTCTTCCAGAAATTTTCCATTTCGAGCAACAAACACTTTGTTCTCTTCAGGGTTGTAGAAATAATATCCCACGGTGGTCTTGGGATATCCAACGAAGAAACACTTGTCGGATTTGGGTTTGAGTTTTTCTGAGGTAGGTCGTTTGACGTAAACCTCACAACCCCAAATTTTCAGAAAAGATATGTTGGGTTTCTTACCCTTCCACAACTCGTATGGAGTCTTTTCTACCGACTTTGTTGGCGCTCTGTTCAGTATGTGTGCTGCTGTTTCGAGCGCATGTCCCCAGAATGATATTGGCAGCGAAGAATGACACATCATCGTTCGTACCATGTCAAGCAAAGTACGATTTCTCCTTTCTGATACACCATTCATCTGAGGTGTATACGGAGGTGTGAGTTGGGATACAATCCCACACTCCATCAAATGATTGTCAAACTCATCACTGAGATATTCGCCACCACGATCTGACCGTAAGAACTTGATCCTCTTGTCAAGTAGATTCTGTACTTCATTCTGATATTCCTTGAATTTCTCAAAGGTTTCAGATTTATGTCTCATCAAGTAGACATAACCATACCTACTGAAGTCGTCAGTGAAGGTAATGAAGTACCGGTATCCTCCTCTTGCTACATGACTGAAAGGTCCACATACATCTGTGTGGATTATTTCAAGCAAGTCAGTAGCCCTTTCATTCTCACTGTTGAAAGGTTGCTTTGTCATTTTACCAGATAAACAAGATTCGCAATTATCAAAAGGTTTATAGTCGAAATTGCCAAGAAAACCTCCTTTTAGGAGTAGTTCAACGCGTTTCTTGTTTATATGGCCCAAACGACAATGCCAGAGGTAAGTCTGATCCTCAATATCCTTGGATCGCTTACTTATATGATAGATTTCACTATTGTTGTCTTTTAGATTTACAGTGTATAGACCATCTACGGGTGTAGCTTTAAAATAGAAAATATTATCTTTAAAGACTGAAATCATTTTATAAGTATATTTATAATAGAAACCTTGGTCTACTAATAAATCAAAAGACAAAACATTCTTAATCATGTTTGGAATATAATAACAATTATCTAGTTCCAAAACTAGACCCGAGGGTAAACTAAGACTATAAGATCCCACGGCTTCAGCAATCAACGGAGTGCCTTCGCCAACTCGTAGGTTCGAACGGTCCTTCCTCAGAGTCTTTCTTCTAGTGAATCCCTGTAAATGATTACAAATGTGGTTACCACTGCCTGTATCAATTACCCATGATTCATAAGAAGTGATTAAGCAATCTATCATAAAGATACCTGGAGCATCGGGTAAACCGATTTCTATCTGGTCGATGTTCATCGAGTGCTCGCAAATATCCTCGCTGCCGCACTCTGGGCAACTCAGATCTCCCAGCTCATCAATTATATCAGTGTCCATGAGATTCGCAGGTTCGGGTGCTGGCTCTAGACTGGCCATGATATCTTCATGAACTTTATCCACGTCGTTCTTTGGTTCCTTCATGTAGGCACTAGCTGTGTCCTGTACTTCCTTGGTAAGGGAGAACCACATGAGGTACACTAACTTCTCTTGAGTCATCTTGTACCCCAGACGTGATAAACACTTAAAAAGCCTTCTCATTTCAATAAGATGGTTTTTAACTAACTGACCCTTCTGTAGCTTCAGGGAGAGAATATCTTGCATGATCAAAAGCTTGCCCGTATGCTTGTAGAAACCTAACTGGTTTTCTACATTCCTTACGACCTCGTGACAGAATTTCACTCTTAAGTCTCCCGTGAACTCGGGTGACATAGAGAAAACTAGAATGGACATTACATCCGATTCATCTGCCATGAATCTGAAATATTCAGCAAATTCCTCTTCTGGGGCATTGCTTTTGGGTCGTGACATGGGCTTATTGATCACATAAAGCTTACCCTGGGCACTCAAAACATTCTGTAAGTGCAACTTCCAAACTGGAAAGTTCTGGCCCGTAAGCTTCCACTTGCCCGTAATAAGGCGAAGTGATTCCTCAGGTGAATAAAACGGAATGCTAATTGGAGACATCTACAGAAGAATATAAATTCCAATTTAGTTTATAATTATATAATTCTAATAAATTATTACCCTTAAAATAAATTTATTAGACTAGAATCCATATTTCACATGTGTCGGGAAGCATGCGATCATGTCAAACCGACTCATGCGATCTATGGTAGGTAAAACTATACCAATCGTATTCCTATCTGAAAATACGACTTCTAGATCGTCGGGACATCGGATATTAATAGTCCGTGCATATTTAGTCCCTCTAGTGCATTTTGGCCTGGTACCACCCAGTGAATAAATAATTACCAAAATAGATTGCACCACCCGGGACCTGGACAAACTCTGGCCGGTACCACCCGGAGATAATTCGCAGAGTTTTATCACCTTCCAGTTTCGGTTTGAACACGGGCGTTCATAGTGTGTGCACTTACAACGCCCTATGTACCTTACACCGGAAGTGCCCCTAAAGTGGGTTGCACTTACTAATCTATGATTTTAACAAGGGTCGAAATTGCCAGTTTCCTTTTTTCAAAAATTTGAAAAACTGGATCCAAACACTAACTGTATTTGTATCCTTTTAATTTTTAAACAATCCGTTCAAAAGGGCAATTTATATTTAATATCAATTACGTAAATTAAACAACAACGCAATTTAAATATAAAAAGCACAGTCATAGCCTAAACCCTTAAACTAATGTTGTTTTGTGAGCCAACACAAAACAACGGTCTCAACCCTAAGTGACAAAAGTCTTCATCTTCTGGCACTCCCACTGGCTCCGAGATCCATGGCCGTCGTCTTGTCTCCGTCTCGATGTAATTAAAATTAACTATTACAAATGGGTTTTAAATGGCACGCAGGCCTCCCAACTAGTCTAACAGAATAATTAAAATTACAAAAGGGTTGTAAATGGCACGCAGGCCTCCCAACAATTAAGCAGATAAATAAAACGGATAAATAAAACACAACCACGGGTCTAAAAGGGTTTAGTTATGACTTAACATAATTAAACGAATTAAAATACAACTGAATTTTAACCGGATAATTATAAAACCAAAAATTAATTTAAAATAAATAAATTAATTTAATCCTGAATCGTTTTAACCTAATCTGATTAAAAAACGATTTCTCCCTCGAAGTTTACCCGGAAACAAACCTCAACTGAGACTTGTTAACGATAAACAATCGAAACGAACTATGACCTCGAATTACCACCGACTCGCCAAAACGTGGCCGACGATCGGGGTTTTCTTTATCGTCGGTGACGATGATGATGCAACCGCCACCGCCGCCGCCCGTACCACCATCGAACACCGGCGGTAGCAGCAGCAGCTAGAAAGCCACCACCACCGCCGCCCGTCGTATCGATCCTCTCCGGCGACAGCAGCGGCTCGAGAGCCACCACCGCCGCCCGCCGGTGCATCAAACAATCATCATCACCGGCATCTTAGTCGATCGACGACAGCAGCGGTTGAGGGTCACCACTGCCGCCGTGATTGCTCGGCGGATCGAAAACACAATCGCCGCCACCACCGCGACTGGTGGTGTGGCGGACTAAGGACTCAACGGCAGTAGCGATCACCACTGCCACCGCCGCCCATCGTCGACAACAGTACGGGCCGCCGTCGCCGTTTGGTGGTTCGTTCGATCGATCGCCACCGCCACCACGAAACGGTGGCGCGGTGGTCAATCGCCGCTTGTTGCGGCTCTGTTTCTCAATCGATGCCACCGCCACCACAAACGGTGGTGCGGTGGTGGTTCGTGTTCGTAGCCGACGCCGTCACCACTTACGGTGGTGCGGCTGGTGGTTTGTTGCGATGACAGCCAGCGACCACCACAAACTGTGGTGTAGCCGGTTGGTCGTTTGATCCACCGACGATTGGCCTGGAGGTCCGGCCGGCTAACTGCCGCCGTTCTACCGCCGATCGTTGCTCCGTTAGGTTTATTAAAAATCAGATTTTTAAATACGAGAAACAACGATTTTTACAAAACCTAAATTACCAACAAGCAGTTTAAACCTGATCTGTTAGGTTTAGGAAGTGGCTCTGATACCACTGTTGGGAATTACGGGCTATAAAACATGCACAGCGGAAATAAAAAAGCCTAATTCCCAATCGAGGATCCAATCCTAAACGCAAACAGACACAATCAAAGAAAGTTTAGCAATTTTACCTTTGCTAGTAAACTTCCGGAAGGCTGGCAGGGGTTACACTGCTACTGACACCACGCGAGAAGGTTGCTAGACCACCACCGAGGATTACCCGAAAAACGAATGCGAACCTTCTTTCACTTGGATTCGGCGCCGGTTTTTGGGGAGAGAGAGAGAGAGTTTTTCTGGGTTTTTAGGACTGAATGAATCAAATAAACTGACACCCCTAACCCCTTATTTATATGGATAAAACTTAATAAGAGTTTTATTCCATATAAAACTCTTTGGTAATTATCTCCAAATAATTTCCATAAATAACTAATTAATTTATCTAATTAATTAATTACAAATAAATAGTTTAACTAACTATTTATATATTAACTATCTCATTAAATAATTAATAATCAATTAATTATTTCTCATGTAATCCAAACGTTCTCATTTTGGCGTGCAGCAGTGTGACCTACTAGTGTCCTATAACATTGGATACGGTAAACCCTGTTACTATCTTGCACATAATCCTAACAAGATCACCTTGGGAGGTGATACCGATGGTTACCTCCATTGACCATGAATCGGTCGCTGAGGGCCATGAGTCACCGGGTTGATTGGTGCACGGCTTCTGACTGTGGAGCGAGGAGGTGGCGACGGAGTGCCAAACGCGGAGAGGTCCGGTACCGTAGGTGATGCTCGAGGAGGAGAGACAGAAGGAACCGACGAAGGCGTGCGAGGCGGAGGTCTGTTCGAAGCATGACATGTAGGTGACGGCGTAAGTGGAAGAGGAGACATGTAGGGCGGAGGTGTCCCAAAAGATAACGAAGGAGATGTCTGGCGAACCATCTCAACAACAACAACGGTGCTCTGATCAGGCCGTGAGTGATGACCGTCGGCACCGGTGTCCGTATGAGTACCAGAGGTACGGACAGAGGCGGCGCCGAAAGATTTGCCTGCCAGAGCTAAAGTAACGTGCCGAGCCCTCTTGGGGTTTTCCCCCTCACGGCGTCCGGGATCCACACGATCGTCGTGCCTCCGTTTGGTTGTCTCGGCTGTGGCACGACAAGAGGTCGCAAGAACTCTACGTAGGGCGGAAAGAGAGCTCTTGACCTCTGCAATATCAGACTAGACCTCCTCCCTGAGGTCACTGAACTTCATAAACCACAAGAAAGCGCGTTACGTGTGTTCATCGTGATGTTGATTGTGGATCTTAAACCACAAGTATGATCCAAGTGTGATGACACCGTAGGTGAGGTGCTTTGTACCTTTGGAGACTAAGCAGGTGAGGTGCAATGTCAATGTGCAGTGACTATGTAGGTGTTTCGGTATAACACGAGTATATGCAGGTGTTCCGGTATAACAGGAGTATATGCGGGTGTCCTGGTATATGCGGGTGTTCTGGTATATCAATAGTGTGTGCGGGTGACCTGCTATGTCAAGTGATACCACACAACGGATCAAGAGCAGTGGTAGGCTCTGATACCAATTGTAGGTTCCAAATTAACACCAAATAGATGAACACAATCAAGATGTATATAATGCTCTCAAATGATTGGAAAGTGGAAACTACAAATGAAGTTGAGACTCCTATTTATACTACTCTATAAAAGGTTAAAAGGCTTTTAAATGGATGGGCCCTAAACATTGGGCCGAATCCACAATTACATAAAAGGAAAGTAACTTTAAGAAAATTACAAATTGACACACCTAACAAATATTTCTAACAATTTCCCCCTTTGTGTCAACTTCTTTGCTTCCAACGATGATGGCTCGATGACTTCCTTCTTGAAGCATTTGTCTCCTTGATCTTCTTAGATAGCCATTCACGTCTCCGAGGCGGTGGTGGTGGCGGTCTCTCTTGTCTCTTCTTGGCCAATCGTCCTTCGATCTTCCTCAACCCATAGTAAGACTCGAGGCATCGTAGAACACCTTTGTCTAACACCTTGTACAACGGCAGTGGTCAATTAGGGGGAGAAGTTCGTGACTGGAGACGGAGTTCGAGTCAACACACTTGGAGGTTCCCAAGGTGTAGAAGACGGCGTGTGTGGGAGATGATAATCTCCTTGAGCTCATCATCAGAAGCGGGGACACATGTGGTAGGAATCGAAGAAATGTGATCCGATTTTGAGCTAACATAAATCACACTCTTGACCCATCCCATCAACGTCATCCGTCGAGTTCTAATCAGGCAATGAGTGGTGGTCATCGGCGCCGATATGAGTGTCGGACGCAACGCCGGAAGATGTGTCTGTTGGAACTGAGGAGTCATGCCGAGCCTTCTGGCTTATTTCCCCCTCACGGCGATCGGGGTCATCTCGGTCGTCGTGTCGTCTCTTCAATGGCTCGGTCACTACTCGGCAGGAGGTCGCAAGGACTCTACGAAAGTCTGAAAGAGAGTCCTTGACCTCAACAATCTTTGATCTCACCTCCAACTTGAGGTCATAAAACTTCCCTTCTAGCCACTAGATGGAAGGGCCTACCGCATGAGAGGGTGCGGTAGCCGGCTCGGGACGGTACTCAGGAAGGTCTAGATATGATGACCGATGCAAGTTCCCAAGTAAGTTGACTTCATCCTCAAGGAGATTCCCTTTGGAGAGCAACTTCACTGACAAAAGATCCATCAACTCATTAGTCGGGTAGTTGGGTGAAGTCGGTGCTGGAGGTGGTAAAGTATATGGAGGTGGTGATGTACAAAATCCTCATGGACAACCTTTAGGGCGTTGTCCATCATTTCCCTGACAACGAATGCCGGGTAAGTAACACCGGGCTCACATATAGTACCCATTCGCACAACCGCTGAATCAACGGTGTGGCCTACGTTCATGGCTGGCGTGATGGTGACCATGGTAGGACTTCCCGCCGGTCATCGTGAAACGCCCGTCGTGGACGCCACTCTCGGGGTTCCGATCACGTCACTCAGAATCGTGATGGGTGGAGCAGAGACTGCGTCACATAGACTGGTAGTATGTGTACCTAAAAGTGTATAAGGCTCTAGACTCTGGTGCACATGAAGGAAGTGTGGGGATCGGGGCAGGGATCCTCCTGTTTCAATACCACTACCCTCCAAGTGAAGGCGCGATAGCCGATGTGCTATATCCCCGTGGAATGAAACATTCACCTTTTGAGAGATGAATGAGTGGCTAAGTGGGGCGTACAGTTGCACCTCTGGGTGGGAGGTGTCTTCTTCAATACCCGCATCTAACGAATGCGTACGGGTAGTGGATGTGGCTGCCCAGCTACTACCTAAGGATAAGGAAGGACCGGTTAAAACCTTTGGTCATGTCTCTCACTCATCATTTCTTTTACTTCCCTCGCTCTGCTCACTTTCTTCGACTGTTAGGTCTCCCTCAAACCTTATGTCGTCCTCACCCTTAGATGGGTGGTCATCACCGGAGTTATCAGAATCATAGTACACCAAAGGAAAAAATGAAGGGCTATGTTGACTATCATAAGTATGTAGAGTACTAGCTCCGGAGCGATCATCATCACCGCCTAATCTACCCCCGTCATATCCCCCCGACTCCTCATCCTTAAACCCTTGGTCACCACCCCCAGGTGAATGACCTCGCACGATACCCTCACCCACTCTCCTAGAGGATACATCTGGGGTGCCAGTCTCCGGCTCTGGAGATGCTGGTAGAGGTGATACACCTATGTATGCTCTCACAATCGGTGAATGATGATCGACATGATCAAGTGGTGCAAGTGGCATCGCCATCGGTATATCATAAGGGGTATACGATAATGAGTTTGGGGTATGGCAATGGGAGTGATGGGTATGATATAGGGGTGTGATGGGTATGGCATGAGGGTAAGTGTAGGAGGTACGTCATACATGACATTGTTCCCTTTTTGAGCAAGCGTAGGCATAAGTATGAGGCCCTTGGGGTAGAAAGTACTTCATGCTTGACATTGTTCCCCCTCGAAACATGCGTAGGGATGCATTGTTCCCCCTTGGAACACGCATAGGTAGACGTCTTGGAGTACGTCATAATAAATTTTTTCTTTCTTTTTTCTTTTTTTCTTTTTTTTCTTTTTTTTCTTTTTTTTCTTTTTTTCTTTTTGTTTTAAAGACTGACCATTTTCTCCTAGAAACAGCCGTCGTACTGTTGACAGGAAGGGGGTGTTCCTTGGAATTGACCTACATTATACCTGGAAGAAAACAATTAGTATCGAGGTTTATAGGCAAGCATTATTTGAGGAGACTCTCACAGCATTGACCTGCACTCCTATGTATCAAGACCAAGGTGTTGGTATAAGGGAGTGCAACTCATTGGGTGAGAGACAAGTATCTGATATGAAATATCATGAAGTCTTACCAACCATAAGATGTAATCCATGATATGACTTGAAGTACAGAGGATATTGTGCACACATGCATGGTTGAGTGTACAACACATACACATGCACATGTCTTAAGAGAGAACAATCACCCAAGCTCAAAGGATAACGGGCATCCGAAGCTCAAAGGTGAAATACCACACACCAGCCAAAAAACTCTCAAGGCTAAGGCTGAAAGAGTGCTCAAGGCTGAAACACATGCACATACAATAGTCAACCACACTCACACTCAGTCACGAACATTCACACATTTAAGCACATACACAAGACAAAAATAAACCACACATAAGCACACATATAAAACACATAAAAATAAGCACACATATAAAACACATAAAAATAAGCACACATATAAAACACATAAAATTAAGCACACATATAAAACACATAAAGATAAGCACACATGAGAAACACACAAAACAAACCACACAAGAAAAATAACAGAAAAAAAATAAACACTCAAGCACGAACACAAAGATCCAAATGCACTCTACACGCATACACATCAATTAGCTCACACACTGTTGACGCTCACACAACAGGCATGTACACACAATGACGGAGTAAACTTGAACCATACACACATATAAGCATATAAGCAAAATGTAACTCTAGAGCTCAAAGGAAAACAAAGGAAACGTTAAAGCTACCTCTCAACCTGCTTTAATTTGGAAATCAAGTAAGATTTATGATTTGAGATGTGATTCCAAACACTACTCAACCGGAAAAGGTAACAAAAAATATAAAAAAAACAAACAACAAAAAACTAAACAAAAAGATAGACGTAGATATATAAAAAAAACCAAATGAACAAATTGTTATTTTTATTTTTCTTTTAGTTACCATTATAAACAAAAACAAAACAAAATAACAAAAGAAATTGAATTGAAAGATGAAAGCATATAACCCAAAAAAATTGATACCTTTTAAAAAAAATAAAACAGAAGACAGGAATGCAAAGGACGAAGTGCCTGCATAGGAAAAAGAAAATGAAAAAGAAAGAAAGAGAAGGTCCTGCAGGGTTCAAAAGGCTGAAAGGGGTAAATGAAAAAAACATAGGCCGAAAGGGGTGTGCTCATTAAACAGGCCGGAGGAGGTACGGATACACAAAAATAAAAAAATAAAAAAAGGCCGAATGACTCTAAGATAAATGTATGGAGTTCGACAGCTGGAAGCAATTCTCCAAAGGCCAGAACCAGATCTGGAAGCCGAATTTGCTAAGGCCGGATCTCAAAAACAAAACAGCCAGGAGATGAGTTACAAAGGCCGGAACTTCAAAGATTCAATGGCCGGAAGTCTGCTGAAAACCAGGGCCGGCAGCCGGAGCAAGACTTAAGGCCGACAGAGGTACAACCAAGGCCGGAACTCCAAACGGCCGGAGAGGACGGAAGGCAAATTCCGATGGCCGGAACAGAGTGAATCGAGGCCGAAAGGGGGGTGCGGGTGAAACCAAAAAGAAAGGGTCGAAATCTAAGCAAGCCAATGGCCGGAAGTGGTTTAATAAACCCGGAAAACACGATCGAACAACAGATCTACGGCCGGACTTTCTAAGGCCGAAACTCTTTTGAGAAGGCCGGAAGATGACTAAAGAAAGCAAGGCCGGAAAAATCGTATGAAGGCCGAAACTTTCGTGTGAAGGCCGGAACTCTCGTGTGAAGGTCGTACAAGGCCGAAACTTGGTTTGACAGAAGGCCGGAATCTGGCATGTCAGAAGACCGGAACTATGAACTGGGTCCAGAACTCGACGAAAACGAGGCTGAAACTCGACTAACGGAGACTTGATGGCCGGAACTGCCACAACACGAAGGCCTGAAGTCTGATTGGAGAGGCCGAAAAACGAAAACGTAGGTCAGATCTGGGACCGGAAAAACGCAGACATGAAGATGGCCAGACCTCTCGTCGGTTGAGGCCGGAAAACGACAGATGACAGCCGGAAACTTTCCACGGCCGAGGCTTTGCGAGACCGGAAGCCAAAGCTTATGGGTTGAAGCCAAAGGCCGGAATTCTAGAACCGAAAGACTGGAGGCTAAAGGTTGGGGCCGGAACCATCGTAGGCCGGAACGGTGAGGTGAGAGAGGCCAGAAACGATGTAGCAGGAAGACCGGAGGTTTTGAAAACCATGGCTGGTGAACAATTTATTTCTTGAAAACAAAAAATAAAAAAATAAAAAAAAAGAAGAGAAAGAGGATATGAACGAAGAAGAAGAAGATAAGAAAGAAAAGATAGAGAGAGAAAGTGAAAAAGGGAAAAGGACAAAAAGAAGTAGAAATTAGATTTCTTTTCCTTTAATTTTAATTTTTTTCCTTTCTTTTAGAATTTTTATTTCTTTAAAACTAAAAAGTAATAATTTTTTTTAAAACTGATTTTTATTTTAAATTGATTTTTTCATTTCTTTTAAAAAAATAAGTTAATATTATTTCTTTTTATTTATTAAAAAAAATTAAAACAAAAACTGAACTCAAGGTTTTGCATTAAAGCCGAGCTCAAGGCATGTATAGAATAACAAGTTCATGGTAAAGTTACAATACCGAGCTCAAGGCAAATGTCAAAGCCGAGCTCAAGGTTTAGAACAAACCCAAGCTCAAGGCAAATGTAGGTGACGTACCTGTTCCCCCTAGGATCATGCATTGACAGGGAATGTTCCCCCTAGGATCATGCATTGACATGGAACGTTCCCCCTCGACTTATGATCTTTCATAACAAAATATATAACAACATCCCACCATGTATGACTCTTGAGGAGAGTGAGAAGATCCCTTCGCCTGGTCATGTGTTTGGAACAACCTGAGTTCATGGATCACACATGACCGGCCTGCAAAATCACAATCAAACAGGTTTAGGTACCCATTTGTAAATGGGTCCTTTCGGGTTAGGAACAGCAGGTTTAGAGTTATGTTTCTTAGCATGATGAGTGTGATGATGATAAGCATGATTGTAGAATCCATAAAAGTTAGAAGCACAATATTGATCATTCACAAAGGCATTCGCACAAAAGCCAAAATGAAAACAGTTTCGACATCGATAATCACTCCGATATCCATAAGCAACATGTTCACAGTCATGAAAATTAAAAAGATTATGAGGTACATGAGTGTGAGCTCTATGAAATTTATCGTTGGAAAATCTGTTTTTCGCAAATCTGGGCTTATGTGCACGTGACTTTGGATGACTGCCTTTTGTAGTTCCATTCTCCTTTGAGTTACGCCTACCCTGTCTCACATTTTGATTTGTCTCATTTGAAGAAGTGTGATTGGCATGAGAATGATTATTTGAAGATTTGTTTTTCGGGTGGAAGTTGTGTGACTGTTCTTCAGATTTAGACGACTTCTTGTTCTTACGAGATCGTCTACGTTTCTTAGGAGCAGTCACATTTGAACGAGACGTACTCGCAACTTTAGACTCGGGGGTAACTACAGTAGCCTTCCCTTTGTCTTTCCGAGTGAGTTTGACAGGAGTACGCGTTCCAGGTTTAGAGGTACTATTTGATCTACCACCCTCACCAACCATGTTGGAACAATCATCCGATACAATCTCAGAGATTTGTACCGTTGATTTTGGTGCCATGTTAGTTAGAGTGTCCATGTATGAGATAGTTGTGCAAATTGGAGACCTTAGTACAATTGATTTTGAGTTTTGAAAATTTGTACTTGAAGGTCTGAAATCGGGTGCATCAACATTCCATGCATGGTGCTGATGACGTGAGTTATCACAAGTTCCACTTGGATTGTTTCTCTTTTGGTGGACTCTTGGATTTGAGGGCAGTTTCAAGTTCATTGATTTTACTCAAGAACAAGTCCTTCTCCCTAAGGCTCATGCGCCTCTCATCCTCGAGTTCATCCTCAAGTTTGGCAATCCTTTTCTCATAAAACGTGTTGTTGTCTTTGTAAATCTTTTCAAGAATTGGAACTTTCTGGTTCATCTCAGCCTCAGTGTAGCTAGGCGTGTAATCCTTAGACATAGGGATCTGACGCGTTGCATAACTATTGTTGAGAGGAGTATAGTTAAAGGGAATTGAGTGTTTGTTTTTTCTATCCTTTTCTTTCTTCTCAATTTCCTTCAATTGCTCAGGATCATCAGACTCTTTCATAAAAACAATCTTATATCCACAACCCATGTACCTCATGTCATACATGGTAGGGGTCTTGGATATGGCACACTTAAGATAGCATGGACTTTTGTATCCAATGCCTTCTTTAGGGTTATAATAATTGAACTCTTTAGGCTGGTTCATATGAATGGTTTGCCCTCTTTTTAGGAACTTATCCTCCATGTCTTTGATTTTCGCAAACAAGTTAATTCTTTGAGCAAAAATGAATTCATACTTCTTTACATTCTCACTGCTCACTCTTTCAGCCTCATGTAGTCTCTTTTGTAAATCAATGATGTTAGCATTTAAGCTTGTGACTTTCTCTTCAAGAGTTTTGTTAGCAAGGGTGAGCATGTTAACTTTGTCTTTTGAGTAGGCTAATTCAATGTTGAATTTCACGACTAAGGCATGTTCACTAGCTAATTTGGATTCAGCAATGGTTGTTAAGTTGTTTGCTTGTTTAATTTTCTTATCATACTCTGAAACTTTAAGTGCTATACCTTTTACTTGATTTTCAAGTTCAATGTACGGGTCAGGAAGTATCTCAGAAGAAGATGACTCAGAATGGTCTGAGTCAAGGTCGTTGTAATCACGATCTCCGTCTTCTGAGTACATTTCCTCCTCACCATGATTTGCCATCAGGCACAGTTGATCTTCTCTTCCTTCATCACTAGTCAGATCCTCAGCAAGCATACATATGGTATCTCCCTCTTCATCATCACTTGATATTCTGAGCCAAGCTTCATCATCAGCAAGAATTTTTGTTTGCTCATCTTGTAACTCGAAGCATGTTTTTTTTGTTCTTTGCCCTTGTCATCAGGCTTAGTGTTATCCTCGGGCATTTGGAAGTCAGCTCTACCACCCTGTTCAACTCTCTTCAGCTTAGGTTGTCTTTCATGCTTCCTTCCACTTGAGTACCAATGGTTGTTAGAAGACATGAGCTTTCTTGTATTTCTCTTGGATATAGACTTGGTGATCAACGCCAAGGCCTTCTTTATGGCATTCATCTCTTCATCAGATTCCTCTTCATGTACATGGAGAATCGATGGTCGGGTATCAGACCCTATAGAAAACGCGTTACGTGTGTTCATCGTGATGTTGATTGTGGATCTTAAACCACAAGTATGATCCAAGTGTGATGACACCGCATGTGAGGTGCTATGTACCTTTGGAGACTAAGCAGGTGAGGTGCAATGTCAATGTGCAGTGACTATGTAGGTGTTTCGGTATAACATGAGTATATGCAGGTGTTCCGGTATAACAGGAGTATATGCGGGTGTCCTGGTATATGCGGGTGTTCCGGTATATCAAGAGTATGTGCGGGTGACCTGCTATGTCAAGTGATACCACATGATAAGTGTCTAAATGTTGCCACTTATTGAGTCTTTTTGGTGTCTAATTGTGTCTTTATTTTGCCCAATAATATAGTTTGAGTCTAGTTTACTTCTGTTTTTACTATAATTTGATTTCTCATGACTTATGTGATTATATGTGTAAATTAGTAGTTAATTAGTGTTATTTCATTGTTTTACAGGCTTTGGAAAGGAGCAGTTGCAGGACAGCCCTTTGGGAGTGCTATAGGAATGCCACCGGACTGCTGCAAGAATGCTGAAGGAAGGTTTCTGGGCTAGCTCATTACTTTTGCTGCAAGGAGTTGCTTTTGGGCCTGACCCGAATTTTGACCCATGGGTTGCTTTTGTCAGACGATCAAGCCTATTTACAGCTGTCTCCCATGTCCAAGCCTTTTATTTTGCTATAAATAGGAGTAGTTGTAACCTTAAATACTTACACTTGAACCATTTCACTTCTTAGTGATTTGGATTCTCTTGTCAAAGCTCTCTAGTTATGTAGTTGATGTTCTTAGATTAATTTTCTGTTCTTAAGCTTTTGGTTTCAAAACATTTGGTAGTGTAAGCTTTACATCTTCCTAGTTTGTGTCTTAATCTCTATACGGGTTTAAGCATTTAAACTAGTGTTGTTGTTGTTCTTAGTAGTTTTAATCAAAGTAATCTTTTGAAAAATCATCTTGTGTGTGTTCTTGTTGTTAAAGTTCCAGCTTTTAATCTTGAAAGTGTTCTTGTTGTTAAAATCCAAAGCTTGTAGTTTTTAATCTTCTTGTTTCCTTGGAGTTGTTTACCACTCTGATTCTTTCTTAGTAAAGAACGTATTGTGTTTCAACTACCAAAATCAGTGTTTTCAAAATACCTGTCAGTAATTTAGCTGTTAAAAAATAGTTGCTTAAATTCCAAGAAAAGGGTACAACCTAGATTCCACCTTTTGTACTTTCAAGTACATGTGTAAGTACCTTGTGTACTTTTTGTCTCCTAAGTGTACTTCATTTCTACTCTTGTCTCCTAAAGTTCTTACAATCAAAACCTTTGTCTTCAAGTAACTAGTCAGCATTTTATTTACCTGCTAATTAACTAACTGCTGCTAACTTTCTAACTCTTTGGAATTACTACACTCTGTTTCTCTCTTAGAAGAGAACGTATTGTGTAGTAATTGCCAATTTACTTTTATTGCAATTTACTTTCCAGCAATTTTACTGGTCATAAATCCAGTGTTTAATTTCCTGCAAGTTACATTTCTGCAACTTACTGGTCAATCCAGTCTTTACTGGTCACTCCAGTGTTTACATTACTGCACTCTACTGGTCAATCCAGTACTTTAATTTCCTACAATTTATTTTACTGCTTTTGGGATTACTTACACTCTGTTTCTCTCTCAGAAGAGAACGTATTGTGTAAGTAATTACCACCCATTTACTTTTCTTGCCAACAATTCCAATTGGTCATTATTCCAGTATTCACATTTCCAAGTTATGAGTTAAAAGCTTGAGCTTGGGGTGTGGGGAAATATTGAGATCAATGTAGTTGTAATTGTTCTAGATGCAATTTTGTATTATTGTGTTAACTATTTATTGCAGGAGTTTGAAGCGTTTCATTGAAGATTAAGTTAGGTTGATTGACGCCCAATCTGGCTTATGAAAATGCATTAACTTTCAGAGTTAAGGTTTACGTTAAAACAAATGCAGTAAAGTGAGAACAATATTACAGTGCTAAACTATTCATTGCAGGGATTTGAAGCGTTTCATTGAAGATTAAGTTGGATTAGTCTAGCTTATGAAAATGCATTAACTTTCAGAGTTAAGGGTAACGTGAGAATAACTGTAGTAATATGTGTAGTCTGTATATGGTTTTTATCTGGCGATGAAGGTAACACTGGTTGTGCTAGGGCAAGTGACTAATATCACACCTGATTACATGTTGACCAATGTGTACTGTGGTCGGCCGTCTAGCCAGTGGTTTCACAGTTTTATAAAGCATCTTTAAACTACAAAAAACTATTTTTTTTGTATCCCTTTACTACCTGCACCCTGGGTTCTTTTTCTCCAATAGATTTTTACACACACCCATTCACCATTTGCTAAAACAAGCATCGGTTAAAATCCTCGAATTCTCCATCTGAAATCATCCCTTAACTGCTTTACCAACAACTGAAAAGACTCTTGCATTATTCCTTCTCTGTGGAAACGATATCTGGTATTTACTTACCATTATTACTTGTTACGGGACGACAGTAGTTCAAGGTGTATACTTGCGCTTGGTTCTATTTTCCAGTTGAATCTCACAGTTCACCTCAGTCGTTCTTTTCTTCTTTTGATAACCTTCTTTTGTTCCCAATTCAAAAAGGGGATAAAGGAAAGTAACTAGCACCACACAACGGATCAAGAGCAGTGGTAGGCTCTGATACCAATTGTAGGTTCCAAATCAACACCAAATAGATGAACATAATCAAGATGTATATAATGCTCTCAAATGATTGGAAAGTGTAAAGTACAAATGAAGTTCAATAAGACTATTTATACTAACACTAAATGGACTAGGCTTTTACAAATGGATGGCCCCTAAACAATGGGCCTCAACCACAATTTACATAAATGGAAACTAACTTCTAAATTATTACAAATTGACACAACTTAACAAAATATCTAACAACCCTAGATGTACATCATCAATGGTTGTGATGGGTTAACAAAGTTAACACACTATTTGTGGTTGACAACGAAACTCAACCCTTATATATATATATATATATAGAGAGAGAGAGAGAGAGAGAGAGAGGAAAGTTCAAATGTGAACCACTTTTTGGTTGTGAACGTGAGGACAACCGAGAGCGCGACACGTGGCGGCTTTGAGTGTAGTCCCCCTCTTTAATTCAATGCCCTCCCATGAATCGCGCCTAGTCATCCGTCGTGGATTTGACGTGGCGCTTAGTCAACCACCACGTGTCTCGCTCTCGGTTGTCCTCACGTTCACAACCAAAAAGTGGTTCACATTTGAACCCACCCCTATATATATATATATATAAGGGAGGTTCACACAAGAACCATCCCTATTTGTAGCAATAAAGAAACTTAATTTGAGCAACGGTGATGTGAGAACCATCCCTATTTGTAGCAATAAAGAAACTAAATTTGAGCCACGGTGATGTGGGCCACGTGAGACCCACCCATTAAATAAATCATATATGATTTAGTGGCTGAGATTGCTCCTCACGTTATGATAAATTCGTAAGACAATTATTTCTGTTGTATTCGCTCTTAAGAACCCTGTTTAAATACAAGCTCTGTCCTGTAATATTTGATCTTATAATTTCGACGATCGAACGTTAGAATTTGACCATAACAGTTAGCCCCCCAGATTTGAATTTCAAAGCCAATTTGAATTTTAAATCTTCTTTCGAAGTCTCGACGATGCATGTAAATGCCAATTCCCTGTAGAAGCAAAAACACAGAGAAAAATGTTAATAGAAGTGCACGTAATTATTGAATTTTTTCTCAAGGCGGGGTCCCACGGATGGCGCCAAATTGTTTATGCTAAAAATCGCATTTACAGACGAATTAAGGTTCGCTTATGATTGTTATCCCGGTGAGAGAAAGGAAACTTCAATAAATCGTACACAAAACAAATAAGGAAAAAGACACGAGATTTTGGTGACGCGGAAAACCCCATCGAGGGTAAAAACCGCGGCCGACTAAGAAATAGTCGACATTGAACTATATATCACCAATAAATACTACCGTAACCCATATCCCAATTCAACCCAACTATCAAGGAAATATTGGAGTAACACCTACTGAGAACCTCATGGACGTACGATTAAAAATGTTAGTGGAACAAAACAAAGCAATGCTCGCATTGCTCGCAAAACTTCCTGGAGCAGCCGTACCAGTTGAAGTCGAACCAAAGACAGGATTCCAAGCCTCACCTTACGTTGATGAAATCGCTCTCATGGAAATACCAAAGAAATACAAAATTCCTGCTTTTACAACTAAGTACTCGGGGGTAACAGATCCTGTGGAACATGTCGCGCAGTATAAGCAGCTTATGTGGACTGCTTCAATCCCATCTCAATATCAGGAGGCATGCATGTGTAAAAGCTTTGGATCTACTCTAACAGGGGCCGCGTTACAGTGGCTTATCAACTTAAAACCCAAAAGTATCGAATCATTTGCTGAATTGGTAAACCAATTCACTCGTCAGTTCGCCAGTAGTCGCAAGATGGAGAAACAAACAAGTGACCTGTACTATGTCGTACAAAAAACTGGAGAAACGATACGTGATTATTTTAACAGGTTTAATGCAGAAATGATCGAAGTCAAGAATTGCGACATAAAAACCGCAATTGAAGCGTACAAACGTGGGCTCGATAATTATTCGGAATTATATACAGATCTCACGAAGTATCCACCAGAAAATTTTGACGACGTACGAGCTCGAACGTTAGCCCACATGAGAATTGAAGACGATGCCATCTTCAGACGGAAACATTCGAACGAAAAGAAAAGTCTGGGCGCACATAAACACGATTTTAAACCTAAGAGAGTGAATAAAATTGGAAACTCTCGACAGGAATCCAAAACTCGTTCGAGCAAAGGTACAGGAAAAATTAGATATCCCGATCTATCTACTTACAATTTTGCAGGTACATCCAAAGAACTGGTGGATTCTCTACGGAAGATCGATGCAAACGTACGATGGCCCAAGAAGCCGGAGAATCCCAGCAAAGACAAAGATCAGACTAAATGGTGCGAGTTCCATGGTGATCATGGACACACGACGGACGAATGCATCAGCCTCAAAAAAGAGATTGCTTACCTCAAAACGAACGGACACTTAAAAGGTATTATCAGCGATGAAGCAAAAAGACCAGCATCTCCGATCCATACCAAAGTGGTCAATTGCATCACTGGTGGATCAGAAGTATGTGGCTTGATATACTCTGCGGCCAAACGACACACACGAGAAGGACCCGAAGGATATCCTGTTCCTGAGGATTCAAAGACTGCAGCTGAAAGAGAACTCGACGCAGCTAAACTAACGTTCGATCAAGACGATCTATCGGGCGTTAACCAAAAACACCATGATGCTCTAGTCATACAGTTAACTATTGGAAACTGTTTGACCAAGAGAGTATTAGTTGATGGAGGTAGCTCGGCCAACGTTATATTCTCAGATACTCTCAAGATTATGGGTATCGATAGAACCAACATCGTACGACGAACTACAACCCTGGTAGGCTTCAATGGAGACGCGACGAGTACCCTCGGAGAAATAGTGCTGCCAGTCTTCGCTAAAGGAATCAACAAACAAACTAAATTCAATGTCATAGATTGTCCGTCAGCATACAATGCAATACTCGGAAGACCCTGGATCCATGATATGAAGGCCGTACCATCAACCTATCATCAAAAGATTAAATTTCCATCTCCTTGGGGCGTGCAAGAGATCGTCAGTGAAAAGAAGATCGCTCGTGAATGCTACAAAATCACGATGAAGACTAAACCCCAGGATATCTAGCAATTACAGAGCCAGGATGGAATACGATCGTACGATGACCTTCAACTTGAAGAAGTCGTGCTAGATCTGAAACATCCTGATCGAAAAGTCTTCGTGGGAGCAACATTACCCCTTGATATAAAAAAAAATAATATCTTTTTTGCAGGAACATTCAGATTGCTTCGCATGGTCACACGAAGACATGGTGGGGATTGATCCTGACATCATATCTCACAAACTAAACATAGATCCCTCTTTTAAACCTGTGAAACAAAAGAGACGCAAGTTTGCACCAGAGCGCAACAAAGTTATTAACGACGAAGTTGATAACTTACTAAAAACAGGGAAGATCAGGGAAGTAAAATATCCCGATTGGCTAGCAAATGTGGTGGTCGTACAAAAGAAGAATGGAAAGTGGCGAGTCTGTATTGACTTTACAGATTTAAATAAAGCATGTCCAAAAGACCCGTTTCCACAACCTCACATCGATGCGATGGTCGATGCAACGGCAGGTCATGAATTACTCACATTCATGGACGCTTATTCTGGATACAACCAAATCCTGATGCACACGGACGATCAAGAGAAGACAGCCTTCATGACGGACACAGGAATATATTGCTACAAGGTGATGCCTTTCGGTCTCAAGAACGCAGGATCAACGTACCAAAGGCTCGTAAACATGATGTTCAAAGAACATCTTGGTCGAACGATGGAAGTCTACATCGACGATATGCTGGTGAAATCCGAACGATCACATGATCACATTGACCATTTGAAACAATCGTTCGATATCCTACGACAATACAAAATGAAGCTTAATCCTACAAAGTGTTCCTTCGGGGTACGTGCTGGGAAGTTCCTTGGATATATGGTCACTCAACGTGGGATAGAGGCAAGTCCAGAGCAAATCAAAGCTATCATAGAGATACAATCTCCGAGAAACGTGAAAAAAGTACAAAAGCTTACTGGACGAGTGGCGGCATTAAACAGATTCATCTCACGATCATCTGACAAATGCCACCTATTCTACAATGTACTACGAAAAAATCAAGGTTTCAACTGGACAGAGGCACATGAAAAAGCATTGCAAGATCTAAAGAAATACATGGCCTCCCCTCCACTGTTAACAAAACCAATTGAAGGCGAAAGCTTGCAATTATACTTAGCCGTTAGCAATAATGCAGTAACTGCAGTTCTCGTACGAGAAGATGATCAACAGCAACATCCGATTTACTATATAAGTAAATCCTTTCTCAATGCCGAGACCAGATATACATCAATGGAAAAATTGCTCCTAGGTCTCGTGACAGCAGCTAAAAAGTTACGGCATTATTTTGAGTCACATCATATAATTGTCGTAACCAATTATCCTCTCAAGACCGTACTTCGTAAGCCTGAACTTACAGGACGATTAGCCAAATGGAGTATCTACTTAAGCGGATTTGATCTCACGTACAAACCCAGAACGGCGATAAAGTCTCAAGCGTTAGCAGATTTCGTGGCAGAATTCAGTCCAGAAGTAAAGCAACCATCGTACGATGAAATCAACAATGTGATGATTCAAGACAATCAGCTTTGGACCTTATAGGTCGATGGATCCTCCAACATAAGGGGATCAGGATTAGGAATTGTCCTGAAATCATCACACGGGGGGAACATGGTGTACTCAATACGATGTGAATTCAAGGCTACCAACAACGAAGCAGAATATGAAGCCTTAATCGCTGGATTGGATATAGCTTACAACTCGGGGGCACGATGTCTGCACGTACGAAGTGATTCACTATTAGTGGTGAACCAGATTAATGGCGATTTTCAAGCAAAAGACTCGAAAATGATGGTGTATCTCGAGATCGCTAAAGAAAGCATCGCACGATTCGAAAAGTTTTCGATAGAACAAATACCAAGAGATTTAAACGTACAAGCTGATACTTTGGCTAGTCTGGGATCCGCATTCAATGAACCAACTTTAGAAAGCATCCCAATAATTCATCTTACGACGTCTTCCATCGAAGCAAAAGAAAAAGTACAAATGGTCGAAGAAGTCTACAACTGGTCGCTCGATATATGGAATTATTTAAAGTATGATAGACTTCCCGACGACAAGATGGAAGCTAGAAAAACCAAAACGAAAGCTTCGCGGTATACAATCTTCGAAGGAAGACTATATCGCAAATCCACATCTGGATTGATCCTACGATGCATAACGAGTCATAAGCATATGAATCAGATCCTACAAGAGATGCATGACGGAGAATGTGGAAACCATTCTGGAGGACGAAGTCTCGCAAATAGAATCTCACGTCAAGGCTATTATTGGCCTACTCTTCGAGAAGATGCTATGAGGTACGTACAAAGATGCGACGCCTGCCAGAGACATTCAGGTATGTCCCACTTACCTTCCGAACCCCTACACTCAGTCTTAATCTCATGGCCATTCATGCGATGGGGGATGGACATCGTAGGAAAGTTACCTCCTGCTCCAGGACAAAAGGTTTACTTACTTGTTCTCACTGATTATTTTTTCAAATGGATCGAGGCTGCTGCTTTTTCCCAAGTAAGAGATAAGGAAGTTATTTCTTTTATTCAAACTAACATTATATATAGGTTTGGAGTACCATCGGAGATCATGTGCGATAATGGTTCACAATTCATAAGTGAAAAGACTCGTAAGTTCTGCGATGAACGTGGAATTAGGTTAATCACTTCGACGCCTAGATACCCTCAATCCAATGGTCTAGCAGAATCGAGTAACAAAGTCATCATTAATTCGATTCGAAAAACATTAAAGGAAGCAAAAGGGAGATGGGTCGAAGAATTACCTTCGGTCTTATGGGCAAATCGTACGACTCCAAGGACTTCAACAGGACAAACGCCCTTCTCCCTCGTTTATGGATGTGAAGCAGTACTACCGATCGAATCTCAACTTCCAATCGCAAGGCATCGTACGATGGATCAAAATGTAATAAACCTATATTACGATCTAGATGCATTGGAAGAACTTAGAGAAAAGGCGTTTCAGAAAATGGCAATACAAAAAGCCATGGTCGAACGACATTTCAACAAGAAAGTCAAAGCAAAAATCTTTCAAGTAGGTGACTATGTCTTACGACAGGTATTTCAGAATACTCAAGAGCTAAACGCAGGAAAACTTTCCATCAAATGGGAAGGACCTTATAAAATCTCTAAGATTATTGGGAATGGTGCATACAAGCTTACAAACATCGAAGGTAAAGAAGTTCCACGAAGTTGGAATGCAACACATCTTAAGAGGTACTACTTCTAAACCTTTTCATTTTTACTACTATTTTATTACGAACGATTACTGACTTGGGCGTCGGAGCGCCGTTGGTCAAACCAACGGCCACCCCTTAGCCATTTTTTTCGCAGATATCGCACGATAATCGCATGCATCGCACGAATATCGCAAGTATCGCACGAATAACCTAAGCTTATAACGCACGATCATAATACGCATGTGCGCAAGACAAAACGCCAGTCGCACGATATAAAATAAAGAAACGTTTCTAAAAAGAATTAATTTCTAAAACACAAAGTTGATACGTACGATAAAACTGAAATCATTCATTCCCAAAAGTACTTAACAAAAAATCGTACGATTACAAAATAAAACTAAGTACTAAGAGGGGCATCGGATCCCACGACTCCAGCATCATCGCCCGATCCTTCAACAGCGTCTGTAGATCCCACGATCTTAGGAGGAACCTCTTCAGTAGTCAAGATCGCTGGAGTGGATCCAGAGACCATTTCATCTTGAGTCTCCTCCCCAACTGCAGCAACCTCATCGGGCTTCTCTCCGACCTCCTCGTCCAAGTCTTTGAGATCGTCAGCATCCAGGAGATCTTCAGATCCCATAAGCTCGCGGAATGCCTCCACCTCTTCCTTGGCAATCCCAACGGTGAGGGTTCCAGCTATCACACGACGCATAAGGGCTTCACGAGCCACAACCCTTATTAACGCCGCCTCGTCCTTCAGATCCTGGATCTCAGAAGTTAAGGCTTCCTCTCTTGATGCCTTCTCGAGTCGCACTGCTTTCAGTTCCTCTTCCAG
This sequence comes from Centaurea solstitialis, assembly GCA_030169165.1. Lineage (NCBI taxonomy): Eukaryota > Viridiplantae > Streptophyta > Magnoliopsida > Asterales > Asteraceae > Centaurea > Centaurea solstitialis. The sequence goes on from CM058042.1 coordinate 17,498,138, forward strand.
CTTGGACGTACGATCAAGGACGATCTTCATACGAGATCGTTGCTCTTCCCTCATGCGTTCAGCCTCTTCAAGCTTCGACTCCAGATCATCGATTTTGACCTGCTTAGCCTCCAAGTCAGACGCAAGCTTGAAGACCTTCTCCTTGGCCTTATCCGCTTCCTTCAAGGCAGCCCTTTCACTCGCCATCTTCTCACGCATGTCTTTCTTGATGGTCTCCATTCGAGAATGAAGACCAAGGCTGGCTTGAAAGCCCTGGAAAGCAAAAAAGGTTAAATAAGATCGTACGATATCAAAAAACATAGTCATACGATAAAAAGAAAACTTACCAAGAAGGAAAGGCCTACAGCCGCTGCATCAATCTCCTCGAACCTCTGCCGCGCAAACTGCTCCTTTTGCGAAGGAAGAAGGAATTGCTCGATGGCAGGGAAGATATCTTCCTTCCTCAAGACGTCGTCTTCAAGAAAACCCTTCGGGAGGGTTATATTCAGGGACGACGATCCTACGTCGAAAGACGTCTTCTTCGACGCCTTGGCAGGAGTTTTCGTCGCTTTAACTCCCTTCGATTGACCCTCAGGAGGAGCAGACCTGATCGGAGAAGCATTAATCGCGTCATCCGCCTTTCGAGCGGCTTCATACGACGGATCAGAGGCCTCAGACGTGGACCTCGTACGTTTTGCTGGAGGCTCACCTCCAGCCATTTCTTTCTTCTTCAAAGCTGCCCTCCTAGCAGCCTCCAGTTGTTCCGACCTCCTAGATAGCTTCTTCGATGATCCTACAAAAGCAAGGCATATATGAAAAAACAAGTAACAAATGTTATCGTACGATATGTATCAAACGTACGATTTACCTTCCATCTCTTCTTCTGAGATCACTTGAACTTCAGGGTCAGTCTGAGTAGTTTCTTCCTCACACTCTATCACGATCTCCTTAGCCTTCAAAGTGGAGTAAAAACGTTCGCTGATACTGTACGATAAGAATCGTTCGACCGCTGCTTTTGACTCCTCAGTAGCGTCGAAAGAAAAGTCAATCTCTGCAAAAAGAAAAAAAATTCAGACATTAGATAAACAGATAAAAAATTACGAGAAAAAGTATTTTACAAGAGAAACACCTATACCTAATGAATTCCATTCCGGAACCACCCAATTCCCATCTCCTAAGACCGAAGAAGACTGAACAAATACGTATCTTGTCTTCCAACCCCTGTCGTGGACCTGAGTACCGTGAACCAACATCGAATCCCCTCTGCCTTTGGGAAAAAGACCATATCGATGGTACTCCGTCGGCTTCACCGTATATGCCGTAAGTAGATCATCGACAGAAAATGCGGGACGACCCCAGTCCTTCGTCACACGTTCGATGACGTTAATGACCCTCCAGAATTGGGGCATCAGTTGACCAGGAGAGAGATCGAAACGGCTCATGAAAGCCCGCGACAGAGGACTATACGGCCACCTAAAACCTATTTTGAACGGGTATTCAAACAAAGCAAAGAACCCCGCTGGTGCATCCGCTGGTCTGATCTCACTAGCCACCCTAACCATGGCATTCTCTGTAATGCAGGTCCAATCACGCAACGACACGCGTCCAATTTCAACCGTTAAGACGACAGCTGTTATAAACGCGTCATCACGACGACGTCACTAAAATCGTTTCATATTCGATTTAATTTAAAAAAAATTCGTTCAATTGATTATTCTCTAGCATAACTAACGATCAGCTTTTGCAGATAAGAGATTCAGAAATATTCAGAATAAAATTTTTCTAAATCTCGGGGGCAAACTGTTTGGGTGAAAAATCGCACGATGCACGATGATCGACTTAAAATCATAAGATATCTTCCAGGATGATAATCCTGTATTAAGATAAGGTCCTAAGAACGGATACGTATACCCTCGATCGATGATAGTTAAACATCAAATGATCTATAGAAGACATCGTACGATATGACCTAGAAACGCACGATATCATCTGATATAATACTAACGGTCAAATAAATCTTAATTATAATCCTTTGTAACAGATAAGTAAAGAAGCATCAAAGATCAAATAACCGTTCAAGACAAAGATGCGCTCCTCATTCAATGCACGACAGTTACGACCAAGATCCTAGCTACGGTTATAGACGTTACATTAAAGGCACAATTATGGGACGACTGTTACATTCTGATCAGCTATAAAAGGAGTTCAAAGACATCATTTGAAGACACTTGATTACTCTGAAACCAGCAAATACTCTCTACAATTTACATATTGCTCTTTATAATTTACATTCTATTTCATTGTAATCGTACGATACACATTGTAATTCTCGAGGACATCACTCCTTATTGGTGATACTTAGTGCAACGTCGACTATCCCCTTTTAGTCGACCGCAGGTTTTTTCCTCGACCTCGAGGTTTTTCCTGCGTCATCAATTATCTTGTCTTTTAATTTATTTCATCGCACGTTTTATTGGACTAGATTTCTTTCTCTCGACGGATTTGCCTCACAACATCTTACGATATTTAATTGTGTAGTTTTTTACCAAAACAATGACATAAAAAATGTAAAATCTTTAAGTAAATTAATCTTATAGAATTCATTTTTCTACCATCTAAGTTAACCCAAATTTTCGATTTCTTATGGTATTTTTAGGAAAGAAATGATGAGTAAGAGTAGTTGTTCTTTGTTCATTTGGGTTCGTTCAATTATAACACCTCTCGTATAAGGTGAATTGAATGTAATATTGCCGTTTCCTATATTTTAACGACGTGCTCTTAAGTCTCAATGTCTCAAGAATACATGCGGTCACACCTCTGACGCCACCACCTACCGGTCATTGGAGCTCATTCTAACGATCATATATAGCTCTGCCTCTCGCAAAGGCATAAGAGACCATGGGAACAAGGGACAAGGCAAAGAATCGATATGGAGAGACACAATTTATGTCTACGCTCGGTGCTCCCCATGTAGAAAAATATTGGTTCCGCCCCTGTGCCACATGACATATTCACTCTGAGTATCATTCAGAGTGAATATGCCATGTGACGCACTCACGGATGTTGTCACGTTCGCAATGAAATTTGAGTTTGTAGTCAAACTTCCGTGTGCATATATATATATATATAATATACAAAGAAAAGAAAAGATATAATTATAAGTATGTTATTATTAATTTTTTTTAACAGAAAAGTAGATCCATAAACCTCTTCCTTAGGTAATGATTGAATTTTTAAAGCATGAGAAGTTTGTTGTTGAGTTGGAGAAAAGTGAAAGTGAGGAGATAGAAGAGGGACGTGTTTGGTATTGTTATTCACTTTATAAAACGTGTGAGTCTTCTTCTTTCTGTATTCTTCCATTATAAATATTTGTGTCTCCATCTTTCTTCTTCACCTTCACCTTCACCCATACCCATGGATTCTGATGAGCTTTCCTCGTCGCTTATGGATATGGATATAGATACAGATTCACCCTCTCCCTCTCCCATTTCTGATATCATAATTGATTCCCATCCACCAACCGAAGGTGAGTAACCCCAAGATTCAATTTTACTCTTTTCTTAATTTCAGTTGTTACTCTTATCTATCTATCTATCTAATCTATTTATTAATTCTAACAACTGTTTTATTGAATAGATGCTCCTCTAAGAGGTGTTCAAGACATGATTAGAGATGCATTTGAGGGGACTGAAGTTGATGATTCATTTACAGGGTTGATTCAGTTCTGGGCACCGGTAACAATCAGTGGCAGACAGCTTCTTACAACTTATGATCAGCCTTTTGCCCTTCCAAAACCTGATCTCGAGTACTTCTACCAACTTAGTTGCGAATATAGGGTATCTTCTGTCAGGTATCAGTATAATGTTCGTACGAATGACCTTCAAGCTGGAGACTGCCCTGCGATCGTAAGTGATGGTGCACCCGTTGGAGCATTCCGTGGCAAAGTACCACAGTTTTCTACGGGTTGCAGGATTCCCAATAAGAGTCTGTGGTGTTCTTTTTCTTTGGATTTTGGATGGATGAATTCGATGATGCTTCCTGTTTTTTATCCCTCTCAAGACGAATATGTTGGTGACGAATGTGTTGGTGTCGTTGAGTGTTGTACCAGATCTCCTGAAGAACTTCTTCTAGTGTTCAGAAAATTGACTATTGCATTGGGGGTTTGTATTTTTTTATTTTATATTTTATATAAGACTTCATTTCAACCATCTTATAACAATTGCGTACACCTGGTTAAGTTATTTTTGCAGCTCGTTAACTTGTCGTTTGATTGTGGTACAAAAGTAAATGATATCAACAATTATTGGCTTACCACAAATTATTGCTAAATTCATATAAGACTATGTTATTGAACACCGTATTGCCTTTTAATTTCTTGCTAAAAACGTCCATAAACCTTCATTTTCAATAAGTACATTTGATCTAATTTGCTAATTTTTATTTGCAGCAACAGGGTCTTAAAATGTTTGATCCACAAGGATCTCTGCCATACAATGTAAGTGCCACAGTCAACATATAAAAGAATTAATATTGTACAACTATTGAAATTTACACTTCCTTGCATTATTTATTATTAGAAAATGGATGTGTAATTAATTACTTTATATCCTTGGAATAGACTGTGCCCCGTCTCCAACTTGCCAAGGATGCAATCCACAATGCAATAGATATCATTCGGGACACGTATCAGATTCCTTTGGTTCAAGTTTGGATTGCTAAGGAGGAACCTGTAATCTATTCATCTTCTTCAGAGCACATGCAAACAACACGAATGTTGTGGTTCAAATTGACCGATGCATGGAAAACTAACGACATAGGAGGTTTTAATTTGTTTAAAGAATATGGTTATTTGTGTTATAAGATTCCTTTAGTAATGGGGAGTCCAGGTGAAATCTATGAACCACACTTCATCCAAAACATTATGAATTTGAGTGTCGAAAGGCCAGATGGGTTATCTTCTATCTGGTTTAAGTGTAGTTGTTTTATGATATACTTGACGAGCATGGAGACTCCTGGTTTAGATTATGTTTTTGAATTCCTTTGGAAGGAACGTGAAAGCATTGCTGCCATTTTGGAGTCACTATTGGGAAGATTGAAAACGGATCTGCCAAACTTCGAATTTGCTTCTGGTACCAAACTTGGCGTTAAGATAGATATTCTAGACGTTAACCGTTCTGCAGTAAATGATAGGAAATATTTTCCCATTTGCGGAAGAAACTAAATGCCACTGCAAAGAGAGATAAAACCAAGGGTTGAGGAATCTCCAACGCTCTTGAGGGCAAGAGGCAATACAGTGCAACCAACGGTTGAGGAATCTCCAACACTCGTGAGGGCAAAAGGCAATACAACGCAACCAAGGGTTGAGGAATCTCCTACGCATTTACACCTATCGCCATTTTCTTCACTCAACTTATTTATTCTCTTTTTCGATATTTTTATATCATATTTATCATTTCAAGTTGTGTGTTTTGTTTCTTTTCATTTCAAAAAGTGTTTGTAATGATTTATATAATTATTAGTTTTTCGTTTGTCAAATAAATTTCCATCGTTTACAATATTTGTTTGCCAACAAAATTTCCTACTTGTTCCATTTTAGCCACAAAAGTTGGTTAATTTAGTGTTGTTGTGATATAAACCACTCGTTCCGTTACTTGAAGATAATTTTCGGTAGAAAAAGTTTTCTGGCTGGTCGTTCACGCGATCCAGAAGGTACTGTAAATAATCCTCGCTCGGTTCGAAACGATCACATTGTTAGTAAGTTAAAGATTTCTACTATCAAACAATTTCTCCACTCTTGGAATTGTTGTCACTTTGTTTCTTTTAAGTTGGCATTATTTAATTCCAACGGACAAAGAACGTAATGTGCAATAATTACTGATAACTCCAAAATTATACATATTTTGGTAGTTTTGGTTTGAATGATTTTATCCCGTTTTGACCCATTTCTCGTACAATTTACTCTCGAAAGCTACTGATTCTGAGTTTTGTAGGTTTTGGAAGCCTTTGGACAGAAAAGTATGAAAAGAGTTGGAAAAGCATGAAAAATGATCAAAAGTGGAACAAAAAGGCCTTTGCGTCTGCGAAGCTTATAGTCTCGCGCCGCCAAGTGAGCAATTCTAGAAGATTCCTGCTTTTCACACCGTTTCGCGTTGGAGATCAAATGTTTAGCACCACGAAGTAAAAGTAGACGCCCTTTGGAAGATTCCATATTGAGCAGAAAAGGAAAGAAGGGTTCGTCTAAGTTTTTAGCGCCGCAAAGAGGTCGTTTAGCGAATGCGAAGTGGGCCCGATTTAGTATTATAAATACATGCTTCACCTTATTGTTTGAAACAAGAGCTATCGGAGTCGAAAATAGTCAGAAAAAATAAAGAGTCAGTCAGAGAGTCTTGTATGAGCCATCAGCGTGATATGATCTTAACCTGGAGACGTTTAGCCGGTTCCCGATCATCCCTCGTTGTACGGTCCATATAATGTCTGTTTTTATAGTTTTATTTTCTGTTTTAGTCATGTCTAGTGAGTAGTTTAATTTAGTGCTTATTATGGTTTGATGAATCTTGTTGGATGATTTGGTTTTGATTTTAATGATTATTAGTTTTGTTTGGTTCATTGAATGTTTATCTTTGACTCCTATTTCATTGTTTAGACTGTGACTACTTGAAGTCGTTGATTGGGTGTGTTTGTTTTTCAAAATAGACAGACTCCGATAGGTTAATCAATCTCCCTTACCTTTCATTCCGGTGACGCGGAAAGTTTGGGTAAGTTGTCCACTCAGACCGAGGGTAGACTGGATTGTAGGGTCCCACAACTTAGCATTGAATAGGGTGACTTTTACTAGACTCTGACAACCAGTCCCTGTAATTGGGCCGGAGAGACCAACCTGGTTGATAGTCTTAGATTTACATGTTAGGGTGCTTCGGCTTAAATTCTTACAATAACCAACTAAACTATACCTTGTTATTTATGAATCATCCACAAGAGGAATCTACATAACCATAATAAGTACTAGTTTGTCTTTATAAGTTTTAATTCGATTTTAGTTATTAACTGTTTTTCTTTCAGTACTTTAGTTTACTCAAACTGCTTTCACAAAATACCCCTTTTTCTAGATTAATTAAACTTAAAAAGATTTTCATCAAATTATTTGACCGTTCCCAGTGGTAAGAACGATTAGGGATGGCAATGGGACGGGTTTGGGACGGGTATTAGTATACCCAGTCCCATACCCTATTATGAAATCATGTCCCATACCCTGTCCCGTCCCGTCGGGTATCCCATTAGCAAATAACCATCGGGGTCGCGGGTATTCCCATGGGTATTCGGGAATCCCGTTTATATTTTTAGTCGACTAAAATTACTAAGCAAAATTTCATTTATTAGAATTATATGTGAAGCACGTCAAAAAATGAGTTGAATTCCTTTTAAAGATCGAGTTTGCAAAAACTTGAAACTACAAATCAAGTTGTAGTCACGCCTTTTGACTTTCCAAAACTTTTTGAATCATGTTAATCGGAGCATAGACGAGTGAGATACGCTCAAAATGCCAATGTCGTGCTAAAGCTGTCAAATTGCACAACTTAAATATATATTTTCTATACTAATAAAATCAATCCATCATTTCTATTGTTTTATATATTAATAAATTGTAATATATATTATATTAATAATAAAATTAGTGAATTATTAAATATATGGTTCGGGGTCGGGTAAATGGGATCGGGTAAATGGGCGGGTATTGATTAAAACCATAACCGTCCCAATCCCGCGAAATTTTTTTGAAAAAATCCCATACCCGGTCCCATAACCATTTACCCGGCCCAATCCCGTCCCAAAAGTTTCGGGTTCGGGGATTCCCATCGGGTTCGGGTATTTCTGCCATCCCTAAGAACGATACCTGGACTTTGCTACACTATATTACTCGCGATCAGGTACGCTTGCCTGTGAATGTGGTAATTATAGTTGGACTTTTTAAGGGTTAAACTTGGTTCTGTTTTTATATATAGTATTTACCGCACCAAGTTTTTGTCGCCGTTGCCGAGGAACGGTAGTTTATTTGATTTAAGTCTTTTAGTAGTTTAGTTAATCGATCCTTGTGAGGGATTTCATCCCTTGCAAGTTTTTGCTTTCTAGTTTTTAATTTTTAGTTGTTATTTCCTTTTACTCTGCAAATTGCACTTGATCTTTTGGCTTGTTGTTTCAGTGAACTGACGCCAGGGTTAGTGGAGCCGTCTGCGGAGCTTGAAAAGGAGTTTAGAAAGAAAAACAAAAAGAAAAACAAAGCAGGCAAAGTTCTACCGAGAGCTTTGAAATTCGACAAAGGAGATGAGCAGCCTATGTGGACCACCCGGAGAACAGCTCCGACCGTTGCAACTCAACCGATCACGAAGCCGAACTTGGAAAAGGAGATCAAGGTCAATTCCTCCATATGATAAAAGAGTTGACTTTTGACGGAAAAAGCGATAGCAATCCTATCGTACACGTGGAGAGCTTCATCGATATTTGTGATTTGTTCAAAACCAAAAACTCCGCCGACGATGCAATTCGTCTACGGTTGTTTCCATTTACTCTAGTTGGAGAAGCTAAAGCGTGGCTTCGGTCATTAGAGCCGAGTTCGATCGCCACTTGGGAGGACTTATGTTCCAAATTTTTATCCCGATTCTTCCCGCCATCAAAGATCGAGAAACTTCGTGCCGAGATTCGCACTTTTCGACAAGACGACAATGAGACAATTTCCAAAGCATGGGAGAGATTCAAGCATCTCTTGAATTCGTGCCCGAGTCACGGATTGAACAAAAGTGACCAAGTCCAAACTTTCTATAGTGGGTTTAATTACTCATCTCGTGGCATATTGGATTCATCAGCCGGTGGTGTATTCATGTACAAAACTCCCATGCAAGGATATAATCTCCTTGAAGACATGTCGATCCATAATATCGATTGGAAGTCGGATAAGCGTTTACACATTCCTAAACTTGCCGGGAAAATCTCTATCGAGTTTGATCCAACCGATGAAATAGCCGCCATGAAGAATAAACAGGTAAGGTTTGAAAAGAAAATTGATGAACTGATTAAATCTATTCATGCTTTGCAGGTTGGTTGTGAAGAATGTAGTGGACCGCACCTCACGAAGGATTGCCCCGATAAACCAATGATGACACCGGAGGAGGTCAACTTTCTTAATCGAGGGGAGTACCAAGGGAGATGGAATAACAACCAGAATTTCAATCAAAGACCTCCCGGGTTCTTCGCTCCAAATCAACCACCACAAAGGGCGGATTGCGAACCACGAGTATCTCTTGAGGACCGAATCTTCCAATTCAAGGATTCCCAAAAGAAAATTAATGAGGAAGTAAGTTCTTATCTTCGTAATCAACAGAGTGTAATCCAGAATTTGGAAATGCAGGTTGGCCGGGTTTCACAAACCTTGAGCGGAAGGACGCAAGGAGAACTACCCACGCAAACACAAGTCAACCCCAAGGTGGATGCGTCAAAAGCTATGATGATGGTGGACGGGATTACAAAGGCAAAGTCTTGGACCGATATTTACAATAAAAAGTATGTGCCATCTGATAGCGATAGTGTGTCGGACTATGCTATGGATTATGATTCAGACCTTCCGGAGGGCATTACTTTTACGCTTGACAACTTGACGCTTCAGGAGCCAATCTACTTAGATGATGAGGACGATGATGAGGATGGCAAGCAAGGAGGATACACGGAATTTTTGATTCCGACACCTACCAAAGGGAAGGAGAAAGCAGATGAGGACACTTCCAATTTAACTTATGTCGCACCTATCAAGCATGATCCGGGGAGTTACAGTTTACCCATTTCTATTTTTGATAAATTTACCAGTTTTGCTTTGATTGATTCGGGTGTTGCACTTAACATGATGCCGGTCTCTTATTGTAGGAAAATCAGAGTGAAAAAGCTAGCGCCGACGGCATACCAATACCATGGAATCAACGGTTACATGACAAAGCCTCTTGGGATAGCGGAGGCTATTCCGATTCGCATTGGGAATTTTATATACCCCACGGACTTCATAGTGGCTGACCTCCCAAAGGACACATAAATCCCTATCATCTTTGGGAGAGCTTTCTTACACACTGCGCAAGTTAATGTTGACATGGGTAATCAAGTGGCAAGTTTGGGGTATGGCGATAACCGTATTTACTTTGATCCTGATGGGAGCCTGATCACAAAATTCTAGATACCATATGTGGACCCATCTCAGTCTTTCAAGGAGAAAAGTGACCACCCTCTACTTCCACATGAGCTTCCAAAGAAGACGGAAGACTACCTAACCCGATGAAACCAAAGAAAGAACCATCAATTCCAAATGGAGAGGGAACTTCCAAAAAGGGGCATAGAAAGAATAAGGGCTCGTCAACCCGTCGCGGAAAAAAATGAGCTGAAATTGGAGTCGAGCTCTAGACTCATTAAAAATGAAGCGCTTCTCGGGAGGCAACCCGAGCCTTTCATTTCTTTTCCATTCTTTTTTATTTTCTTGTGTGTTTTTAATGATATTTTTTGTTTGTTATTGCCTAGACAACCTTTCCGGATGCTTAGAAGTCGAAGACGTGGAAATCCGACCGGAGACGCAAAAATTGAAAAACGGGGACAGAAGTACCTCCGCAATCACGAAGTTTCAAGTTTCGCGACGCGAAGTGTGTTTTGAGGTTTGCCAGGTAAAATTTTCGAGTTCCGCGGCGCGAGGGTGGCAGTTCCGGGCACGCGAAAGAGTAAATTAGGGCATTTTCTTAAAAGGAATATTGACTTCACGATCGCAAAGCCTATTGATGCAATTCATGGGAGGGTGGAGATTATTAAGGAAGGGACCCACTCAAAGCCGCCTTCATTGACCGGATGAGTGACTGAGATTCATCCTCATGTTCACAACCAAAATTGAGTTCACATTTGAACTTTCCTCTCTCTCTCTCTCCCCTCTCTCTCTCTCTCTTATATATATATATATATATGAATATCGGAAAAATCCAAAAAGTTTAGGTTTTTCCATTCTTCGATCAGATTTCAGGGTGTCTAGCCTTCACTTGATATCAGATCAGGTTTAGGGTTTTTGGCCTTGAGCTGGGTCTATTGATGCACACCCCTAAGTTATAGTATAATGCATTAGACTTTTATAAGTCAATAGCATTTAATACGTGTGGAGTCTTGATGTCTCACTTTGTGACCAACGCTCGAGTAGTCATTGTGGTGGTTTCAGTATTGCGGAGGTGAACCCTTGTGCATGAACTACGGGGTTGTAGGTGTCGTGCTTTTGATGCCTGGGCCTTTATGCAAGAGGGTTAAAATTCTTGGGTTGTCAAGTAGGAGGTTGAGACTCTTATCTTGAATTCTAGTGAGCAAACACCAAAGGTCGAATAGGAACCTTGATATTATAAGTCAATTAGAGAATGAATGAGTACTAAGATTTGGTATTCTTGAGGTGATTCTTGGTAGGGAATGTGCACCAAAGGTACCATGACCCTAAGGTGAAGCTCGGTTGGGGCGTGCACTAAAAGTATTGAGGACTTGAGGTAACTCTTGTTATATTTTGCAACGAAGTCAATGAATCTAAGATGTAGTTCGGTAACATTGATAGATGGCATACTTTTGTGTCCCGACCATGTTCAATTGAAACGGTCTCCTATGTTAGCAAAAGGTATTGCTTTTGGAGATAGAGTTTATCCATTTTTTATGTCATTTTGTTAATGGAAAGTTATCCCTAGCTTTTGGTTTCAAATATCGGATCCCCTGATGCGGTAATATATATATATATATATATATATATATATATTTAAACAGAACCAAGTTTAACCCTTAAATTACCCAACTAGTATTACCACATATACAGGCAAGCGTACCCGATAGTGAGTAATAATTATAGTGTAGGAAAGTACCTGGTATCGTTCTTACTACTGGGAATAGTTAAGCTAGATGTTTACCAAAGTATTAATTAATTAATCTAAGAAAAATGTTTACTTTTTGGAAAAGGATTTTGATTTATAAAAGATGCAAATAAATAACTAAACATAACCAAGAAGTAGAAAAACTGATAACCAAACAAACATCGGAAACATTATGATTAAACTAAGATTCGCTTTTTAGATGATTATCAAAGACATAGATTTAATGGATATTGTAAGAATTTAAGCATAAAGCACCCTAGCATGCGTATCTGTGATTATCAACCAGGTTGGTCCCCCGGCCCAAATACATGGACTTATTGTCAGAAAGTCTAGTAAAAGTCACCCTAATCAGTGTCAAGTCGTGGGACCATACAATCCAATATACTCTCGGTCCGAGTAAAAAGCTTACTACGTCTCTCCGCATCACTGGAGCGAAAGGTAAGAGAGATTGATTAACCTATCGGAGTCTATCTACTTATTGTTAGAAAGTAAATACACCCAATCAACGACTTCAACAAGCCACAGTTAAAACACCAATATAGGAATCACAGATAAACATTCAATAAACCACAAATCTATTAAAGGAAAACCACAATTCACATCATCTTCAAAGTTCATCAAACCATAATGTAACACAAAGAGAAATTAGTACATAGACATACTAATCATAGATGAATAACCAAACCATACTAAAGACCGGCAGATTTGGCATAGCATCCTCTCGAATCGTCTCCTCCGTGTGTTGATCATCGAGCCTCCGACTTCTTAGGTTGGAAACCCTAAGTGGCTCCCATACTACTGACCTAACTACTGAATTATTGAGAGAAAATTATAGGATGAAAAGTTGGATGATCAAAACTGAATACCCAAGGCCTCTATTTATAATAAACCCGGGAGGCTTGTTTAGCGATCGCGAAGCGGTAGCTTCGCAGCGCGAAACAATATTTGAACCCTACTTTCCTTTTTCTGCACATTCCAGAATTTTCCAAAGAGTGTCACCATCAACTTCGCGGCGCTAAGTAGATGTAGACTAACGCGAAGATGGAGCAAAGGAAGGAACATTCTAGACTTTAATCACTTCGCGGCGCTAAAGGAGTTTCGCGATCGCCAAATGGTAATAGAATATTCCAGAATATTTTATTCTATCATCCTTTCCGTATCTGCAGGGATATTTTCTTTGGGAGGAAGGCAACTGGCTTGGAGGGCAACTCTTCAGCTTGGAACATTCTGGAACAATCTGGAACTGATATAGTTGCCTTATCTGATCAGATCCTTGCTTAGGGAGGAAGTCTTCTAACTTGGAAAGAAAGAAAAACCCATAAATGGAAACCAAATAAATGATTTTTTTTCATTTCTTCACAAAGTCTTCATTTTTTACGCTTTTTACCCTCTTTTTGATACTTTTTGTATTTCACCCAAATTTACCTTAAACTGCAAAACATATCCTTTTAGTAGCAATTATGTCCAAACTAGGCCTAAAACATAAACAAAAATAGGGAACTAGTGTGAGCAAAACATGTATAATTTTAGAGTTACCATCCCCCATATTCTGATATTTGGATAATAGTGTTTATCCCGTTCTTTCTGTATTTGAATATTAAACATTATTCACATTTTGAGTAAGTATTGAGTTTTGATTTCATATTCAAATGAGTATTTTGATATAGAGTTTTAATTACAACAATGGTGGATTAAAAGATGTTTTTTTACGATAAAAACATTTTATTTGAGAAATTATTATTTAAATAAACAATCTTTCAGCGAAAACTATTTGAACTTACAACACATTAAGCTTAACATTTTTTATTTGTTTACATGCGCATCAGGTCCTCGTTGGAGAATGGTACTGGCGATATTGTGATGCAGTGGCGGATCCAGGATTTTTTTGTAGTGGGGGAACCTTGTAATATAGATTAAAGAACCGTAGAGTTGTCCGATATATTTTTAGCATAATTTCACCATTCAAAAACTTTCAAACTTTTATCAGTTGATTTAAAGGGATTTTTTTAGTTTTTATTGACAATTTTAAAGAAAATTTTCGGCTTTTTTATTGATTTTAAGAGTATTTCGTTTTTTTGGTTGATTAAGAGTTTTTTTGTTGATGGGTGTCAAACGAAAAGTCGGGAGGAGCTATGATAGAATTCATAAGTATTTAGGGTGTTTGGGATTGGTTTTTGAGGTCAAAAAGTGCTTTTGAGCAAAAGTGTTTATTGACTTATATCGGTAGGAAAACGAGTTCTTTAAAAAAGTGTTTGGATTAGCTTATCAATTTTTTTAAGAAGGGTTTGTAGCAATAAGTCAATAAGTCACAAATTGTGACTTCTTGAAAACTTCATTTCATCCTTTGTCAAAACGGAGTTTTAAAAACACTTTTGGATTACACAAACAAGCTTATCAACTTATTGACTTCTTGAAGAAGCCAATAAGTCAATAAGCAGTTTTAGAACAGGAAAAAATTAAAAAGAAGAAATAGAAGAAAAGAAACTTCCCTATTGTCTATAGACTTGAAATGGAAAGAAATTTAAAAAATTACTACAAAATGGGGAAAATCATTTACTAGGGGAAAGAGAGTGGTAGTGGCTGTGTGAAAATGGGGAAAGAGAGTGGTAGTGGCTATAGGGTTGAGTCATGACTCATGAGAGTGGGGTCACCCAAAATATTTAGTGGGCGGCCACCATGTTACAAAAGAAACTTTCTTCAAAATTTAGCCTTAATAACTTTTTGTTTTTATTTTTTAAGTGGGGTCTCCCCCTTCTAACAAGCTGCATCCGCCCCTGTTAGACACATGAGGAGGAATCAACTTTGGAGAGGTCTTTTGTTACTTGGAAATAGCAATAGTAAATGGGTTCTAGTAAGACTAGACATAAACATAGACTTTGAGTAAGTTTTGAGTTGTAATACATCGATGTTAAACCTTGGTTTGCTATTTTAAGTAATCGAGTATTGATCGTTAATATGAAAGTTTTAAATTAATTGTTTTTTCCCCAGATATTTTGAGGTGCTACGAATAAGATTTTTGTTTTTCTGAGTCCTATTGTAACATCATTCTTTTTGATGTCTTGTGAAATTTGTTTGTTAGAATTTGTAAAAGTTTAATAAATGAGATTTGGTTATAACAAAAAAAGTAAATTACATATTTGGTCCTTGTGGTTTAGTGTTTTTAACACTCTAAGTCTATTTTAGAAATATTTATGGATTTGGTACCCATTGTTTAAACTTTATAACGCTTTGGGTCCCTAGAGCTAACTCTGTTAGATTTGTCTCAGTTATAGGCCCATGTGCAGTGCACATGACGGGTATCTTTTGCCTTACTTTTTTTGTTTCAATTAAAAATACAGGGTCCAAATTGTAACTTTCTCAATTACATATTAAAAAAATAACAAAAAATCTAATTCTCTCAAAACCTTCTAGACTTCAAGCCACCGACCAAACTTTCCCTTACAAAACACTAACCTCCATCACCGCCCACCTCCACCACCAGTCGCCAACGTTACCACCGCCCAACTCCTCCACCACCTCATCCGTTGTCGCCGCCTCCACCACCGAGAATATTCATGGTGACCTAACTCTAGGCACCTTCCCCTTTGCTACCACCACAACAAGGAGAAGGTAAACAATACCCTTTACCACCACCATCGCCACCGCCAGCAGCAACGCAACAAGTACACAATGAAAAATCTGAAAACTCCTAGGTTTCCAGCGACTATCATTCAACACCAACCCCAGTGACTCCATCTTTGACCCTTGTATCTTCTTGTTCATTCACGGTTCTCCATTTTACCTCGTTTTCATTCGTCATTTTCATCGTGTTATTGAAGATCTCATCTTTGAAGATTTGGTAATTATGAGGGTTTCATTTAGGGTTTTTGATTATATTTTCAAGATATGGGTTTGGTTTATATATAGATCTAAACAACTTTATGGTTTTGATTTTTCACCAAATCTGGGTTCGTTTCCAAATCTAAACGGCTATGGTTTCAATTTTTCAGGGTTTGGTTGATTTAGGGTTTAGATATTTGATTTCATTAATATAAAATGCTTGATAGTTTGGTATAAAATGTTATTGGTGTTCATATATTGTTGTTAATATGATGTTGATATCTTTTGTTAAATGTGTTTATTACATTCTTAGTAATTTATGGATTTTGATTTTATTTTGCGTGATGTGTTCATAAATTCATGGATTGGTGGTGGTGGGTGGTGACGGTGACGGTGGGGTAGGGTGTGGCAGCAATGACGGTGGTGTTATTGGGTTGAAGAAGGAAGAGGATGAAGTTAATTTAATATTAATTTTTTTATTATATATATGTGTGTAAATTGCACTTTTGGTCCCTGTAATTTTAATTGAAAATAGAAACGTAAACGAAATGACCAAAATACCCCTGTAACTAACCTATTTAACAGAAAATTTAACGGAGTTAGAAACTTGGGACCCAAAGAGTTATAAAATGTAAACCACATATATCAAATCCATAATTATTTTAAAAATGGACCTAGAGTGTTAAAAACACCAAACCACTGGGAATTGTGTAATTTACTCTAAAAATAAAAATAGTCTGATTATTAATTGATATTCCTACAATTTGTATTTTTTTTAAATTATATTACATATTTTGTTATATTTAACACTATATGCACGTTTTTATAAATTTTTAACATTAATATAATAAATTGCAAAAGGAGCACAATATCTATTACATTTAAAACAAATGAAGCTCATAACCACTTGGGTTATAGCATATTGGTGAGAAAAATCAAAGGCCTCGTCGTCATGAATGTTCATGTACTTGCGATGATACCAGGCCATTCGTGATCGTCCAAAATTAGTCAGTGCCTGTAAACAGGTTTGGAAACACACGGTTACTCAAAAGAAGAAAAAAAAATGAAGCTCATAGCTCTTGATTTCTTCGGTTGTCTTGTCGTTCACATAGTGCTCGGAGCTCACACACTTGCTTGATTTCTCTTGGCATCATTTTCTTCTCTCCTCACCGGTCAATCAATTCTTCCCTCATACCTCAAAGTTGCTCTCCTTTCCTTCAAATATCAAAGTTGCTCTATCTTCTACAAACGTGTGATATGTTCCCCAAAAACTCGATCAATCCAACTAGAGGTGGGCATCCGACCCGGTTATGTCCTGGGACTGACGATTAACCAGGACCGAGACCAGCCAAGGCCCGATTAGGGCTTGGTTACGGTATTTGGAGGTTTTGAAGGGCATGACCTGGCTCGGGATCGGTTAAGGAGAAGGCCTGGTCTGAGGCTTGACTCGATGGCAAAATCGTAAATAACGCGAATGTTTGATATATATCCGGGTTTTTCTCATACAAACGGTCATATGACCCTTTTTTTAAATTATATTTTTTGTGTTTTATGTCATACCAACGCTACAAATACATAGTTTGAGTTTGTAGTTAGACACCAACTTCCAAAATGCAAATAACGCAAAAACACGTTCATAATTCTCGTATCTCGCAATCTCGCTTCTCTCTTTTAATTTGGAAGTTATTCTTATTTGGATGTTATTCTCATTACAAAACACAAAAAACGTTCACCATTCTCGTAATCTCATATTTTCGTTAATGTATTCATTTTTTGCAATCTCGTAATCTCGTTTCTTTCTTTCAATTTTCAATATTTGAAAAATAGGTGAAGATTCATCAACATCACCATCTCATGGAGTGCAAATTAAAAAGATTCTCCCACAGGACTGAAGAAAGGCTTCGAGTTTTATTTACCTTCACAGTGTTTTTTTGTTTAGTTTCATACGTTAGATATTGGTCTCACGTGGTCTCACGGAAACAGTTTGGTCTCACGTGAACCTAAGTCTCTCTCTATATATATAGAGGGATTTTTTTTGTGAACTTATTTTTGGTGTGAACTTGTAAACTTAAGCCAAAACAAGAAACTATATAAATGGGCTAAACGAATGGTTTACATGAAGGTTGTACGGATTGTAACCTATTAATGGGTTGCATAATAACCTTGGCATATATATATATATATAGTGGTGGGTTCAAATGTGAACCACTTTTTGGTTGTGAACGTGAGGACATCTGAGAGCGCGACATGTGTCGGATGACTAGGCGCCACGTCAGGTCCACGGCGGGTGACTAGGCGCGATTCATGGGAGGGCATTGAATTAAAGGGGGGGACCATACTCAAAGTCGCTACGTGTCTCACTCTTGGTTGTCCTCACGTTCACAACCAAAAAGTGGTTCACATTTGAATTTTCCTCTATATATATAAGTTCAAATTAGGTTTGGTTAAAAACCGGTTATTTAACCGGCACCCTAACCAGTCTCGCTCAAAATCGTAAACCGGTGATAAAAGCGGTTATATTAATAGCGGTTCCGTTAGGATCCTAACCAGTTATAACAAACCGGTTTCAATTTATTTTTTCGGTTATTCGGTTTTTTTGTGCACCTGTAACGTGCAACCACAAAAATTTGGGGGTGAAGTGTAATTTTTTTAAGGTCTATAAATGTGAAACCATTAACTTGATGGGGGTGAAACCATAAAATTTATTGGGATGAGACCATTATTTTTTTAAAAATTTAAGGGGTTATATGTGGAAATTTATAGATAAAAATCTAGGGAGTTTGGTTTGCTAGAATCATTGGGAATCTGAGGGAATTGGAATCCAATTCCCAGGGATTCCCATGTTTGGTTGGCTTTTGAGAATTGAATTGGAATCTGCAGGAGAAAATGAATCCCATCAGATGAGGGATTTTAGAATCCTTCAGCACATGGAAGGATTTCAAATTCCATACACTTAGGAATTTGACAGATTGCTTTTTTACCCTTCAAATGATTGATACACTCTAAGCACATATAATATATATATATATAGGGGTGGGTTCAAATGTGAACCACTTTTTGATTGTGAACGTGAAGACAACCGAGAGCGCGACACGTGGCTGATGACTAGGCGCCATGTCAGATCCACGGCGGATGACTAGGCGTGATTCATGGGAGGGCATTGAATTAAAGGAGGGGACCACACTCAAAGCCGTCACGTGTCACGCTCTCGGTTGTCCTCACGTTCACAACCAAAAAGTGGTTCACATTTGAACTTTCCTCCCTCTCTCTCTCTCTCTCTCTCTCTCTATATATATATATATATATATATATATATATATATATATTGTAACACCCCAAATTTCCAATATAACATATTAAACATAAATAACAATAAATCTCGGTGATCTAAGTCGCAATTATCATAACATACTAATTTCAAGATAAGTGGTTTAGAGTGCATGCAGAACATCCCTCCACAGCTGAGATAACTAAGGTTAAAGTACCAGAATTTAAGCCAGTTACGCTACTCTACGCATTCACCTTCTCCTTTCCTCTAAGAACGCGATCTTTCCCTGAAAAGGTTATAAAAGTTTGAAAATGAGGGTTAGACCGAGAGGTCTAGTGAATTCCCTCAAAAACAGTTTAATAACAAATCCGGCCCACTGGCCCATTTACAAAACAATCATCAGGTCAGATGTGTTGCAGACAAAGAAAAACCTCGTCACATAGTGACCATCAATTCAGGCCCAACTAGCGCCTATCTATAACTCCCAAGGGACGCAATCCCAAGGTACCCACAAGTGGTTGATCGGACCACTTAGATAATCTCCCAAGGAACTTAAAGTTCCAAGGTACCCAGTGTCCATAGTGCAACACATCTATCAACAGTTTAATACATTCATTACCATTTTAAGCATGCTTAAACGTAATTATCAGATCTTATCACATTATCACAAAACAGGGAAGATTTCAACAGTCAAATCATTTATCGAAAACAAAATGGGCATTTAAAAAACAGTTTAAAATAGTAATCCCATTCAATTCAGGCAAGGGAACTCACCTGAGAAATTCTTACTGACCAGCCGACGATCTCGCCTAACGTTCCTGTATAAATTCTATGGCATTAAGGATTGTGCTTATATAATCCTCTAACTATGACACCCCTATGCAGACTTAGCATGGGGATTTCGCTACAGTTGCAGCCCTCCAAAATCTGACTCGGATAGCACTTTCCCGACTCGGGAAATGGCATAACCAGACTCGGGAAATGGCATAACCAGACTCGAGAAATAGCTTTCCCGACTCCAAGAATTTCATGGTCAAAATAACGACTTAACTTAGCCGAATTCCCGACTCGGAAATCATCGATTTCCAATTCGGGAAAGGCATAAGGAAACAAAATATCTCAATAATAACCTCGCTGATTTCCCGACTCGGGAATCATAAATTCCGACTCGGGAAATTATGATTCCCAACTCGGGAAATAAGAATCCCGACTCGGGAAACACAAACAGTTCCAGAAATAGCCTAAAATCGATCAAAGTCGATTCTAATTCGATCCAATTGCACCCAAACTAATCCCAATGTAATCATACATCATTTATTAGTAATCTTACACCTTTTGGACATCGAATCTTACCTTGGTGACGATTTCCCGACCTTGAAGATGGTGAAATGGCTCCAAGCTTCCTCTCCAAAACACACACTTATCAATTTCCCCAAAATGACTAAAATTAGGGTTTTAGGCTATATATAGCATGGGCTTTGGGCTAAGCCCATTCCCAAAATAGAATAATTAAACCCATTAATATCTTTCACAAAAGTGACACAAACTACCCCTAAACTCTTATATACCAACAAGTAGGTCACATTTAACGAGGAATTAACTAGATCATCAACTTTAAAAATTCCGGTTATATATATATATATATATATATATATATATATATAGCCACCTTTATTGACCGGATGAGTTGTGGAGATCACTTATCTACTTTGTATTTTTTTTAGCACTTCTCATTTGAACATTTCTCATATTTAATATATATATATATATATCAATATTTAATTTATATATTATATATTTGTTTATATATTTATTTATTTGTATATTATAATATATATATATACATATATTATATACCTTGTGAGTCCGTGATTCAGTGAGGAATCGATGTACGAATCACTGCAAGCGATTACAAACAATAGTAATGCTCGAACAATGATAAACAAGCTAAAACACGCAAAGAAAAGTATATAAGAAGGTTACATAATATTGCATGTCATGAAAATTGTCAGTTGCTTGATTATTATAAAACGTAACTAGTGATACGTATATATAGTGCCACATTTACACAAACGGTCCTTAGAGTCTATGACTCTTTGCAAACAGGACCCAAAAAGACATTTAACAAAACTAACTATTACATTATGACAAAAGTAGCCCCTGACTTCTTTACAACCAAAATCATGATCTAACAATCTCCCCCTTTGGGAAGAAGTCAGTAGGGCGGCGGATATTTGAGCGCAGGCTCCCACTCTGAGAGTTGTAGGTACTCATCCCACTCTCTGATCGTCCTCGTACGAAGCTCCATAGCAGTCTCAACTCTTCTCATCATCAATCTCTCTTTCAGCTTGTTTTCGATCAATTCCATGGCCTCGATCAATCGTTGCTTCCCTTGGTTGTTATTGATCTTGGGCATCTTGTCTTCCAATAGTCTGCTCTTCATCCCGTTATAAACATACAGAAGGGTGCCATCACAGAAGCTGGATAACTGACTGAACCGCATAAACCTTCGTTGTTTCTTCCTGAAAGTGCAGTAGACCACACCATGCTCTGGAATCTTCGTTAGAAAGTATAGCATGTATTGGTCTAAGAGATTAGCCTCCAGGTTGGGACGAAGTAGGTTTACCTTTTGTTGTCTGCTCTCGATGACCATATGATAGTCGGTTAAGTGTGAGAGGTTGATCGAGTGTCGAACATACCTCTTAAGAACTTCAAGGCCATCTCGAAGGTAACCTGGGCGAAGAATCGGGCCTTGTAGATGCTTGATGAGAGTGAGGAGGTCTTCCAAATTGATGCTATCAAGGTCGGCTTCCATGAACATGTAGTCCCTGAGGTTTCAGTCAGGAGTGCCTTGGTTGTATTTAAGCACATGAAACTCAAGGAACAACCGGTAGCCGAACCGGTAAGGTCGAACATCCTTGACCTTGACAAACCGAAGAGTTCTTCTGATCTGTCCCAGTTCCTTCTAGCTGGCCTTCCTTTGGTACACGTAAGAAGTTCGGCGTCAGAGTTTCTTCATGTGCGACAAGCCGAAGAAGACCTTCTCGGACCATATATGTAACCTTTCCTGTTGGAAGATTGTCAGGATCAAATTAACAAGAACAGAAAAACAATTTAAAGAAGTTGCGGAAAAACACTTTGAATGATTAACAATGAATATGCAAAACAGATGTGTATTTATCACCAGTTTAATGATTACAAACCAAAGCCCCAGTCTGCTTTGAACAAACTCAAAACAGACGTGCAACTCTTCTCAATTGCAAGGATCAAGAACAATCTTGAGGCTCTAATATTCTAGAAAACATAAAACTGAATGAACTCGTAATTCTAACCATCTATCAAGTATCTACTTATACGAATTACAAGATAACAATAAGGAAAGTAAATCTACTAGATAATCTCTAAGATATCTTCAAAACAATCGGATCTATTCCTTGTCTTCAGTCTTCAAAATCCTTTCCATATCGTGACTCTTCTAGCAGTAGTAAAACAAAAGTAGTTGTATCTTCAGTCAGCAGTGGTAACTTTTGTGCTAGCAGTGGTAATCTTCATACAGATCTTCAGCAGTGGTAATCTTCATGCTAGCAGTGGTATCTCAGCAATAGTATTTCTAGACCCAAAAATCTCCCCCTAACTTAACTTTCAGAATGAGAAGTTAAGTTCTTCAACTGTTGCTGGATCTTCTTCACCAGATTTCTTCCAAGAGCTGTGAGAGTCCCATCCATACTTAAGTTTACCTTCAACATGCCTTGCAGCCTCTGAACATCATGAACTGGAGCACTATCTTCAAAATAATACTCTTTATACATACCATTAATGGTTAGAGAGTACATTCTGCTCTTTTCAAACCATCTCCATTCATTTACAGCTTCACATGGTTGGTTTATCAAATTAGCAATCCTAGATGGTTCAAACAACCAACATAGGCATTTCATTGCATTCTTCAACTTCACAATCACCTCATCCGTACTATCAGACTCTAACTCAGACTTGTACATCCTCATGTTAATCTCATACATGTCCTTTAAGTTTTCTCTTGTGCACTCCTCAAGCACCTTGTATAACACAGGTCTTTTGAAAACTTCACCATCCTCCCATTGTATTGCATAAAACAATCTTTTTATTCCATGAAGTCCCCAAGACTTAACCTTTCTTTCACGTTGATCAGTTGTCTCCCTTCCCAAATAATCTTCCTTAATACCATGGACCTGAGATTTAAGCTTCTCCACCAACTCTTTGTCTAATTCAGTAAGAGCAGCTCTCTGATCTTTCAGCCTTAGCACACCTTCAATCATACCTGGATCAAAGTCATACCATTTATCTATCAAAAAGTAACTTTCTCTTCCTTGTTCAAATAACAAAGAGAAAGTTATGTTTTTCTTGTAAGTGAACCAATGTAACACCCTAAAAATCAGGGCGAACAAAAACTTTCATTTGCACAAAAGTGGTATACAAAAGTAACGCCATGGCGTGAGCTCATCCCAAAAACAGCGGTATAACTAGTGTATGATTTACAATGTTTGTAATGCTAATTAAAGAATACGACAACCGTCTAGTCTAATCCTATCTGGGAAAAAGACTACAAAAAGGGTTGTCGGATCTATCAATGTACGCGCGGTCTAAAGACCGGACTCTTCACCCGTCCCCCAAAGCTCACTCTTTAGTTACGGCTCCTACTTGGGAACCGCGTCCCTAGTACCTGAGAGACACATCGACACCAAACAAGTTTTAGGCTAAAGGAGCCTAGTGAGTTGTACAAATAATATCACACATGAAGAACGTAATAATACATGCGAGATATACAAGATTATGCTAGCAATACAATTTAGCATGTTAAACCGGTTTATTATTTTATCTGCGGAAACAGTGGGCGCGACCCACCTCCACCAACCAATGCCCCGACATTCACTGATTCCAAACACCTCGATGTCCCGAATTTAGCATGGCAACATCATCCGAGGCCCGCGCACCAAGGAGCAACCCGAGGGCCGGCGACATAGGGGCATTCCTATTTCAGAACCTCCCAAGACTGTTTGGTGTGGACACATTGCGTTGGTTCGTCCATGTTATTATCATCTAGGATCGTGAGACGAAATTTAGCATCGCGTCACGTCCATATCATTTCCACACAAGACCTAGATACTGAATTTAGCATAGCATCTAGTCCATATCAATTACACATAACCTCGACACTGGATTTAGCATAGCGTCATTTATAGAGGTATACATCGGGATCTCAAGCCCTTTATCTCATTCCGGGTATGCCCCATTTCGGATATCAATTCCATTCTTACATAATCCCAAGTCATGTATCATGTCGTGCATTTCGTATAATTACATTCATCATACAACCCGTAGGTTTAACACATACGAAATAGCATACAATAATTTCATCTCATACAAAGAGTCACACCATCCAAAGCATTCGTTCTAGTATAGCACTTCCTACATACCATGAGTATCCTCAACTAAACATGAGAAGTAATCTATACAAAGTTCACAAATATCCACATAATAAAGCAAGGAATAGACTCCATCAAAATGATGTGCTCTCAGTTTTAACAAAATAGTTTTAGCAACTCACCTTAGGGTTTTGTGATAAAAACCCCCAAATCCCAAGATTAGGTCAAATACGAGCACAAACCTAAATCAAGTAAAACGAACCTTAGGTTAGTTTCATAACTCTTATCGCATAGATTATCCAACCTCAAATGGTTTAGATGAAGCTTACCTAGCCAAATCTTGAACAAACCCTAGATGAAGAACACTTTGCAACAATGGTGGTTTGAGGTTGTGAGGGGTGGAGAAGATGAAGCCATGGAAGCCTCCACCCTTCAAACTAGTAGATCTAGCCTCCAACACTTCTCAAAACATGAATTCCACCTAAAACAATACTAGATCTAAGCCAAATATGGGAGAAAAGGTTTGGAGATGAAAAACCCCCAAATCGAAGCTTAAACTCGAATGAGATGAAGAGATTACTTACACCAACGTTTTATAACTCCCAAATGCTTGAAATCCATTGATGTAGTCTTGAAGATCTCGAAAAACCGAGAAGATAGCAAAAAGAATCGGGAGAAACGGAGTCCGGATGAGAAAGATATGCCCAAATGAAGAAGGAGGGGTATTTAACCCGATTCGGACTGACAGACACCTAGCGATCGCTAGGTGTCTCAGCTAGCGGTCGCTAGCATGGTCGCTAGCCCCAACAGAATCTAACAAAATATGCCTAGCGATCGCTAGGCTGATAGCTAGCGATCGCTAGCATCTGTGCGATTTCGGTGCGATTTTGTTTCGGCCATAACTTCTTCGTTATAGCTTCGTTTTCGATTCCGAAAGAACCGTTGGACTCGTAATTGAATTCTCTACCATTCTAAACCATAAAATGTAGGTTTTGATCCAAGGTTCTATTTTCCAAATTTTTATCAAAGGGTCGATTTTACAACCGAAAATTGCGGGTGTTACAACCAACCAATAATTTTTCCTTCACCAATACTATCCCTGTGATCTCTTGCACTATTTTTCTTCAGATCATTCCTTGTTTTGGCAAATGCAAACATCAACTGCAAATCTTCTTTCATCTGCTTTGTCTCCAAACAGTCACCATCCTCCATTGTATAACTCAACTCATACATCTTCATCAGATCAGCTCTATGTAATTTTGTAAAGATAGAATGAGAATTAGCATATACCTCACTTCTACCTCCACTTCTGATTACCTTGAAAAACATAAGCTCCAAATCTTCAAAGTAGTATGATAACTCCAAAATTATACATATTTTACTCGTGCTAATTCCCCACTTTTGTATTTAATTTGAGAGTTTTTGTGATACTGTTTGACTTAAAAGGGTGTAAATCCTGATCTTGTAGGTTTTGGAGGTGCTTGTGCGTAAAAGTATAAAAAGAGGGTAAAAAGCATCAAAAGGAGACTTTTGTGCAGACTTTGGAAGTATGGACTTTTCTTGGCTCCTAAGACTGCTTTCTTGCTCCCTAAGACGGATGACTTCCTCCAAAAGACGGATCTTCAGCAGATAAGGCATTAGAATATTTTGGAAAATCAAATGGAAAATCTAGAAGCTGATTTTGTTATGGTCGCGCCGCGAAGAGCAATGCTCGCGCCGTGAGGTACATGGTCGCGCCGCGAAGGAAAGACTCGCTGATGCGGTAATTATCGTATATAAAAAGCGACACAAGTTTTAACCTCTAAAGCCTAATCACTGTTACCACATTCACAAACAAGCGTACCTGATTGTGAGTAATATAGTGTAGGAAAGTCCAGGTATCGTATCTACCACTGGGAACGGTCAAGTTATGTAGACTATTAATCTTAGATAGTTTAATTAATCTAAAGCTATGGGGGGTTTTTAGAAAAGGAATAAGAACCAAAATCGAGCAAATCCGACGTGCGATGTGATTTTTGAAAAGTTGGAAACAGAAGCCAACTCGCGATCGCCAGTTTTCAAGTTTGGCGACGCGAGGTTGGTAAGTCGTGGTAACAGGTAAAATTTTTCGAATCTCGCGACACGAGGGGGCCGTTTCGCGACGCGAAGCTTTAAAAAATTAGGGTTATATTTCAGAAACTGCCTATTTCGCGACGCGAAACCCTGGGTTTGGCGACGCGAACTCGGGGCAGATGGGTTTTTTAACCCTCTTTTCTCACTTTTTCAAAAGAACACAACCCTAATTTCTCTTAGGCGCCGCGAACTCCTCTCACGTCCTTGCGAAATCCGACCTTCGTGAGCTTCAATTTCATCATTCACCATGACTAAGGTATGTTTCCCAACTTTAATTTCATGAGGATAGCTTGATTTGGTAATTGTAGATCTTGTTTTGGGCATCAATGGTGTTTGTATACTTATATGGATTTGACATTGTTCTTGATACACCATTGAATGTTAGAGCTTATTGATTGATACATGCACTATATTGTGATTGAAATTTTACTCTAGCATGTTTTTTGATTGTTTAATCTAGTGTTTGTGCTTTGATGATAAGTGTGGGGATTTTGATGACATCAAAATCCCCCATTCTTGTTTTAGAGAGTTAGATTAGTTGTAATTGAAGTTGGACTAAAAGTTCAAGTGTGGGGATGTTCCACATCCCCTTTGACCTTTGTTCTTGGTTTATCATTTGCTAGTTGAACTTTTTAGTCGTGGAAGTTTTGTCTCTTTAAGCTTTGATATGAATACACCTTGTCTTGTGTTTATTGCTCAAAAGTTTCTAAGACAATGGTATGTGGATTTTGTAGAGACAAAGAACCCGATCGTCAACTTCCACCGCAACCAACTTCTATGCACCGGATGGGAGCCACATTTTCAACTATTTCATGAATGACCCAACTTTGAACGGTCCGAAACGGGAGGAGTACCGGGATACCGTTAACCGGCTTCTCACCCGTCAGGTTTTGATACCGAGGAGAGTCGACTGGAACCTTCTTCGATCGATGAGTGTTGAGAACAACATCAAGGCGATACTCGAGAAGCACGCCTACGATGAGGATGGCACCGAGTACTATATTTGCCATGCATGGGAACGAGTCTTCGACATTTCCGAGACCCTCTATCGCGAGCTTATTGTTGAGTTCGTGGCCACGTTCCGTTTCGACACAATCAAGGCCCTTGAGGAGTTCTATCAGTCGTGCATGACGTTCCGACTCGGTGGAGTTTGGAGATCGGTTTCATTGGTCGAGTTTGCCGTTGCCTTGGGGATATATACCCAAGATGAGGTTGATGCTCCCGGATTCGTGGAATACATGTGGGCGACCGCAAAAAGGCCGGATGGTTTTAATCCTCAGTTGGCTTGGGCGATTCTAGGTGAAGGTGATTATGGTGGTAATCTCAAGGTGAAAGGTTTTCTTGCTTCTTCGGACCGACTTCTGCACCGTATGCTTATTCAAGCGGTGAATGCTCGTTCCTCGAGTGAGGAGAAAGTTTCGGTTTATGATCTATGGCTTCTTGAGCAACTCACCACGGATGACAAATATCCGAATGCTCCGTATCTCATCGCCGTTCAACTTGCTAAAGGAGGTGGTTATCGAGAGGGTAGCCGAATGGTTGGTGGCCAGTACGTGACGCTCTTGGCCAAGCACTTCGGTATCCTTACCGAGGGTGCCATGGCCTCGATGACGAACCTTGGGGAGATGGGATTGATCGACATGGACCAACTCCGTGGCATGGGTGTAGCAAGAGTTGAGCATATGACCGGAAGGGATTATAATTCATGGATCCACAATCCTCAAGCTTATGGGACGAGGAGTCAACCGAGGGATCAAGCAAGGAACACGCATGAAATCGGTGGAACGAGTGGGACGAGTGCGGGAGAACAACCGGCGAAATGGACGGCATATTCGGGTTACCAAGACTTGAGTAACCGACTCTCGGAGATGTCATTATCTTATGGCCGTCATCATCAACATGTGGAGTACAACACCGTGGAGGCTCTTCACCAAGCCAACTGGCAAAGTGGAATGATGAACCAGATGGCCTCCCACTTCGGTATTCAACCGAATACCGCGTATGCTCCATCGTCTTTTTGGTCATACTCCGAGGAAGCACCGCCCGGTTACCCGACATTCGAGGATTGGCAAAACCAACCTCGTTTATTGATCTCTCTCTTTTAATCTCTCATTCGATATGGTTGTCGTAAACAATTTTATTTTTCGTTTGTGTGGTTTGGTTTGGTTGGACAACTTTTTATTTGTGTTGGCTTGTCTAGGATTTTAAGTACTCTTTTAATTGTTTTAGTTTGGTTTACTTTGTTTAGTTCGTTTTTACTTTTTCTTTTTCTTTTTGGTAGTAGATACAGCGATCTATGATCTTTGATCGAGCACGATACTTGGAACACTCTCTCAGATCAGAACAGATTTCGTCACATAACCCGGGAAGTTTCTCTTTTTCCCAATTACTCCATAATTGTTTTGATTGTTGCATTGAGGACACTGCAAATTTTAAGTGTGGGAGGGGGTTATGTAGACTTATCTATTTAAATGGGTTCACTTTTTGCTTTGTGGTTTGTCGTTTTTCAAATTTTTGAAAGCTTTGAGATTTGACCCCAATTTTTTTCGAAATCTGAGATTGTTTTTGAGACTGAGTTGCTTGCTTAGGAGAACACTGAATAGGATTAGTTGAGTAAAAGGATGCCTTGGAATACTGATTACCATGAGTGCCACACCCAATTCCATTGAGAGTTTGAGCCTTAATTGTTATATCTATTTATTTCGTGAGGAATACCGACTTTGACCCAAGGTAGAACTTGTCATTTGAATGCTTTTCGAGACCACATAAGAGAAGTATTTATCACCATTGCACTGATAGAGGCCTTCGTTTCTAACCCTTTTAGCCTTCGTCAGATAACCTCATTATAAGGTTATTTGATTTGCCTAGCCTTTGATTAAAAAGTACTCATCATTAGTACTTCATCCCTTGTAACCATTTTGAGCCTTAGCCTTTTCATTTCTTTACCCACTATACACTTTATCCTTTAGCCTAAATTTTTATCTATCTTTTGGCCGTAACTTAAATTTGATTCTTGAGATGTTTTGATCCAGTTTTTCAAATCTGACAGTTTTTATGGGATTGAGATTTAAAAGAGCCCAAAAGCAACATAGTTGCTGCTCTGAAAAAAAAAGAGAAAAATATTTGATACTAAGAAAAGAAAAAGAAATATCAAAAGAGTCGAGAATGTTGAAAAAAGAAAAGAATGTGAGCTGAAAAGATTAAAAAAGAATTTGTGCCCCAAATAAGCCATAGGCTTAGGCCAATTCTAAAAGAAAAGAGAGGAAATGCTCATCCCAAAAGCTTCATTGTTCGAAAGTCAAATTGCTTCACTGTTTGGATCATTACTGATTGAGTTTTCAAGTTTTTGTTGCAAAACCCTTAGTCACTTATATATCCTTTATCCTACCCTTAACCCCTAGCCTAATGTTACAACCCTAAAGTCCTCTTGACGGTTGACAACTTCTCAGTGGTGGAGATTAGATTTGGTGACAAGTTTATGCATGCGGGAATTAGTCGAGTATTGGTGTGATCACTTACATATACACTTTTACCCCTGAGAGATACACTTTACATGATTATTCATACTACGTGAGGGTGAAAGGTTGATCTTGGTATCCGATTGCTTGATGAGTCTTGTTTGTGTGTTCGATTGTGTGAGTATTCTTTGTTCTCTTGGATGATCTTGGGTGGAGATAATTTTGGAGTTATCTTTCTTATCTTTTAGTCTTTTGATTGAGGACAATCAAAGCTTAAGTGTGGGGATTTTGATAACACCAAAATTATACATGTTTTGGTTGAGCTTAATTGTATGACTTTACCCTATTTCTCACCCGTTTCTGATCATTTCACTCACCGAATGAGCTTATTATTGTTTATGTAGGATTTGGAGGCCGTGAAACGGAAAAGTACAAAAAAAGGCGAGAAAACGTGAAAAATGTGCAACATCAATCCAGTAGCCATCTGGCGTCCGCGAAAATCCAGATCTGGCGCCGCCAAGTTCGACAAAGATGAAGACCAGGGTTTGACCTAAGTGCTTGGCGCCGCGAAACCAGCAGTCTGGCGATCGCCAAATGGGCCCTGGACGTTTTCTTTTAAATACCAGCCTCATCCTTCAGTTCAGAAGAGACACGAATACTCGGATACTCACAGATACGCATATACGGGGAGAGTGAAAGTCAGAGTGGTGCCGATACGCTGCGGGGTTCGATCTTTGATCATCCGTCGTTGTATTGTCGGTATCATGTCTACTATCATGTTTTCTGTTTACATTATGATTAGTGAGTAGTCTTCTAATAGTGGTACTTGTCATGGTCGATGAACCATTGTGGATGATGATTTTATAATTAATGTTTATTGGTTTGTTTTTGGTTGATTGAATGTGTGTTATGGTTCCGTTCTGATTATTATTGTTTGGTTATTTGAACTCATTGGTTGGGTGTATCTGTTTGACCAAATAGATAGACTCCCATAGGATAATCAACCTACCTTAACCTACCCTTTGACCAAGAGAGTTGTGTTAAGTGGTTACTTGGACCGAGAGTGACCTGGAGGTAGAAAACCATGCAATAGAATTAGGATCGGATTTCCGGTACTAGATTGTCTGACAAACGACCTAAGTATTGGAGCTAGGAGGACCAAGACCTAGTTAAAGACCATAATCACTACATGTTAGGGTGTCCTAGACTTAAATTCCTACAATAACCAAAACAACCAAACCTTTGGCCTATTTAAATCATCCACTTGGGGATTCACTATACCATGATAAGTGTTACTATTTTC
The DNA here is from genome assembly GCA_030169165.1 of Centaurea solstitialis. Lineage (NCBI taxonomy): Eukaryota > Viridiplantae > Streptophyta > Magnoliopsida > Asterales > Asteraceae > Centaurea > Centaurea solstitialis. The sequence goes on from CM058042.1 coordinate 17,529,388, forward strand.
ATTCATATAGTTCTTAATTAATCTTTTTAATCGCTTTCTTAGTTAGTAGTTAATTTAATTGTCTTTTTAGTATTAAAACCTTTTTCATAAACCCCCCACCCCAAAAGCTTTAGGTTAATTAAACTGATTTAGATTAATAATCTACGATAACTTGACCGTTCCCAGTGGTAGATACGATACCTGGACTTTCCTACACTATATTACTCACGATCAGGTACGCTTGCCTGTATATGTGGTAAGACAGTGGCTAGGCATTAGATGTTAAAACTTGTTACGCTTTTTATGTATGATAATTACCGCATCAGTTGTCTTTCATGCTTCCTTCCACTTGAGTACCGATGGTTGTTAGAAGACATGAGCTTTCTTGTATTTCTCTTGGACATAGACTTGGTGATCAACGCCAGGGCCTTCTTTATGGCATTCATCTCTTCATCAGATTCCTCTTCATGTACATGGAGAATCGATGGTCGGGTATCAGACTCTATAGAAAACGCGTTACGTGTGTTCATCGTGATGTTGATTGTGGATCTTAAACCACAAGTATGATCCAAGTGTGATGACACCGCAGATGAGGTGCTATGTACCTTTGGAGACTAAGCAGGTGAGGTGCAATGTCAATGTGCAGTGACTATGCAGGTGTTTCGGTATAATAGGAGTATATGCAGGTGTTCCAGTATAACAGGAGTATATGCGGGTGTCCTGGTATATGCGGGTGTTCCGGTATATCAAGAGTATGTGCGGGTGACCTGCTATGTCAAGTGATACCACACAACGGATCAAGAGCAGTGGTAGGCTCTGATACCAATTGTAGGTTCCAAATCAACACCAAATAGATAAACACAATCAAGATGTATATAATGCTCTGAAATGATTGGAAAGTGTAAAGTACAAATGAAGTTTAATAAGACTATTTATACTAACACTAAATATGTTGTTGTAGATGTTGGAAAATTTTAACACCCATTGGCCCAAGGCTACACACTTGCTCCTTATTTAATGCACAGTTCGGTAATTGGGTGTGCATGCCGTGCGAATCTCGAAAGACTTTTTAACCGTCTCCCAAAAATCACTTCATGAAAAAAAAATTTCGTAAGTTGCTTTATATATACAAAATGACACAATTAACATACAAGGATACCTTGCGAACGGTAGTTACCTACTATGGAATCTTCCGACGTCGCCACCCATGCCTTTGCCAACTCAACCTCCTCCCCGGGTGTCCACGCTTTCGGCGGCTCCCGGTCTTTGAATTTTTCTTTTCGCCTATTTCGGCTCTTTGGCTTTGGATTTGCCTTTGCCTTTGCTCGTGCCCGGTGATGGTGGTGGGGATGTCGGTGTCGTGGGTTGCGTTTCGGGTACACCATCGACATCGGGCGAACTTTCTTCCCTTTCTCGGGGTTCGTGTATATTTGGAATCGATATAGGAGTTGATTGAGAGACCATGAGAGTCGATTGAGAGAGCATTCCCGTAAACGATTGAGAGATCAACGGTAAAAGATTGGAATGACCCATTCCGTAGTTATCGGGACATTGGTGTTAAAAAAATTAGGATCGTATACGGCGGCGGATGGCGGGATGACCCACTCCGTATTGCGTGCGTGATATGTGGGACTCGACATTTGTGGGATACATGAACCGGTGGGACTCAAATTTGTCGGCGGGACTTGGGTTTGTCGGTTCGAACGTTTCAGTTGGTTGGGAGTATTTTGTTTATCCATTTGGAAGGTTGTGATAAAGGGTAGAGAAGAGTTGAGAAAAGATGAAAAATATGAAGAAGAGTGTGAAAAAATGAAGAGGAAATATGAAGAAGAGTGTGAAAAATATTGTATAATTAGTTTGGTTTATATAGTTTTTTTAAATTGAAAAAAAAATATAGCCGTTGGAATGACCGTTGGAGGGGGGTTGGGGGGGTGTTGGTCATCGGCTTGAGGAAACCGATTGTGAACTACCCGAAGGTAGCCACGGCGGTGTGCACAAAAGTACCCGTCGGGTACTTACTACCCGGGTACATACCCGATGATGGATAGCGGATGGCCTTATCTGGCCTTAGGAAGTTAGGGACCGCTTGATTACTTGAACACTAGCTACCCGGTAAGCGTTTAACGGTGAAATTGAACGCTATCACCCACCATATCGGGCAATATTGTAGTATCTCAAAACGGTATTGTAATTTACCTGGTAAGCGCTAATCGAGTAAGAGTTGTCGATCTCACTTACTAGGTAAGATTATAGTCCTTGTCATGTTCATCCCATAAGATAAGTTCACTGGGTAAACACTTAACGAGTAAGTGTTAAGTAAACGGCTCCTTTATCACCTCTAGGATATAATGGCCTTGTATATCCCAAGTTCCCTAGTAGTGTATAATGTTAAGTGTTAAGTAAACGGCTCCTTTATCACCTCTAGGATATAATGGCCTTGTATATCCCAAGTTCCCTAGTAGTGTATAATGTAGTTGTGTAATGCTGTTATATATTGTTGCACCGGATGAAGTTTTGCATATGAGCGACATTTTTTAAAGAATATATAATGTTTACCATACTATTAATTCAGGCCATAGCTGAAGTCATTTAAGCTTTTATTTAATTTTGATACATGACTTTTCATATAGCATCATCCATTTGTATTTAATTTTCCCCCAACCCTATAAGGCTATTGGTAGCGCTTTTGGTTTGGTGCGGGCTTCCTCCAGTCGGGCTTCGGCTTCACGGCGGGCAGGGATACGCCCCATGCGGGATACATCTCCGGCGATGGGTTCCCAACCCTGCTCAATCTGTCTCTCTCCCTCTTTCACACTCCTTTTTTTTATTGAAATATATATATGTATATATATAGGGTCAAGTTCAAATGTGAACTCAATTTTGGTTGTGAACGTGAGGACCAGGCCCATTCTTAAGGGGGTTCTATAGGTTCTACGGCACAGGGCCTTCGGTTGTCGGGGGCCTCGGGATATGTTATAAGTTTTTACTTGTAGTAAATCACTATATCAATTCTTTAAGGCAAACATTAAAAAGCTCTAACATTTACCAACTTGTTGGTAACTATTCATAAGCTACAATACCTTATTCCCTTTTTACTTCTTTTTTACTTTTCTATTTCTTATATCATGTAGACTTTTAAATATTTTCCATAAATTTCATTTACTACTTAATTTACTACTGTTTTTTGTATTATATTTTAATACTACATATTAGAGCTCATCAAATGTCTGTTAAAATTTCAAACTTACTCAAATGTGTTCGATGTTATGTTATATGCTTTACGAAAGAAGTCAATGGATAAAATAAAATGCCAGCTAAAATTTCAAACTTACTCAAATGTGTTCGATGTTATGTTATATGTTTTACGAAAGAAGTCAATGGATATAATACATATATGTTTCGTAATAGAAAAGGTGAATTTTTTGGATTTAGGCTTCTAGAAATTCAAAAATAATCATCCTAATTTTAATTGTTATAGTTAACTAAAGAAATTGACTATAACAAAAGCTACATTAACCCAATTTCAATTTTATATTTTCTCATGGGATTTTCTTTTGTAGGTTAATAATGAATCATCGCTTGCACCATAATTGTCCTATTGAGTTATGTTATACTCCAATTGTTTTTTGTTGATTTATGTTATACTTCAATTGCTTTTACTGATTTATGTCGCTATATTTTTATAACCTTCTATCTCCCCTGCAATGCATAGTCAAAAAAACGTCGTTAATACTAAATTGTTTCTAGCGTAGTGGTTAAGCGCCCAATTGTAACTATGCACGCATCGATTGGTGGTGCAGGTTCGAATCATGTAGGGCACTTTTTTTTATTATTGATCTCCATTTTTTAACAAAAGTTGAATGATTTTTTAATACTTTTAAATTAATTAAGTATGTCATTTTAAATACTTATACATTTAGAATTTTTTAATAGAATTTAGATTTTTTTTAAATTCAAACAGTTTTTATTTTTTGACAAACTGTTTTTCAGTGACAATAGATTAAAAATAGTTAAAGAGTTACCAATAAAATTTAAAATCTACTATAAATTTTAAATCCATACTAATATAATAACATTAAAATTTAATTTCAGAAATAATGAAAAAATTCAAAATAAAAGATGAGTTATTCGTCGATTTGTTGTCAAACAAGCGGCCAAATATAATAAAAGTAATTTAAACAAAAAAATTAATTAAAAAATTAGGGACACATTTAATTTTTTTGAACATGGCCTCTAATATGTTAGGAACGACCCTGGTGAGGACGAATCTCAGCCACACATCTTTGGTTATGGCGGACGCGATCACAGAGGATTGACGCAATTCATGGGAGGGTAAAGATTATTAAACGGGGTATTCGGGCTTGTAGGTAGTGGTACGCCTATGTTGGGCTTATTATGGTTTTGTAGGTAAAGCTGATGTGGTAGAGTGGACTTGTAGGATTTTAAGTTGCGTTACGGATAGCCTAAGTAACATGTTCTTTTGATTGTAATAATTCCATATCACTGACAAAAGATTAACACCATAGTTATATGGTTAAGAAAAAAAAGAATCATTAGATTAACTTAAAACACTTGGAAATGAAATATGAAAATCTTATAATGATTCATGCCCATGTTCTTCCTTGGAAAGCTAAAGCCACAACAAAGATAAATTAACAAAGAAAATTAGACCTTGGGGTGCTTTTTTTGGGTTGTCAAGGTGGGCGGCTGCTCTTTAATTAGAGATGACTCCTAAATATTAATGTTTCTTTTTCCTTAAAGAGTCGCACATCATCATTTTGTAGGGGGGCTAGGGCCCCACCACTTACACATGAATCCGCTCCTGGGTGGTAGCCGGTAGGTATGTTATCCTAAGTTTTGGGTTTGGTCCCTATGGTTTGGATTTCTTACAAGATTGATCTGTAAACTTTATCTACTACATGAAAGGGTATAACGCCCTACTCCAATACCACGTTAGATTTAGGATGTTTACAAGTTCTGATCTTCTTCACCAATATACAACGTCGTCTTCTCCTTTCTCTGGGTTCTCTACTTTCAACGATGTCTTCTTCTTCTTTGATCTGCAAGTGGTCACCATTTTTCCCTGGATTTCTTTCTCGACTATGGGTTCTCGATTTTCAACGTTGTCTTTCTTCTTCTTCTTCTTCAAAACTCTATGTCGTATATTATTTTCTTTCGATTTGTTATTTCTGGTTTTCAATTTTCAACATCATCTTATTCTTCTTCGTTCTACAACGTGGCCACCGTTTTTTCTCGATTAATTTGTTTAGCGATTATGTTTTCTCGATTTTCAACTGATTGTAGATCTCGAATTGTTTCCCTATCATTTCTGGGTTTTGGTTTTTCAAATTATTATTGGGTCTTGTTATGTGATTGAAAGGGAGGAAAAAGGGTTATGGCGGCTGAAAATTGTGCAGGCTTGAGGAAGAAGGGGATAAGGAAGAAACCCTTTCTTTGATTTTATTTTTCATTGTTAATTTAATTACTAAAATATAAAACAAATTTACGAAAATAACGGTTTCTTATAATAAATTAAATGTTAATTTTATTGTCATTTGTATTTAAAAATAATATATGAAAGGGTATCTATATAAAAGGGTGTTTTTGTAAATTTTAATTCTTCCATTTCAATAGATAGATTTCAATTCCTTTTAACACATTCTATTTTATTTTCTATCAACCAAACAATTAGTCAAACCTGATAATATTTCATTTCAATTCCTTTTAGATTCCAATTCTTCCTTCAGAAATAAACCAATCGCCCTAAAACTTATATAATTCTAAACATCACCTACGCAAACGATGTCCTAAAAGGCATTTAGAGGATAGGTTTTAGACATATACCAAGGGGTTGTTTGACAGTTGCTGAATGGTTTGGTGCTGGATGATTAAGAGGTCAGAATTATTAAGAGGTTCTTATAATACAAACCGTACAAACTATCAATTTCGTTGGATAAATTAATAAAAATATTCATGAGATTGTTTAAATTGATAAAAATGTTTCAAACATATAATTTTTTTTTGATAAAGTTGTTTCATAAATTTGTATTTCTTATGTAAAAATAAACACGTTTCATAGAAAGATACATGAAACGATTTCATCATAATGAAAAAAAAAAAACATGAAGAAGTTTCAATTTTACTTGAAAAACACCAAAATGTGAAATAATTTCATCAAAAAATGAATTATATAATATAATTTCATTAACTTAACCAATGAAACTAATAGTTTTTATGGTTTGTATTCTAAGAATGATTTGTATTTGCACTTCCCCACCCCTCTCTCTCTCTCTCTATTATATATATATATATATAGAGAGAGAGAGAGAGAGAAAGAGGGAAGTTCATTTGCAAACCATAAAAAACGTGTGAACCGTGCAAACTCATGGTTGCACACGTAAATCAATGAAAAATCTTTTGTAGAGTTGTTTAATATGATGAAAATGTTTCATATATAAATTTTTTAATGAAATTGTTTCATATGAAGATGTTCATTTTTGTAGAAATGAAAAAGTTTCACAGAAACGAGAAAAGAAGTTTCATATGAATAAAAAACACCAACATATGAAACAATTTCATCAAAATTTGAAGTTTATGAAACATTTTCATCATAATAAACAACCTCATGAATCAGTTTTACTGATTTAATCTATGCAACCATGAGTTTGCACGTTTTTTATGGTTTGCAAATTAACTTCCCTATATATATATATAGGGGTGGGTTCAAATGTGAACCACTTTTTGGTTGTGAACGTGGGGACAACCGAGAGCGCGACACGTGACGGATGACTAGGCGCCACGTCAGATCCACGACGGATAACTAGGCTCGATTCATGGGAGGGCATTGAATTAAAGAGGGGGACCACACTCAAAGTCACCACGTGTTGCGCTCTCGGTTGTCCTCACATTCACAACCAAGAAGTGGTTCACATTTGAACTTTCCTCTATATATATATATATATATATATATAGGGAGGTTCATACAAGAACAACTCGATTTGCAAGAACAAAAGAACCAAGGAAATCACATGTGATTTTGTGCTGCGATGTAAAAAGCGTGTGTAGGCCACGCTCCGACAAGGCGAGTGGGTGAGCCGCCAGTGGGCGTCCATGCACAAAATCACGTCTGATTTTATTGGTTCCTTCATTATTGCAATTTGGTTTTGTTCTTGTTTGAACCTAATTCTATATATATATATATATAGGGCCAGGTTCAATAACTCGATTTTAATTGTGAATGTAAGGACAATAGAGGGTACGCCACATGACATATTCATTCGGAATTCTGTTATTCACTCTGAATAATACATGATTATTCAAAATAAATATACCACGTAACGCATTCACGACCTTTCTCAATAAAATTTGAGTTTATAGCCAAACTTTCTTCTTCGTATATATAATATACAAAGAAAAGAAAAGATATAATTATAAGTATGTTATTATTAATTTTTTTTAACAGAAAAGTAGATCCATAAACCTCTTCCTTAGGTAATGATTGGATTTTTTAAGCATGAGAAGTTTGTTGACACGCCCAGAATTGAGTTGGAGAAAAGTGAAAGTGAGGAGATAGAAGAGGGACGTGTTTGGTATTGTTATTCACTTTATAAAACGTGTGAGTCTTCTTCTTTCTTTATTCTTCCATTATAAATATTTGTGTCTCCATCTTTCTTCTTCACCCTCACCCTCACCCTCACCCTCACCCATGGATTATCTCTCCAAACTTTTTGCATCCCATCCATCAAACCTTCGGTCATCATCTCCGTCTTTGGGCAGCCTAGTGGTTTTCTGGAGCCATGGTGAGTAACCCCAAGATTCAATTTTACTCTTTTCTTAATTTCAGTTGTTACTCTATCTATCTCTATCTATCTATCTATCTATCTATCTATCTATCTATCTATCTATCTATCTATTAATAAAATATTCTAACAACTGTGTTATTGAATAGATGCTCCTCTAAGAGGTGTTCAACACATGATTAGAGATGCATTTGAGGGGACTGAAGTTGATGATTCATTTATAGGGTTGATTCAGTTCTGGGCACCGGTAACAATCAGTGGCAGACAGCTTCTTACAACTTATGATCAGCCTTTTGCCCTTCCAAAACCTGAAAATATTCCCCAGTACTTCGAAGGTCTTTGCGAATATAGGTTATCTTCTGTCAAGTATCAGTATGATGTTGATGTGAATGGCCTTCAAGCTGGAGACGACCCTGCGATCATAAGTGATGGTGCACCCGCTAAAGCATTCCGCAACCAACAACCAGAGTTACTTATGCATCCGAGGTTTCACAACACAAGTCTGTTGGTGTCTTTGGCTTTGGAGGACGGATTGATGAATTCGATTATGGTTCCTGTTTTTGATCCCTCTCAAAGCAAATGTGTTGGTGTGGTTGAGTGCTCTACCAGCTCCCCTGAAGAACTTCTTCGAGTGTTCAGAAAATTGAGTATTGCATTGGAGGTTTGTATTCTTATTTTTTTTTTTAATATAAGACTTCATTTCAACAATCTCATAACAATATAATTGCATACACACCCGGTTATGTTACTTTTGCAGCTCATTAACTTCTCATTTGATTGTGGTACAAAAGTAAATGAAATGAACAATAATTGGCTTTCCACAAATTATAGCTTAATTTATATAGACTATGTTGTTAGTGAACCGTCCCGGCCCTGGTAGGTAACTTGGGCCATAGGCAGCAGGTTTTACATGGGATTTTAGCTTTATCAGATCAATTACTCTCGACTTCTAGAATTCTGAAGTCATGGTTTCTTCCCTAAATTTGTTGATTTGTTGACCCTAAATCGACCATTGCAGGTGTTTTCTTTCAAACTTCTAGGTATATTTTGTTAAATTAAATATATTTCTATTAGTCTTCTAATGTATTGTTAAGGTTGGCCTCATTGATGGACTGAATTTTGTATATTCACGTTGAATCCAGTACTTACTAGGCATGAAATTAGATTTAGAATTAGTTGTTTGTTGAGAAATGGTACATCTAAGTTGACTCATGTTGCCACAAACACTCAGAATGATAGTCTTTAGAAGAGTTCCTAGGGTGCATCTGTTGGTGATGAAACAATAGCTTTTTTAACTCTATTTTTAGGCTGTGTTTGGCAAACATAAGCTGACTTATAAGTCGGTACATGTTTGGATAGATCATAAGCTAACCTATAAGCTAGTTAGAGAAGCATTTAAGGAGCTTTTTGTACCTTTTTCCAGTTATATCCTTATTAATTTTAATTATTATACCCCAAGATACCTTTTTTTGGTCATTTTACACTCATAAGTTAGTTTGCCAAACACAACCTTAGTTTGTCACCCTCGTTGTGTCATTATGGTATACTTAATAAATTTCACTTGAGAATGAAATATCTAGCTTGAATAGGTTTTAAAGCTATTCAAATAGAACATTTAATTTGTTTTTTATATATTAGGGGCTTATTTAGGCTTTCCGTCATAAGCATCAGAATTCCGAGGACCGACCCTGTTAGTGAACACTATATTGCCTTTTTCTTGCTAAAAACTTCCATAAACCTTCATCTTCATTAAGTACATGTAATCTAATTTGCTGTTTTTATTTGCAGAAACAGGGTCTTAAAATTGATGCACAAGAATATATGCCATACAATGTAAGTGCCACAGACATATAAAAGAATTAATGTTGTACAACTATTGAAATTTACAATTCCTTGTGTTATTATTAGAAAATGGATGTGTAATTAATTACGTTATACCTTTGAAATAGACTATACATGGTCTCCAACATGCCAAGGATGCAATCGATGAGGCATTAGGGATCATTTGGCAGACGTATCTGTTTCCTTTAGCTCAAGTTTGGATTGCTACTGAGGATGCAGATCATGTGGCCTATTCATCTTCTTCACAACACACGCAAACAAAAGGAATGATATGGCTCAAATTGACCGGTAAATGTAATACTTTCGACGATGAAGATTTTGATCTTTTTCAAGATTATAGTTATGCTTGTTATAAGATTCCTTCGGAAATGGGTAAAGACTTTGCTGCTGGGAGGACACTTGAAAACTATGAACCACACTTCATTGAAAACATTCTGAATTTGAGTGCCAAAAAGCTAGACAGGTTATCTTCTATCTTGTTTCGGTGCAGTTGTTTTATGATATACTTGAGGAGCACGAAGACTCCTGGTTTATATTATGTTTTTGAATTCCTTTGGAGGGAACGTACTAGGAATAATGCCATTTTGGAGTCACTATTGTTAACATTGAAAAGGTATCTGCCAAGCTTCAAATTTGCTTCTGGTACCGAACTTGGCGATGAGATAGATATTCTGGACGTTAACAATTCTGAAGTAGGTGAAAAGAAATATATAAAGGTTTTCCAAAGAAACAAAATGCCACCGCAAAAAGAAATGCAACCAAGGGTTGAGGAATCTCCAACGCTCGTGAGGGCAAAAGGCAATACAACGCAACCAAGGGTTGAGGAATTTTCAACGCCATTGAAGGCAGGAGGCAAGACAATACCTATCACATTAACTCGAGAGCACATCATGTCACTATTTGGTCAATCCCAGCATGTAGCTGCAGCAAAGTTAGGAGGTAATAATAATCTTTTGCTTCCAAGATTACACTTGCTTTTACATAATTGAAATGATTATAAGGTTTGGCCTCTAATCACTTGGAAGTTTTTGGATATAACTATAACAAATGTCTCTTCCTTGTTGATGTTTTACAGTTTCTGTTTCTACATTGAAACGCAAATGCCATGTTGAAGACATAAAGTGGCAAGGAAAATAATTACTTGGAGAATGAAAGCAACACGAATGAAGAAGAAGATAAAAGTGGAACAATTCGGGACAACAACAGAGGGACGTCTTTGGATGGAGAGGGTTTAATATGAATGTGTTGCTTATTGTAAGCTCAAATGCCTTGACGATGGCAGTGGATTTTATTTACTTTTAATGAAGATGTAACGTCGTCACAATAAATAAGAGTAATATTCGGTTGTGTTTGCTCCCACGAGATCCATCATGTACCGATCAACCCATTTTGCTTTGTTTCTATGTACTACCGTCTCCAAGCATTTTTCTTATATGCATCCTACACTCCTTAAGTCCCAACGCCAGCATTGCTCATAAGATATGCATTACTCAACTTGCATAACCCACATTAATCATAAAAATTGGTATTTTTTATCATGTGTTCTTGGAAACATTTAACACTACAATAAAAGCCTTCGATTAGAGTGTGTTATTGGATTAAAACAAAACAAAAAATGCCCAATAGAGTTCTTCTGAGCAGCATCATCACTCTCATCGCCATTTCTCTCTATCTCTCCATCTCTACGCTGATCACAAAATTAGGGTTTTTACAGACAACAAGGAACCAAATTCACCATCAGAAACCTGTTTTCTAGGGTTTATGTTTGCTCAAGTTTTCATGTCTTATAATCAGCATCATCAATGGATATTCCGTTTCCTTTCCCCGGTAAGGGAGGTGAATTCACCTCTGTTTCTCTATTTCTAGCCCTAAGGCTATGCGCACCGTTCTCGTGGGTTCACAGCGGGTATGCCCGCCGGACCCGGCGGGTTAGTGTGGGTTGGGTGTGTGAGGGGAGGGAGCCGGCGGGTAGGGACTTCGGCGGGTGTGGAGAGCCGTTGTCAAACGGCTCTCTCCAACGTTAACTTTTTATTTTTTTTCTTTTTTTCTTTTTCAAATCAATTAATTACCAACCTTCTCTATATATATACCAACCTACACTTTCATCTACACAACATATACACTTATCTATTCACTTTCAACCTTCATATACCAACCTTATTTCTTACACAACCTTCATATAAACAACCATGAATCCAAACACGTCGGTACGAGGAAGAGGTTCACGAGGTGCCGGTGGTTCGCGAGGAAGAGGATCGAGAGGTGGCGGTGGTTCGCGAGGTGCCGGTGCTTCGGGAGGTGCCGGTCCGTCGGGAGGTGCCGGTAGGTCGGGATTCGCCGGTGGTCCGGGATTCGCCGATTACGCAAACCACGAACCGTATATACCGCAATTTGACGAACAAAACGCCGGTTACGGAATCGGTTATCCTCCAAATTTCTTTCCTCCCCATTTTCCTTACCCTCCAAATTTCTTTCCCACCCAATTTTCTCATACGGCCTTCCCCCCCACTACGGGACATCCGGCTTCAATATGGATTATAACCGCGGAAATACGGGTTACCCCGATTTCGTACCCCGTGATACGGGGGAGGGTTCCGATTCACGCGAAACACATTCGTATGTTCCGGAAACCCAACGGTTGCCAACCGAAGGTTCCGCTCCGGATTCACCCGAGGCCGAACTCGAGGCCGAGCCCGAGGCCGAACCCGAGGCGTTCCCCGCAAAACCGAAACAAACCTTCCCCACCCGCGCAACTACAAAAAAATGGACACCCAAGGAGGAAGTAGCGTTATCCCAGGCGTGGATTAACGAGTCCGAGAACCCGGCATCCGCTAACGCGCAAAGATCTAGTAAATTTATTCGTTAATTTGTTAAATTATTCGTTAATTTGTTCGTTAATTTATTCGTTAATTTATTCATTAATTTTTTCGTTAATTTATTTGTAGTTCAATTTTGGAAGAGTATCGAGCGGTCGTTTTACGTGCAACTTGGGGTCGCCCCGTGCAGAACCCACCACCAACTGACTGCAAAATGGAAGGCCATGAACAAAAAAATCTTGGCCTTCAACGGAATATACAACCAAATAATGAACAATAGGGCTAGCGGAGAAAGCGACGTCAACCTTCTGAAAAAGGTTCGTTCCCAATACCAAATGACGGAGAGTCACGTTTTCCCCCATGAAAACTGTTGGGAGATAGTCCGTCACAGCCCTAAATGGGCTGCGATTTCGTTGATGTCCGGTGGGTCTTCCTCTCGCTCAACAAAACGTACTCGCACGTCCGGGTCTTCCGATGCTCACTTTGGTCAAGATTCCGACGAGGTCGAGGTTCCGCCAGCTAAACGACCCGTAGGTTGGGGCAAGGCGAAAAAGGCCCTTAGAGGGGGCCAATCTTCCACCCCCACGACCGACCTCTATGCGTCGTGGGACCGCAATTTGGAGGAAAAAATGGATTAGAAGATGAAAAAACTTGAACTCGATTGGCAAATGGCGGAACTCGAAGAAAAAAAGCTCCAAGTCCAACTATATGCGCAATAAGACCAAGACTGAGAGTTCTACAAAACCTCGCATGACCACCTTTTGGGTTTGGAGTTGCAAGCGGTTTTGGAAAAAAAGGGCTGTACTAAAAGCGAGACATGGCTTCGATTTTTAGTTTATTTAATTTTGTAATATTTTTAGTTTACTTAATTATGTAATTTTTATTAATATTAGAATTTTTAAATTATTTTTAACAATATTATTTATTTAATTATATAAAATAAATTAAAAAGTGAGAGGGTTGGGTGTGTGTTGTAGAGGGTTATGGGAGGGTAAAGAGAGGGTTGGGAAAAAGTTGATGTGTCAGCTGATGTAGCATTAAAAAAGTGAGTGGATTGAGTGGGTTGATTGGGTTGGGTGTGGGTAGCCTAATGTTCACTATCCTATGCTCTTTGCTTTTCCTCCTCCCTTTTCCCATACTCATATTCTCCCAATCCAACAAATTAGGCAAGGCTTGTTGTAACTGTGTTTGTTTTAGTTGCAACGGAATCGATCGAGGTTGTTGTTCTGATTTTATGGCTGTTAGGATGATGAACGGTGGTGTTGGTATGGAGAGGTGGTGGTGGTGGAGATGGAGCGGCAACAGACGACGACGGTAGTAGGTGCGTCGATGATGGAACAGTTGGTTCCGGAGATCACGACACATGTGTTGATTACTTGGATTATCCGAGTCTCTGTAGCCTCTCCATGACCAACTCTTCTATGAGGAGAGCTGCTAATGATGATAATGCTTGGAAACTGCTTTATCATAAGGTCACTTACTGTTCTTTCCAAGCTCTCTATGTTACTTGCTGCTCTTATGATGTGCTCTATTGAACTGTATGTTAAATATATACTAATTGAGGTTGAACTACATATGCTTAGGTTGGGTTTTTGTATTGTTTTATGACTAAATTTGTTGAAATTGTGCATTTTGGTTCATCAATACCAAATGAAAAGTATCAAATCTCAGTATCGAACCATAGATAGGAACTTAGGATTTTGATGAACTTTTTGACGCTGCCTACTCTCAATGGATTTCTATTTATGCTGCTATACCATCTTTTTATTTGTTCTTTTTCTTTTTAGAGAATCTATATTGGAGGACTTTTTGAACATCAATAGTTCTAGGAAATTTTTGTTGAGATGCCAGAACCATTAAATTAAAGAAGGCTTATTGAACACATGGGATCCTAGCAGCCAAGCTGACATCTTATCAGCTGGGTTTGTAAATTTTGAAGTCTGCTCCACTCATGCAAGAACAATAAGCCTAAATGAAGTACACGAAAAAAACAAAACTAGATATTAAAATTGTGGTGTTAAAAACAATATGAAATCTTTGTAATTGCAAAACTCATGCCAATTGGGATATTGAAAAGATGGTAGAAATATGCTTGGGAAAGAATTGTTTCATCCCAAGCTATTGAAAGGCTTAAATTGAAACCCTACAAAGATTATAAAGAGATGAACCCCCTTTGGTTTTGACACACGGATAGTAAGTAGCATCCTTGTGTGTAGTGTGTACTTCTATGTATACCTAATTTCTTTGGCATACTCTACCCACTTAGATCACTTTTCACTGTTTCTCTCCATGCCAATCTGAGTGGACCTCTACGACTCCTGCATGGATAAGGGTTTCCATTGTTGCCAGCTTCTCATTTGGGTAGATGTCAACATAACGTTCTCTAAAGGATCATAATATACAATTGTGTGACCAAACATCTACCTCAATATTCACATTTTGCTAGGGGGGGTTGTTCTTATTTATTACATTATGACTTTACCAATATGAATAAAGATGATCTTTGGGTAAACGTGGCTGTGCTAGTGAATGTCGGATCAATAAGTTCAAACAAAAAATCCACAAGACAACATAAATCTGGTAGACAAATCATGGGTAAATATTATAGAATTTTATGGTGCAAAAATGCATTGCCAAAAGGATCATTAGTCAGACAGTTTTTGGTTTTTTTAAGAGATAGCATATTTTGCTCATCAATTAAATGGATTCCTAAGAGATCTAAATCATGAGTCATAGGATTTGGGTAACTGTGGTATAAGCCTTGATAGTGCTCCAAGTTTCATGAAGTAGTTATAAACTTATAGTATCTCAATATTCTAACATCCATATTGCACTTGTCATCTTGGTTTTTTTGATCATAAAAAACGATCTCCAACCTAATGTTGATGCTTTTTGAGAAAATTTAGAATACAGATTCTACTTGTTTTTGGAACAGAGATTGAGTTGTGTTTTTTGTCGTTAAATTATATTTGGGCTTTAGATATAAATCGTAGATCATTCATGAGCAGCATGTAATTAGCACATTAATCTTAAGTTCCAACACTTTATGGATGGCCATCTCATTCTAGTCATAAGGGAGACTCTTGTCCTTGAGGTAAAAATGATGAGCATGCATGTTTAATTGAGAGATCTTTTACACTTGGCAAACCCTAGTGAGATGAATGTATATGTGCAACATAAGGCGAAACTGATAGCTGATGAGTGATGAGCACTTCCTACTTATTTAGCTTCCTACTGGCCCAATTAACTATTGAAAATAAAAGGATAAATGGACTGTTTGATACTTATCCCTTTTTACTCAAAGCAAATAGGCATGTATATCAGTAGATATGTCACTACAACTAAATGGACATTTAGTGACGGAAAAATGCGTCACTAAAAGTAGAAAAACAGTCACTAAAGCTGCTTAGAGCATTTCCCACTAAAAGAAAAAGCGTCACTAGTAAAGGGGTAGCTAAAGGTTTTTCCTTACACATGATTTCCGTCACTAAAGGGGTTAAAACCTATACCTACGCTTAATTTCCGTAGCTAAAAGTCAGAGTAAATCTAACATTCTAAAAACTTCTAGTGACGGAAATTTATTGTCACTAAAAGTAGGAAGAATAAATTCCAAATTTTTTGCGCTTTTAATTTGCTAATTGCTAGGGGTCACTAAAAGACAATTTTAAACTAATAAACCAACAATATGAAATAAATTTTAAATCTTCATTACCATTAATAGAATCAAGCATTACATACAAAACGTATTAATATCTAACAATTTGAACATAATTTAGCAATTGTTACCGTTACAAGAATCGAGAGTTAAAGACAAAAATTATTAATTTCTACTAATTCGAACTTAATCCCTTAGTTTAGCAATCGTAACGAAAGAAACAGCACGTATCTTGTCTTGACAATATCATCCTGAGATAAGATCAAAATATAATGGTAGTTAGCAAATATAACAAAGTGAAAACGACAAATAAATTCACATGTATGTTATATGTGCTAGTTGTTGCATATATTCAAATGGGCACAGTAACACACCATAATCTCCTTTCGTACCAGTGACATTGGGTTCTAAAAGCAGCGGTTCACCGCCCTTTCGTCGTTTTACCACAGGTAAAGCTGATACAACTTCATTTAAATCATTCTGATAAACCAATTCATATAAAACCAAGTTCAGAAAATTGAATTTAAATACAAATGAAAACACTAAAGGACCAAATCCAATCAACAACATACTTCGAGATTTAGAACCTTTTTTCGAGAATCTAGCTCCTCTGGTGTGAATTCAGCCTGATCAAAACACAGTTAACAACACCTTTAGAACTACATTTAATTAAAATTCAACAATCTTAAACTTTCAGAATCATATACCTTTTGAAATGGGCACTTTTTCAACAATTTAAACAAAGTTAAGGGAGGATAAATTGTGGAATTGATGTTCGGGTTGCATCCAGCTTCCAAGAAGTGTTTCCATCTTCAGTGAATATTGAATGATGAATGTAAAAACTTCCCATCAAAACAAACACAAATAAGAATCAAAATTTAAGAAAAAAGAATCATTTCTTTAACACCATTTTTCAAAGAAAGTTATTTAGAGATGAATATATTTCTGTCGTATATCAGAGTTTATTGTAAGTCATGTGTCACCAGAGAATCATGTATACATTGCTATATCTAGATTCCCATGGATAACATAAGGTGCTGAATAATTAAAATATTTTATAACTATTTGTGATAATCATGAAGCATCCCACCCACAAAAGGGGACACGCCTCCGGATTGATCATTTTGACACCTTCGGGGAATGAAGCACCATATAGCTAATACTGGTTCTATATCATGTTTTGCATCGATATATGTTTGATTACTTTGTTTTGGATTATTCTTATTTTATAGAACCTCCCTTTTCTCGAATCTTCCCTCACCCCATAATGGGCATCTAAAATGTTGTTTACTTATCCTTCACAAGCCATCCAAGTTGCTACAAAAACATTACATAGATCCATTTTCTACTTCATTAAAATTTAAAGATGTTCTTTCCATTGATGTAACTAATATTGAAGGTCTGAGTTTGCTGGTATAGTTATGTTAATCTAGGACATTTGCATGAGAATGCTTTAACAGAACCAAAATCCATTTGTCAATCCTAATAAAAGATATTGAAGTATCACATGAAACTTTCAGAGGGCTCCAAACCTGTGACAATGAGAGATCTCCTTGAACAAGATAAACAATTTCCGCCAAGAGACCAAATGCCAATGGCCTCAGTGTTTCAAAACAAGCCCTACTAACACCCACGAGAACCCTAACATAGATCACAAAATTCAAATGATGCTTTACAGGTTAAATTGGATGCAAAACACTACTAAAAGAAAATCAGAATTAAGAATTTCCAAGAAGAACATAAATGAACCTGACCAATCCTTGTTCAGCTTTGAAAACACCTTTGCCATGGGCCAAATCATCCCAGACAGTGCCTTTGAACCTTTAGATTGAACCGTAGTTAACAGGGATCAAGTCTATCATCTTCTTCAGATTAATAACCACATACACAAAATAATACAACTCTCAAAATTAACTTTAACCAATGTATAATTTGCATCAAGTATCAAAATCTCTCATGAATGTGCAGTTTCTACATAGTGCCTTACAATGCCTAATAGAGAAAGGTTCAAATGGGCATAGAAAGTTAAGCCCTGTAATCAACTTAGGGTTCCAATTTAATCTTATATTTTCTAATTAACCAAAACTAATCTGCTTTTGCACCAATTCTCTATCAAAAGAGGCACAAATCATTTATAAAAACTAGAAATTCAGCAATTAACCTAGATAATAACAAAATGCATCAACATAAATGAAGCAACTTACGTGCTGCCCATAGAGAAAAACGAAGCTACGCCATGTCAAAAAACTAGAAAACACAGAAAAAATCAGTAGCAATTGTAAGCAAAGAAGTTTCAAATGCATCAACATAAATGAAGCAACTTACGGTGGCTCCGCTGAGGTGTGGCTGCCGGTGAATCGTCGATTGTGGCGCCGAATTGCTGCAAAATTAACAGATCGCTTGTTTTTAAAGCATATGGAGATCTAAAACCCTAGAAAACATAGATCTCGGAAAGTGAAGAGCAGTTAGATGAATTTCGAATCGACGACACAGAAATTAGGGTTTTGTTGGAGTTCAAGGAGCACTTGGATTTACGATTCTTCCGAGAGAAGGAATAAACCTAGACGTGACAGATCATGTTGCGATAAGGTGGATGGAAGTCACCGACACGGCGGAGATCGCGACGGAGACGAAGCCGGTGTGTGTGAATCCGAACTTCTCGAAGAGGATCATCGAACGGTTATCAGATCGGATCTTGAGACATTTGATCTCCGCCATGGATTGTGCAGTGAAGAGGAAGAGGAGGAGAAGAGCATGGAGAATCACCGGTGGCGGAGGCGGAGTACGGTAGCGGAGGCGGAGTACGGCGGCGAGAGGCGGTGGTCCAAATAAGGAGAGAGGAATTGGGGAAATGTCAATAAAATATTACGGTGTGGAGATGCGCACTGCTTAAAATAAATAAATAAAAAATAGATAACTTTTAACTTCTAAATTTATTTTATTTTTTATACATTTTACTGCTTTTCATTTTCAGTAGGTAAAAGTCCTGAAGATACATTTAGCTACGCTTATTGGATTCCGTCCCTAAAAGTATCAGTCACTAAATGTCCAATTTGTTGTAGTGTGTCTTGTCATGACTTAAGACATCTCATTACAAAATCAATTCTCACATGGAGCCCCCTTTCAGACTTCATATAAAATCTAATTTGCTGTATGTGAGTACAATTCTGCCTTTCAAGACTTATAATACAAAATAGTGACAGCATGCGACAGAAAACCGATGGCAGATGACCAGTTCAGCTTCATGACTGCACTATAAGAACTCCAGCTTCCTTTATTTTTTATCGTTCTAGTGTTGCCAATTCTTGCTTTTCTTAAAACTTGTTTTTGTATAATATATAGATTGGATTAATACGAGCGCACTTGAGTATAAGTAAAAGCAAGATATAATACTTGTGTTCAAGATTTTATTTGTTATATGTATGGGTCATGTTCATTTGCAAACCACTCTTAAATTACAAACCGTACAAACCATTGGTTTCATTGGTTAAACTAATAAAAATATTCATGAAATTGTTTAAATTGATGAAAATGTTTCATATAATTCTTTTTTTAATAAAGTTGTTTCATAAATTTTTATTTTTTATGTAAAAATATAAACGTTTCATCAGAATAAGAAAAGTTCATGACACGATTCATTAGAATGAAAAAGTACATGAAATACACCAAAATATGAAATAGTTTCATCAAAAAATGAGTTATATAATATAATTTCATCATGTTAGACAACTTCATGAACCAATTTCATTAACTTAACCAATGAAACCAAGAGTTTGTAAGGTTTATAATTTAAGAGTGGTTTATATTTGATCGTTCCTATATATATATATATATATATATATATTATATATATAGGGGTGGGTTCAAATGTGAACCACTTTTTGGTTGTGAACGTGAGGACAACCAAGAGCGTGACACGTGGCGGATGACTAGGCGCCACGTCAGGTCCACGGCGGATGACTAGATGCGATTCATGGGAGGACATTGAATTAAAGGGGGGGACCACATCACCACACTCAAAGCCGCCTTTATTGACTAGTCTCCGCCACGTGTCACGCTCTCGGCTGTCCTCACGTTCACAATCAAAAAGTGATTCACATTTGAACTTTCCTATATATATATATATATGAATTACGGGATAATTTGTTTCTCAAATTAATTTGGTTTAAACTTGAAGATACAAACACCCATGTATAAATATAACCACATTTATCCTTGAATAATAGCATCGATGAATCTTGCATATAATTTACACTTGCAACATGGACTTGTATGAATGAAATCTTGTTTTGACCATTGGCACAAGGTTGTAGTAAATTCAGTTTGTTGTGACTTTCCTTTGCTTAAAGCTTTAAAGAAAATGTCTAACGGAAAGGGAAAAACGGTTTATTTTCGAGATATACAAATGGTAACGCATTTTAGCGTTGCTTGCATTCAGTTGGTCATCATTGTTTAATGTTAGAACTTTTTGGTTTTAACTCGATGCTTTGTTTTTTTAGCAAATGATCTCTGTGGTCAGGAATCATGAATCATCTCCCTCTTGTACTAAACATCATCAAGTATTTGTGGGGTTCACTAAACATCTTCAATGAAATTTTCACATTTGATTCGCGTATAGGTTCTTTTGACTTTGATTTCGATATCTTTTTGATGGATGGACTTGATATTGTGTCTTTCTTTACTATTTTGTGTTTTTTTCTTTTTTTGGACATTTACCGGGTCAAGTTCTTGCAATCAACCTATGAGTTTCTTTTCTTTGCATTAACTAGACTCGGTTCTTACAATGAAACTATGAGTTCTTGCTTGCAAGTAATAAGCAACACATGGAAGGTTTTTTTATTGTTTGAACATCTCGATCTGGCTTTGCAAGTAATAAGACGCATGGTTGAGGTTTTTCTATTGTTGTTTGTGTAATGTGCTAGATTTGTTTATATCGATGTAGCCTAAGGAATTTGTAAATTTCTTAGGCTACCTACACCCATATTTCCCAACCCTCCCAACCCTCTCACTTTTTAATGCCACATCAGCTGACACATCAGCTTTTTCCCAACCCTCTCTTTACCCTCCCATAACCCTCTACAACTCTTACCCAACCCTCTCAACCCTCTCACACAACACACACACAAACATAGCGGCTTCATGCCACCGCCAAGGCCGCCAGCCCGCCGGCTACCATGGGGTCGCACCCAACCCGCCGGGCTTTTTGAAGCTGGCGAGCATACCCGCTGGAGCCTGATAAGAGCGGTGTGTGCAGCCTTACGGCAAGGCTCTGGAAAATGTTATATGTTTGGGAGCATTATGCAAAGATGGCAGTAGAAATTGGTGAGCAGGTGCAAATTGTTGGCGATGATCTTCTTGCCACAAATCCTAAGGTATAATAAAATTTTGTCTTTAACCCCAAACTGTAGATAGTAAAAAATGATATGGTTCTCAGTTTGTCACTCTAGGATTTAGCGTGTTGAAAAAGCAATGAAGGAGAAGACTTGCAATTCCCTTTTAATGAAGGTATTTGCTTTGTTTGAAAACCGGTGCAACTTCTTAGGATTGAAGAAAATTGCAATCGGCAGTAATCTGTATAGGAGCGAAGTTTCGTGTATCGGTTGTACCTAATTAAGATCAAGTTTCATGAGGTAATTTGTAATCATTAAGAGTGTATACTAGAAGCAACAAGCATGTAGGTGAGAGTTGGTAACATGTGTTGGTTGTTTGTTTGAATTTAGACTTTGTTGCCATGTGTTTTAATTTGGCATGTTTATATATCCAATGTATGCTATGAAACATAACGAAACATGTTTGAGTGTTTTCATTGAGTTGAAAGTTTGAAGAGATCGAACAATAACTCTCCATAACAATTTTTTTTACTTTTTATAACATTTTTTATTTTATTTTTAAAATGTGAAACTGTTAACATGTTTATACATGCTCCGTTAAGCACTTTTAGTTATTGTTGGAAACTTAAAATGTTGAGATATTTGTCCGAAAGTGTTAAGTTTATCATATTCATTGTTTTTTTATTAGGTTTTATTAACCATTTAAAAGGATAGATTTCATATTACTACATGTTATACATCATCAATAGGCTTGATAAGCAAGTTGAAGGGGTAAAAGGAAAGTACCTATTTTCAAGTGAAACACAAAAAAAAAAGTACTCCGTCTTTTTTAACTACGTATGTTTACCAAAGTTTATTGATCACCTTTTGATTCTAACAAGTATTGTGCCCACTTCACAACACCGGTGGTGATTCATCAATTAAGATAATTTCATTGCTTAAGATAATACTTGAATAAGATAATTTCATTGCTTAAGATAATACTTAAAAGGTTATTACGAGGAAATTCATTTATTTATCTCTAATTTGTACATCATTGTAAAGTTATATATATATATATGCAAGGTGCTACATAATACCTAAACTTACCAAAACGTTATATTTCATTCAGACATAAAGCATATTGACGGATTAAAATGGTAATATCAAATAATTGAATCTACATTAAATCCATGTCGTTTATCCATTAAATTTCAACTTAAATACTCAATTAACGTGAGTATTGATGATCGAAGGATGAAATGGAAATAAAGAATGATGTTGGCAGATTTGCAAGGCTGTGGAGTTTTAATCATATGTCACACATCAAAACTCTGATTTAAGCAACACAAGATGTTGAATCTTGAATAGGGATGGCAATGGGGCGGGTTTGGGGCGGGGATTGGTCCCCCCGTACCCGTTTAAAAAAATTGTCCCCGTCACCGTTTAAAAACCCGCGGGGATTTAAACGGGTATCCCCATCGGGTAATCGGGGAAACCCGCGGGGAAACGGGGATCCCCGTTTAGTATAAACGGTTAATTAAACGGGTTTCACCTCGGGATCCCCGTCATCGTTTAAAACTTATAACAAATCCACAAGTCTCGAAAAATGATATACTAAATTACATAACGTTCATGAATCCGTTCACTAAACATATCCGAAAGAAAATTAAAGTCCTAAAGTCGAAATGCATCCAAAATAGTAACAATTTAGCTATATATATTGTTTAAATGCATCCCATGAAATGTTAAAATATATATATGACCAAACATAAAAACCATTTAGCTATATATAATATATTGTCTACTAAACAATCATAAAATAAAAATAAATTTAGAGATATAATCTAAGATATATTCGGGGAAATATTCGGGGATATAATCAGGTAATCGGGTCGGGGATTGGTCCCCGCCGTCCCCGTCCCCATCCCCGTTTAAAATATGCGGGTTTTCCCCATCCCCGTCCCCGTTCCCGTTTATCGTCCCCAAACCCGCCCCGTTTATTTCCAGTTTCGGGTTTCCCCATCGAATTCGGGTTTTTTTGCCATCCCTAATCTTGAAAGCAAACACACACATATATGATGGGGAAGGTTCAAACGAGGAGCATGTCAATTTAAGAAAACGTGAGAAGCAATCTCAGCTACTCATCTCGCGGTTACGGTGGACGTGATCACGGAGGATTGACGCAATTCATGGGAGGGTAGAGATTATTAAAGAGGGGGACCGGTCAAAGCCACATTTGTTGACCGAGATGAGTGGTTGAGATTGCTCCTCACGTTTTCTTAAATTGATATGTTTCTCGTTTGAACCTCCCTCTATGTATGATTAGTTTAAGAAACCTAAAAATAATGAATCTAGATTAAACTTATATTGTATACCTGGCTTAGAGATGGGTATAACGCTAGTTGCTTTCGTTTTATTAAGGCTTAATGGGTTGATATTAAGCATCATAATATGTACTCAAATTCAATTAAAAAAAACTCAAGAACATCAAAAATAAATTGAATCCTTATATTAAATACAAAAATGAAGGTATGATTAAAAATCTCAATCAAACATCCCGGGATACAAATCAATGTTCAAAATCAAATCCCTAAAGCTAAACTTAAAATTTAATTCTTAAACCAGAAATAAAATTAAAAAAAAAATCAAAAATCAAAACATACCTTTGCGTGGTCGGTAAGCTACCCTAAACTTTTGGGTTTGGTCCTTATGGTTTGGATTTGTTACAGAATTGGTCTGTAAACTTTATTTAGTAGATAAATGAATCTTTGGAGTGTGGTTTGCACTTTGTTATAAACGCTCATTTATACCATCTGTTAACTACAAAGGCAAAATGATTGTTTTTACCAATTATTGACTTTTTCTTTAATGAATATTCATCTTCTACATCTTAACCCTTAATACACGGTCACTAAACATTAAAACTTACAAAATTCCAATCATTAGCTACGCAATCAATATTTTTTAAAAGTGATTTAAAAGATAGGTTTTGGACATGTACCAAGTGAATTTGAAAACGAGTATCAAAATAGCTACAATGTGTTGATCATCTATACAAAGTAAAACTTTGGAAGGTTAACATTTTGGAATCCCAAGTTCTAAGTCCTAAAATATTACATTCTATGAAGTGTTTAGAATTTATATAAAATTTTATATTCTATGAAGGGGTTTAGAATTTATATAAAATTTTATATTCTATCACCTGTTTGGATTTTATATAAAATTTTAAATTATAGTATTAAGTATTTGGATTTTATATAACTGAGTTAGATAAAAGTGAAAGTCAGGAGATAGAGGAGGGACGTTTTTGGTATTTTTTGTTCCTTTACAAAACGTGCCTGCCTGTCTATCTACCTGCTTAGTTCACCAAATTTCACGGCGGTTGCGCCCATGGCTTCGCTTTTGTTCTCATCGGAAAACCTTATGGATATGGATCCCCTTTCAAAGGATTCGCTCTCCAAACTTTTTGCATCCCATCGACCCCTCTTTCAGTCATCACCTCCGTCTTCGGATCTACTGGTTCTTTGGAGCCGTAAGCCCTAGATTCAATTTCACTCTTTTTTCTTAATTTCAGTTGTTACTCTTATCTATCTATCTAATCTATTTATTAATTCTAACAACTGTTTTATTGAATAGATGGCTGTCGAGGAGGTGTTGAGGACAAGCTAAGATGTGCATTTGAAAAGATTAAAGCTGATAAATCATTTAAAGGCCTAATTCAACACTGGGCTGTGGCAACAATCTGCGGCAGACAGTTTCTCACAACTTATCATCAGCCTTTTGCCCTTGCAAGACCTGAAAACATTCCCCAGTTCTTCGGAGGTCTTTGTGAATATAGGTCATCTTCTGTCAAGTATCAGTATGATGTTGATGTGAATGGTCTTCAAGCTGAAGACGACCCTGCGATCATAACTAGTAATCGTGCACACGCTAGAGCATTCTGGAGCAACCAACAAGATCCGTTAGACCAAGTATTGCTAAGGGACCTGAGGTTTCACGAAACGAGTCCACCTATATCTTTGGCTTTGGATTGTGGATTGATGAATTCGATTATGGTTCCTGTTTTTGATCCTTCTCAAAGAGGATGTGTTGGTGTGGTTGAGTGTTCTACGAGATCCTTTGAAGAGCTTCTTCATGTGTTAAGAGAATTGACTACTGCATTGGAGGTTTGTATTTTACTTTTTAATATATAAGCCTTCATTTCAACAATCTCATAACAATTGCATACACCTGGTTGTTGTGTTATTTTTACAGCTTATTAACTTCTCATTTGATTGTGGTACAAAAGTAAATGATACGATCGATTATTAAATTATAGCTTAATGTATATATAGACTATGTTAGTGAGCAATATATTGCCTTTTTCTTGCTAAAAACTTTCATAAACCTTCATCTTTTGCTGTTTTTATTTGCAGAAATAGAGTCTCAAAACGTTTGATTCACAAAAATATCTATCACACAAAGTAAGTGCCACACTCAACATATAAAAGAATTCATATTGCACAACTATTGAAATCTACAGTTCCTTATGGTCTTATTATTAGATAATTAATGGATGTCTAATTAATTACTTTATGCCCATGATACAGACTATATGCGGTCTCAAAGTTGCCAAAGCTGAAATCGGTAACGCATTAGACAGCATTTGGCAGACGCATCAATTGCAGTGTACTCAAGTTTGGATTGCTGGTAAGGATGAGGATCATGCGGCCTTTTCATCTTCTTCACATGACACGCAAACAAAAGGAATGATATGGCTCAAGTTGACCGGTAAATGGAATACTTTCGACAATGAAGATTTAGGTTTTTTTTAGATTATAGTTATGCTTGCTATAAGATTCCTTTAAAAATGGACAAAGACTTTGCTGCTGCGAGGACACTTGGAAACTATGAACCACACTTCATCGAAAACATTGTGAATTTGAGTGACAAAAAGCCAGATAGGTTATCCTCTATCTGGTTTCGGTGTAGTTGTTTTGTGATATACTTGAGGAGCACCAAGACTCCTGGTTTAGTTTATGTTTTTGAATTCCTTTGGAACGAACGTAGCAAGAATGTTGACATATTGGAGTCGCTATTGTCAACACTGAAAAAGCATTTGCCAAGCTTCATATTTGCTTCTGGTACCAAACTTGGCGATGAGATAGATATTCTAGACGTTAAGCGTTCTATAGTAGGTGGAAAGAAATATATGAAGGTTTTTGATAATGCCAAAATTATACATATTTTACTCATGCTAATTCCCCACTTTTGTATTTAATTTGAGAGTAATTGTGATACTGTTTGACTTAAAAAGGCGTGATTTTGAATATTGCAGGTTTTGGAGGCACTTTTGCAGAAAAGTAGAAAAAGAGGGTAAAAAGCGTCAAAAGTGGATACTTTGTGAAGATATGGAAAAATCAATTATTTAGTTTCCATTTATCCGCTTTTCTTCCCTTCCAAGTTTATTGCCTCCTCCAAATGATGCTAGAAGGTTCCAAGATCCTCCATCAATTGGAAGACTTCTTCCCAAAGCAGGATCTTCAGCATTTAAGGAAAAGATGATCAAATAGAAGATTCTAGAGGATTCAGTTACCATTTCGCGCCACCAAAAGGAAGCCTCGCGCCGCTAAAGAAGTCGATAGAAGATTCTGGAAGATTGAGTTACCCGTTTAGCGCCGCGAACCTGCCGTTTCGCGGTCGCCAAACGGGCCTGCCGGGTTTAATTATAAATAAGAGCCTAGGGTCATTCAGTTTATTCATTCAACAATTCAATTTTATACAATTCTCTCTCAATAGTTCAGATTAGGTTAGATGTTGGGAGCTGCTTAGGGTTTCCAACCCGAGAAGATGGAGGTTCGATGTGACGACTACGGAGGAGATTCGAGGGGATGCCACAACAAATCGACCGGTCTTTAGTTGGTTTGTCTAAACATTCGTAATTAGTCTATGTACTGATTCCTTTTGTGTGTTCATTATGGTTTGAATACTTTGGATTCTATTTTATTAATTAGATGCGTGGTTTGTTGAATGTTATCTTTGATTCCAGTTTGATTCGTATTGTATGGTTATTTGAACTCGTTGGTTGGGTGTATCTGTTTGACCAAGATAGATAGACTCCGATAGGTTAATCAACCTTTCTTGACCTTCCCTTCGTATTCCGGAGAGTTGTGTTAGGTGGTTACTCGGACCGAGAGCGACCAGGTAGTAGAATACCGTGCAATAGAGATAGGATTGGGTAGCTGATACTAGATTGCCTGACAAACAATCTATGTATTGGGACTAGGTAGACCAGCCTGGTTTATAATCTTAGATATACATGCTTGGGTGCTATATGCTTAAATTCTAACAACAATCATTAATCTATGTCTTATGAAAGTAAACCATAATGGATTCATTTATCTCCAATGTGTGTCTGTTCATCAGTTTTTCCACTTCTTGGTTAGGTTTATTTATTATTTGTCTTTTATCTTTCAAAATACTTTTCCAAAAGCAAAAACCCCAATTTTCCAGATTAATTAATCATAGCTTTAGTTGACATCTAGCTTAACCGTTCCCAGTGGTAGATACGATACCTGGACTTTCCTACACTATATTACTTGCGATCAGGTACGCTTGCCTGTGAATGTGGTAAGACAGTGGCTAGGCATTAGAGGTTAAAACTTGTTTCGCTTTTTATATACAATAATTACTGCATCAAGTTTTTGGCGCCGTTGACGGGGAATGGTTGCTTAGATGGATACTAGAGTCTAGTTAGTTAATCGATCCTTGATTGGGAGTTTATTCCCGATTAAGTTATTTGCTTTCTAGTTTACTTTTTAATTTTTAATTTTTCCTTTCTCATTTTTCATACTACGCCGGGTATTTGTTTTGTTTCTTTTGCAGATATGGAGGATTACGATAAGACTCCCAATGATGATGTACCGATGTGGATACTTAGGAATCGCCAACATGAGTTAGCGCTAAAAAAGTTATTTGAAAAACCCGTGGCGAATCAATCATCTCTACAACAAAAGGTAAATCGTCCGTATGTTAAATCCGATGATTCTAATAGTTCTTTAATTTTACAGGATGAGACGATGGATGAACAATCGGATGATCAGCCTTCTTGGGGATCAAAAGAACAAGATTGGGAGGACCGCCTAAGGAGTTTCGAATCATTGGCAGATTCTATGCGTAAGATGAGGGAGGAATCGGAAAGAATGCGAGAATCAATGAAGAAACCCGAATGGCTGACTCACTCTACCATTCAGCCACAAGTAAGTTGTCCAAGTTTTAAGGTTAACAGTGATTCTAACGGAAAAATTTTACTTGGACAGGATTCGTACTCAAAGATGAAGGTGGAAGGTACTTGGTTCGGGAAGGGTGTTGAACTTTCATTACAAGAAGATGCCCGACCAAATGACAAACAACCAATCGAAGAGCCTCCGACAATAATGATAAATTCCATGGATCAAACCGTTATTGAAAAGCTTGCGCCACCAATAGAGGATTCATGGATTCAACATGAGGTACTTCCACCATGGTCTGATTCTGACGAAGAATTTTCATGGCAGGTTAATGCAACCGAAGAATACTTTGATGATGACTGCCTAGATGGACTCGGAGCTTTAATGCAAGATGATCTACCCGAAGAAGCATCGTCGGATCAAACCCCTCCTCAACAAACGGTAAGTCCTCCATTGATTAATATGGATGAGTCTAACAGCGTGTTATCGTTTTCACAGGGTAACCCACGCACAGTTCAAGGAGTATTGGCACAAGATCCTTTTTGGGAAGTCAGTTGTCAAAAACAATTGGTTAACCCAACATCTCTAATGACATATTTAAAGGATCTTAGGCCAAACTCGCGCAAATCTGATGTTCATTCTGCAAGGAGACATGATGAAAACCGGTATGATAAGTGGTGCGCAACTCTACCTGGTGGATCACACAAAGGTAAATCGGTAAGCCCAGGTATGTACCACTATTACCACCCTTGCTTGATTGCAAGTGAAGGGTGTTTTATTTCAAACGGGAGTGCTTAAACCCGGAGTCAGGCTCGAGACTCATGACAAAAACAAACGCTTCTCGGGAGGCAACCCGTGAGTTTTTAAGTTTTTCATGCTTTTGGTGTGTTTTTAGGGTCATAGAGTGTCTTTTAATGTCTAGGATTGATACCCAAATCGTTTTGGTCAATTTTTGAAAAAAGTGGACAGAAAGGTTTTCGCTATCGCGAAAATAATTTTCGCTCCGCGAAACCAAGTATCCGTAAAAAAAAAGAAAAGAAAAAAAAATTCTTCGCGACGTGAAGCTTACTTTTCGCGAACGCGAAGAGCTTTCTGTGTTGAAAAAAAAAATTCTTTGTTATTTTCAAAGCCTAACTAACCCAAAACTCTTTTTCTCTCACCAAAAATTGAGTTTTAATGTTTTTAACTTCCAATCTCTTCAACTTTAAGTGTGGGAAGACTTTGGCTTTTTCAAACACTAGTGATAAACCATATCTTTTTTATAACTTTTCAAGCAAAAGGTTTTTATTCACTTTAATGTTTTTATATAAGTTGCTTGAGATTTTAAAAACATATTCCTTAGTTTTTAAAAGAAAATTATTTTTGTGCAAAAAGGGATAAATCAAGTTTTAAGTGTGGGAACCCTATGTGGTAACAATTTTCAAAATCAAATTTTTGTGGGTTCCCATTCTTTAAATCAACTTGATATGGTTCAATCACTAAGTGTGGGAAAACTTCTTTTCAATAGTTTTCCAATTGCGTTTTCGTGTAAACCAATAGTCTAAACCCAATGTTTTGAAAAATAGAGTTGAGATTTTTAAATAAAAAAAAAGAGATTTTACTAATGGTGATGAGCATTTGACTTTTATGTGTTAGTTAAGGTTTTCAATAAAGTTTTTAAATAAATTTTCTGTCCATGTTGTTTTGTAACGCGATTTGACTTGACTTGATTTTGGGTGTATCATCCTATCTATCTTAGGTTTTATTTTTATCATTTTTCTTTTTAGTGTGTTTTGTTTGTAGGTTTTGGTGTGGTAAACCCTCGGAGTCTCTTATACTTCACGAGCCGATCATCAGCTTCAAGTCTCTTAACCCGGGAAGTTTCTGTTTTCCTTTCACCTCTCTACTTGATTTTAATTGTTGTTGCATTGAGGACAATGCAAGTTTTAAGTGTTGGGAGGGGGTTAAGTAGACTTAACTTGTTTTGATTTCTTAACCCATGGTTTAATTAGTTGATCATTATCTTTTTACCTTTCCACATGTGCTTTAATTGTTCTTGCATTGAGGACACTGCAATTTTTAAGTGTGGGAAGGGGGGTTAAGTAAACTTTTGTTTGTTTGTCCTTATTGTGCTTATTTGCTTATCTGGTATGATTTGAAATATATGGCATAAATTTTTTCGAAATCCATGATCTTTTTTAAAATTTTGTGGAAGTCAAAAGAATCTTGCATATATGATGATACTTTTTGGAGTTTTTATGAGTTTGAAAAAGTCATGTGTATGCTAATTGCCATGAGTGATCCTTACCCTTTCCATGAGAGATTGAGCCTTTATTGCATATATTTTATTCATTTATGTGAGGATGCCGACTTTGAACCAAGTAGAAGTTGTCACTTTGAATGCTTGTCGAGATCACATAAGGAAAGTATGTCACCATTACACTGATAGAGGCCTTCGTTTCAAACCCATTTAGCCTTCGTCAAATAATCTCATTATAAGGTTATCTGATTTGCCTAGCCATTTTATTGAAAGTACTCATTTTTAGTACTTTATCCCTTGTAACCCCTTTGAGCCTTAGCCTTTTCATTTCTTTACCCACATATATATATATATATATATATATATCCTTAGCCCATTCATTTTATCTATCTTTTGGCCGTAGCTTAAAGTTGGAAGCTTTTCATGTTTTTGGTCCGTTTTATGAATCTGACAAATAGAGAAAGGGATTATGAAAAAGAGAGAGAAAAAAAAAGAGTAAAAAGCAACATAGTTGCTACTCAAGGAAAAAAATATATAGAGCCTGAAAAAGAAAAGAAAAGAAAGAGAAGAAAAGAAGTAAGAAAAGAGAAAACGACTCATTATCGAAAAAAGCAAAATCAAAAGAGTCGATGTGCTGAAAAAAGAAAAGAAAAATATCGAAGCCACAAATAATCAATATGCTTAGGCCGATATAAAAGTGAAAGTGAGAAAAATCCCGAGCTCTAAAAATCTCAAAAAGTCAGATGATTAATTTGGATTCTTGAACTGATTTGTTTTCAGGTTTTTGCTACAACCCTTAATCACTTAATCTTTATCCTACCCTTAACCCTTAGCCTAACATTGCAACCCTAAAGTCCTCTTGACGGTTGACAACTTTTCAGTGGTGGAGATGAGATTTGGTGACAAGCATATGCATTTGGTAAGAGGTCGAGTATCATTGTGATCACTATATATAACATATTACCCCTTGAGAGATACACTTGATTGATACATACTTTGTGAGGGTAAAAGGTTGAGCATGACTTTGATGATTTGTGAGGCTCTAAATGGTGTTTAATTTGTGTGTGATTTCTTGCAACTATCCTTGTTCTTTCAAAGCATGATCATGGGTGGAGGAGATAGAAGAGGAGCAATTCGAGAAACAATGGAGGGACGTCTTGGCTAGAGAGGTCTAATTTGAATCTTGCTGCTTATTATAAGCTTAAATACCTTGATAATGACTGTGGATTTTATTTATTCTAGACGTTCTATAAACTTAATTTTTTTTTGTAATGTAATCTGTAATTTTGATGAATCACGTGCTTAAAATACACCAAGTTCGTTTGAGAAAAAAGAATATATATGGAATGGTTGAATGCATACTTCTAGATAGGAGTTGCATGTTTGTTTATGGATTAACACAAGATTTCTGAAGCCGGTAATCCTTTAACTTCAACGCATTTAACATATTTATGAAATTGTCGTCAATGCTGTAACTCTGTGTTCTCGAATTTGGAAGAAAAAGAAAGGAAAGAAACAAAATGTTTATATTTATATACTTGAGAGGGATGGAAAAGAAAGAAACAACTTTTCATGTTCTCGGACATGAGGTAAATGAAGGGAAACATGTCATTTTTACAAATATCACTACAAAACAGAAGGGCTTCAGCGACGTAAAAATCCGTCACTAATCCGTCGCTAAAAGATGGATCCGTCGCTGATGGTCTGTCACCGTTGGTCGCGTGGAAGATACTTTCAGCGACGGATCAGCGACGGATAACTGCGACGGATCAGCGACGGACAGCTTCAACGACGGATCAGCGACGGATTTGCATTAGCGACGGATCTGGATTGCGACGGATTAGCGACGGAACGAGTTTGCGACGGATCTGTGACGGACACTAACAACGACGGATCTGCGACGGAGTATCAGCGACGGATTACTGACGGATTTAGTTTAATTAAATTAAATTTAATTACTTTCAGCGACGGATTATCCGTCGCTAATCCGTCGCTATTTATTAAAAAAAGTAAAAAAAATAAATTTTATTGAAATTCAGAATGGCGAGGGAGTTCCGTCACATCCGTTGCATTTTTGGTAATTTTTAAAAAATAACTAAAATACTACGTTTCCTACAAAACCGGCTATAAAATCATTTTTTGATTCATTCCATTTTATGTACAAAGACTGAAATACACATACGAACGGAGAATTAGATAGTACAACCTCAATCAAGCATTCCATTATTTGAAATACATTCCCTAAATTTATTATAAAAAAAATACATACGAACGGAGAAAGTACTATCTAAGCAACAAAAAAGGTCACTAGGTTCCATAATGAGGAGCAAAGAGAAGAATCACTAAAATCAGTCAAGCATACCAGCGTTGCTCTTCATCATCGAAGCTCTTTCCTTTAACGTCACTTTCCTTCCCTCGTTGAAGTTCCAAAGCTCTGCTGTGATGTATCTTCCACTAGAGATTGTAGTCAACAAAAGACTCACTACAGCTTCGTAAACTTCTCCCTCCAAGTTTCTCCTTAGCCTATTCAAATTTTCATGCTTCAATAAAATTGTTGAGATATGAGATCAAACATTATATAAAATTGCAATATGTGAAAGACCAAAATACAATGAGAACTCGATGAAATTTTCCTTGGGTTCTATGCAATGTAACAATGACTTTGTGTTATCAGATGGTGTAACAAATGTTAAATTCTTAATATTTTGTACCCATTTTGACCGACAACTTGTAGATCTCATAACTATTAATTACTTGGAGTTGTCAAGTTATATCACAATTCCATATTACGAGCCATCATTTATTTCTATGTGGTTATCAATTGCACAATCCGTTTTAGGTACGGTAAAGAAAACAACTAAAAAACATCAATAGCACACAATTGGCCATAACAGAGACCTGGAAATGGCAGCATGTGCGCATGACATCATGTCGCTACACTATAAGAGATCTAGAAAGTAGGGGTGAGCAAAAAAAACCGAAACCCGAAAACCCGACCCGACCCGACCCGAAAAAACCCGAAAAACCCGGCCCCGAAAAAACCCGACCCCGAATTCCCCGAAAACCGAAATCCCCGAGGGTTGATCGGGGTCGGGTCGGATGTGAAAATTTGTGCCCCGAAACCCGAAACCCGAACCCGAAACCCGATTTTTTAATGTTTTTTAAATATATTTTGTGTATTTATAAAACCACCCTTAATGTTTCATTATTTTTTTAAATATGGCAGCAAATGTTTCTGTTTGAATGCTTCTAAAGTTGTAATAGACTTAAATTAGAGCCCAAATCAATTCATCAAAATCAAATACGGCTTTTCTCTCTCTCATTGCTTCATCGGCGCTCTCATCACCAACAACTTTTAGATGTTGATTTTAATGTTGGTATTTGTTATTTTTCGTTTGTTGGTATCTTAGTTTGTTACTTTTAAATGTTTATTTTTACTTTGAAACTTGAAAGTGTAATACGAAAAAAAAAGTCAAAATAAAATCGGGTGCCCCGAAAACCCGCCCCGAAAACCCGCCCCGAAATCCCCGAAACCCGAAAACCCCGACCCCCGAAAAGTCGGGTATCGGGGCCTCCATTTCCCCCCCGAAACCCGAAAACCCGAAACCCGAAATCCCCGAAACCCGAAAAACCCGTCCGATGCTCACCCCTACTAGAAAGGTACAAGAATACTTACAGATCAAATCACATAGTCACTCTCTGCGTTAAGGTCACTATTTTCTCCTTTAGCACTAATGTTTATTCCAAGCTTGTCATCTGAAAAATGCCGCAACTTGGTGACTGCAATTAGACAACAAAACAATCAAACATGAGGCAAAAAGTAGTATAAGTAACAATCATTTAATTTCTTTTCCATAATCTTAACAAATAGTAGCTGCTTTTTCAAAATTAAACCAATAAATTAACACAAGTATTAGTTTAATCAAGTGGCACATAAAAGTAGATTAACATAAAGAAAAGCCTAAGAAATTACACCAAAGTGAACTCAATAGATTCTTTTTTACATTCTTTTTTTCTATTCTGCATATCCTAGGTAAGGTCTATCTGATTCTAGTAACTCCAAGAAAGTGAACTGGATAGATTATGTTGAACATACAATTTATTACAATGGACAGATTTTAAATTTACCAAAATTTGGGTTAAGCAGAAATCGAGATACTGAAATAAAATAAAGAAGCCAAGAGATCACCATTATCAAACTCCAAATCTAAAAACTTCAATTGCAGTTCCAAAATAAGTTAATACCTTCTCACATTCAGAAATGTAGAACAAAGAAACGAAGGAGAAAGAGTATAAAATCGACATATAAATCGATTGAATCGATTGAATCAATTGTACACAAACAATATCACACTCTCAGTAACATAACATAACTAAATCAGGAAAAAAAAATATACCTTTGTAGTTTTTACCGTGTAAATCGCAACTTATGAAATGTGAACCCTGCAAATCGAAACCAGTGAACTCAAATAAGAGAAAAAAAATGAGAAAAAACGAGATTGAGGTCGGACTGGTGGAGAAAACATTGCAGGTCCATAGTCTTGCATAACATCAATATGTAGAAAACAGATTTGTAGAGGAAAATTAATTATGTACAAAAGAACATACTACTGTAGAATCAAATAGAGAACAAATCTTTAGAAGAGACTGATTAACAGAGACGCCATGAAAGAGAAATTCGAACTTCGATGTGTTGATGAACTGAGAAATCAATCTCTGTAGGTGTGAAGGAGAAATTGAGTATGAAAGAACATGGAGAAAGTGAGAGGAGGCATCAGGCGGCGAGAGATGTGAAGAAAGTGTTTATTAGGGTTTTCAAAATGAAAAGGGGAAAAGGAAAATATTCTTGGAGGGAAAAATTAGATTAAGAAAAAGAAAATACGTTGTATTATAACATAAGTTTTATATTAAATGTTATTGAAATTCAAACTAAATATATAATTAGTTAACTACTATTAAAGTTAATTATAATTAAAGCTTATACATATAGAGAAAGGTTTATGCGAGAAACATATTTTTTTTAAGAAAATGCGAGGACGATTCTCAACCATTCATTCGGTCAATAAATACGGCTTTGATCGGGTCATCCTTCTTTAATCATCTCCACTCTCCATGAATCGCGTCAATCCTCTGTGATCACACCCACCGTAACCGAAAATGAGTAGCTGAGAATTCTTCTCGCGTTTTCTTAAATTGACATCGTATGCGTATGAAACCCACCTATATATATAATATAATATTTATACACACATATGAATATAAAGTTAGTCGGCTAAATTTACTGGAAAATTTAAAAAATGGAAAACCAATCCAAATAGGTCGACTACAAGTCAACTATAACGATCAAGGTCCAAATAGGTCGATTACAACTCAACTATAACGATCAAGTTCCAAATAATCCATTAAAACCCAGATAGATCGTTTAAATTCCAAATAATCCATTAAAGCCCAGATAGATCGTTTAAATTCCAAATAATCCATTAAAGCCCAGATAGATCGTTTAAATTCCAAATAATCCATTAAAGCCCAGATAGATCGTTTAAATTCCAAATAATCCATTAAATCCCAGATAGATCGTTTAAATTCCAAATAATCCATTAAAGCCCTGATAGATCGATTCCAAATAATCCATTAAAACCCATATAGATCGATTAAATTCCAAATAATTCATTAAAGCCCAGATAAATCGATTAAATCCCAAATATATCCATTAAAGGCAAGTTAAATCGACTAAAGCGCAACTACATTGATTCAAGGCCAAATATATCAACTAAAGCTCAACTAGATTGATTAAGACCCAAATATATCAATTAAAACCTAGGTAGATCGATTAAAGTACAACTAGATCAAATCCAAGCCCAAATATCAAATAAAAATCAATTAGATCAGTTAAAGCTTAACTATGTTGATCAAAGCCCAAATATACCAAATAACGTCCAACTAGATCGGTTTAGACATAACTAGATCCATTAAAGCCCAACTAGATGGATCAAATTCAAACTACATTCATTAAAGTCCAACTAGATTGGCCCTTGGTGTGCTTTAACGACTTTTTATGAACTCTAATGGGCCTCACTAGGTATTTGTGAGTCTCAGCGACTTCTAATGAGTTATATCGGGAGTTGATGGGTTGTGTAAGACTTATTGTCTAATGATACAACCCAATGAACGTGATTACAACTTAATAGTTATATTAGGCTTTTACGGGAAGCAACTACCCTTAATGATCTATGTTAGCTAGGCCTTTGGGTTGTGTATGTATATACATGCATGGATATTGTGAAAATGATACATATAACACATACACACATGACATGGACCCAATGATACATATAACACATACACATCGTTCTAACAACTAATATACATCAAGTAAGCATGGTCAATGGACGACGTCAATGCTACTAACAGAGCCCCATATGGACGACATCAACGCTACTCACGTAACGGGCACACACACACACACAGATATATATTTATATATAGTCGGTTGTATTATAACATAAAGGGAATTGCTTGACTCTTAATAAGCTTAACACTTATAACTTGATCCATGATTCTTAATGGATATGGTATATATATATATAGTATTAGGTTCAAATGAGAATTGCTAAAAAATGAGGAGTAGAGAAGTGATCTCCACCACTCATCCGGTCAATAAAAGCGGCTTTGACCGGGTCCCCTCATTTAGTAATCTCTACCCTCCCATGAATCACGTCAATCCCCGTGATCGTATCCACCGTAACCGGTCAAAGTCACCTTTATTGACTGGATGAATGGTGGAGATCACTTCTCTACTTCGTATTTTTTAGCACTTCTCATTTGAACCTTTCTCTCTCTCCCTCTATATATATATATATATAACATATAAATCATTTTTATCGTACACGACACACAAAATATATATATATATATATATATATATATACGCATATACATACATACATAACATTAATATGTACATATGAGTAAAATATAATCCAAAAAATGGAGGAAAAACAAAAAATAAGAAATTCCGTCGTTGATCCGTCGCTGATCAGCGACGGATCAGCGACGGAATTGCATATTTTAATTTTGAATTATTTTTTTAAATAATTCCGTCGCTGATCCGTCGCTGATCAGCGACGGATCAGCGACGGAATAAATTAGTTAATTTAGAATTATTTCTTCAAATAATTCCGTCGCTAATCTGTCGCTGATTCGTCGCTGATCAGCGACGGATCAGCGACGAAATAAATTAATTATTTTTGAATTATTTTTAAAATAATTCCGTCGCTGATCCGTCGCTGATCAGCGACGGATCAGCGACGGAATAAATTAATTATTTTTGAATTATTTTTAAAATAACTCCGTCGCTGATTCGTCGCTGATCAGCGACGGATCAACGACGGAATTATTTGAAGAAATAATTCTAAATTAATTAATTTATTCCGTCGCTAATCCGTCACTAATCCGTCGCTATTTTCCGTCGCCAATGGTCATGATCAGTCTGTCGCTATTTCGTCGCTAATCCGTCGCTAACTAGCGACGGAATTTGTCCGTCGCTGATAACCGTCGCTGATGCCTGTTTTTCTAGTAGTGTATGCCCTTTAAAATGAAAGGTTGGATAGTTTTGTAACTCTAAGGCCATCCGTGGCCGGCCTTCGTGGAGAGCTGCACAGCCCCCGTACCGGCGGTAACACCGCCGAGGTGTGCCGGTATGGGACCGGTATGGAGGCCGAACGGTGAGCACTTACCGTTGCTCAACGGCTATTTTTTTCTTTCTTTTTTCTTTTTCTATTTATCTATATATAATTCCAAATCTCAACCTATTTTCCTCATTCTTTCACCTCTAAACTTCTCTTATTCACCTCTAAATTCTCTTATTCTTCTCCTAAACTTCTCTTATTCTCCTCTTCTTCCAAATAATGGATCCTTTCAACGACGAAGAATTTGATCTCATCGTGGATCAAATGATTACGAACACCATCCAAGCGACGGATTTGATTTGTCAATATATCGAAAACGGAGATGCGGAACCGTCGAACAATAGACCGAGAGGGCCGAATAAAGATAGAGGTCGGGAAGAGGGACACGATAAACTTGTCGCCGACTACTTTTCTGATAACCCAGTGTACAACGACGATGTTAGAAATATTTGTTAGTTGTGTCAATTTGTCATTTATCTAAACTTAGTTTCTTTTGTGTAATTTGTAATTAAAGGCCCATTAATCAAGGCCCATTAGTTTAAGCCTTTTTAGCCTTTTTAGCCTTTTTCACCTTAGTATAAATAGGTGTACCTTCTTCATTTTGTAATTCTGGCTTCTCTCACATTTCAATGGAATGCAATCTATCTGGATCCTTGTACTTAGCATATACATCATCTTGACTAAGTGTTCTTGA
Source organism: Centaurea solstitialis (assembly GCA_030169165.1). Classification (NCBI taxonomy): domain Eukaryota; kingdom Viridiplantae; phylum Streptophyta; class Magnoliopsida; order Asterales; family Asteraceae; genus Centaurea; species Centaurea solstitialis. The sequence continues at coordinate 17,568,620 of CM058042.1, forward strand.
TTTGATTGATTTGCCACCCACAATTGGTATCAGAGCCTGCCACTTGCTCTTGATCCGTTGTGTTCTGGTTCTGGTGAAATCGTCTCTTTAGAACTAAAAGCTTTGGGTACCGGGTCTCCGCTCCAGACTTGGATTTTGGACATCATTTGTTATCTTCAGATTAGAGTTTTCATATTTCTCTAAGTCTTCTTTCAATACCCAACACCCAATACCCATCTCTACATCTAACCTTCAGATCTGAACCTAACCTCTAGATCTGGACCTAACCTTCAGAACCGAATCATTTTCAAGATTTTCACAAGTCTTGAGATTTTTCACCAACCAAATCACCTGATCATTCTAAGTGGTTTAAGATCCACAATCAATCTTTAATCATGAACACACGAGACGCGCTCAATATAGGGTCTGATACCCGACCTCCTGTTCTCTTCCGCGGTGACTTCTCACAATGGAAGTCAAGATTCCTAGACTTCGTTGAGAAACAACCTCTTGGCAAAGACATACTTGAATCCCTAAAAAATGGACCAGTCAAGTTCTACATGACTATCCCTGACGTTCCTGATGGCAACCCACCTGTCGTAGGTGGTGTGGTTGAGAAGGATGCAACCAACCTCACACCTGAGGAAGCAAACCGCTGAGGGAGATCAACTCTCCAAGTCATATCTCATCCAAAGTCTTCCGAATGACATCTATGCAACCATCGATTGCAACGACACGGGGAAGGCAATGTGGGATGAGATCTGTAGTTTGATGCACGGCACGGAGAAGGGTATTCAGATGAAGAGATCAAACCTCCTAACAAAGTTTGCCACCTTCAAGGGACGTGAGGGGGAGCTACTTGAAGACACCTACCATAGGTTCTGCACGATGATCAACGAATTGAGGAAGAACAAGTTAAAGAAGTCGCAATTGGAAATCAACATCCAATTCATCAACTCTCTGCGCTCTGAGTGGAGGAGATTCGCCTCGAACATCCAACAGAATCGCAACTTGGAGGACATAGACATCCATGAACTGTATGAGCTGCTTAACCACAACCAGGATGAAGTGTTGGAGACTATGAGCAACATGAAGAAAGTGGAAAAGTATGCTGACCCACTTGCATTGGTGGCGGACCGAAGACAGTTCACTTCTGGAAGATCACCCCGCTACGAGGATGAATATGATGTACCGTCTGACAACGGAGAGAAAGGGAGTGACTCTGATGAGGAGATGAATGACATGAAGAAGGCTCTTGCGCTAATCACAAGGACCTTGTCTAAAAGGAACTTGAGGAAACCTATGTCTTCCAATAATCATAGGTACTTGATAACTATGAATTTTCATAGTTATTTCTATCTCTTTTTATATAAATAAATTAGTTAAAATAGCCGTTTTGGTCCGTAAAACCCATCTTTTGGTTAAAAATAATGTTCTGAGCCTTATAAGTGCGTTTTAGTATTTTAGAAGTGTTTTACGTGTTTTTGGAGTGTTTTTGTGGAAAATATGATGCAGTGACTTCTGGAGTGCTCACTGAAGACGCTGACGAGGGTACTTTGGGAAATTCATAAAGTATGAAGACTTTTGGTGCATCCTTGTGTTGAAGGTAAGCTCCCATGTGCTCCCATGTGCTACACAAGGCTCAAGAAGGCTGGTGAAATAGTGAAAAGCAATAGTGCAAAAGTTCTTGCAAAAGGTGGAAAGAGAAAGGAGAAAAGTAAAAGCAAAAATGGTGCCTTTATGGTACAAGAAGATTCTTCATGATGACCTAGTTAGTGCTCTTCATAGGGTCATGTGAAGGAACATATTGAAGACTTTTTCCTCCTATTTAATTGTGGTATTGGCTACCATGGCTCAATCATCTCTCTTATCATCTCTCATACAATCCTACAATCCTTCATCCATTATCCCATTTGTAGTGTAGTTTTTCTCTCTAGTTTGTAAGGTAGAAGTAATTTTAGTTACTAGTGGTAAGTCTTGTAGTTAACTTTTATTTTACAGCCTAGACTTAAATTTTATTTCCAGCAAGTAGTTTTAAGTTTTAAGTTCGTATTTTGTACTGGTAGTCCAGTGTCCACTTCTGTCGGCACTGTTGTTTTAATTAAATTTCGTAATCTTTTAGTATGACTTTTCTAAACGCTTCTACCTTTATTTTCTCTGTTCTTTTAGTTATGCACTAGTAGTATTTAGGGATGTAGGAAGAAAAAGTACCCGGAGTTTATAAACAATGCTTGAATAGTTTTCGTGTTTTAAACTTAAATTATTTTGTTCATTTATAGTTCGAAAATGCCCCAATGATGCAAACGAGCTGATCACTTGAATGTGTCTAACGTCTAGTCTTAACTCAGAGATGGGTAGGACGTCGTGACACGAGCTTGAATGATGCTAGGGAATTCGAGAGAGTTCTTACGACACTAACGAGAGTTGGGTCAGTACAGTGGGCAGATCCCTACCAAAAGGAGCGGGCAAGCTACCTAGTGCGTCCACCGAGGCCACTTAGAGCGATTGCTTAAGCACAAGCCTATGAAATCCGAGAGGATTCGCCGGGGATCAACCACTGACTTAATAATTGAGTTTTTAATACGTAAATTCTACTAGGAAGTGTGAGTGCGAGATAGGACCGGGTCTTTCGTGAACAGAGAGTGTCCACTGTCCCACAGCACTATGATCACCAACTAGGGCCAAGTATTTCTTATAAAGTCCGGGGAAAAATATTCCTACGTCCCTATCCTTTTAAACCGTAGCAAAGCTTTAGTTAATCTTTAGTTAAATCTTTTCATTAAAAGTATTTCAAAAAAACCAAAACCAATTTATCTCTTCCTCTCTAATCGAAACTTGTAAAAAGGAGCTCATGAGAACCGTATTGTCTTGATTGTCCGGTCCCTGTGGAAAACGATTCCGGTATCTTACCGACTATTACTTGAAGTGACGATCACAGTGACCAGTGTATACTTGTACTGCCCACTGTGGCCTGTTCGCAAGGCACTGCGCATACACGTGTTTGATCTCGCAAGCTAAGTTTTAAAGTAACGATCACAGTGACCAGTGTGGACTGTACTGCCCTCTGTGGCCTGTTCGCATTTCCCACTGTGATTTACACGTGCGAGCCGTTCGTGTTGGCAAGTTTTTGGCGCCGTTGCCGGGGACTGGCGTGATTTAGCTCGAGACATTAGTTTTCATTCGAGCCCGAGTATACTTGTTTTTCTAACACCTTTTGGCATTTTATGCTAAGAAAACAAAAAGAACCTCTTTTGGAAATAGATCCTGAAATAGAAAAAACTTTTCGAAAAAGAAGAAGAGGTAAAAAGCAAAGTCAACTGAGTGTTGAACCTGTTGTCGTGCCCACTATGATTATGGCTGAACTACCTTTACCGCCTCCAGTGCAGACTACGGTTCACATCGCCGATGACAAAGATCGAAAAATAAGGGACTATGCTACTCCGGGAGCTGATCAATTCGCTTCCGGAATACCTAGGCCCGATGCAAATAACCGTTTTGAACTTAAACCCGTGATGTTCCAAATGCTCCAAACAATGGGACAATTTGGGGGATCAACGGTTGAAGATCCGCACGCGCATTTAAAATCTTTTTTAGAGGTTGCGGACAGTTTTCATATTCCGGGTGTAGCGGAAGATGCCGTACGGCTAAGGCTCTTCCCTTTTACATTGAGGGATAGAGCCAAAGCTTGGATAAATTCGTTTAGACCCAACTCCCTCATCACGTGGAACGTCCTTGCCGAAAAGTTTTTACAAAAATACTTTCCTCCCACGAGGAACGTAAAGCTTCGAAATGACATTATTTTGTTTCGGCAAGGAGAGGATGAGACAGTTTCGGAGGCGTGGGAACGTTTTAAGGAACTGTTACGACAGTGCCCACATCACGGTATTCCCCACTGCATCCAGTTGGAGACCTTTTACAATGGGCTCTCCAACGCTGCTAAACTCATCCTAGATGCCACTGCTGGAGGAGCTTTTACATCACAAACATACAACGAGGGGTATCAAGTTTTAGAAAAAGTGGCCAATAACAACACCGATTGGTCAAACCCTCGAGAGTTAACACCAAAGATAAATCCCACCGAATCTGATGCACTTAAAGCAATGAATGCAGAACTTGCTGCCTTAACAAAACTGGTTTTAAATGGTAATCGTCAACAAGTGAATTCGGCAGTGGCCACTCCACAAGCCCCTGATGTTTGTACTTACTGTGGTGAAAACCATATTTTTGACTTCTGCCCTGGTAATCCAGAGGCTGTTAATGTCATTGGAACACAACACAGGGATAGTCCTTTTTCTCAAACCTATAATTCAAATTGGAGGAACCACCCGAACTTCTCTTGGAGAGATAACCAAGGTTCTTACCCCCCGGGAATGAACCAAGGAACACATAGGGCAGCAAGACCACCTTTCAACCAACAGAGTCAGTATCACCAGGGACAGTCCTCACATTTTCAGAGTGCACACACACCCAGTGGGCACTCCCCACAAAACTTTCACCAGGGACAGTCCCCACAGAACTTTCAGCAAAGGCAACAGCCCGCGCTTGAAGCACCACCATCTATTGAGTCAATACTTAAAGGATTCATGAATCAAACTCAAGCAGCCATGCGTAATTTCGAGACCCAGTTAGGACAATTAGCGGCCGAATTTAAGAATAGACCACAAGGTAGTTTACCGAGTGACACCGAGCACCCAAAGAGAGAGGGGAAAGAGCAGGTCAAAATGATCTCGCTGAGGAGTGCGGACAACCTGTATGACGTTGTTATTGAATCTGAGCCGACTTTGGTTGATTCAGAGCCAACAGCAACCACAGTGCCCTCAAGCACAGTGCCCACTCCAGATCCCACTGAGGTGTACATTCCTTCGGAAATGCCCACTCCAGTGATGGATCACCCCACTTCACCGGAACCTCTCAAGTCTGCACTTAGAAGAAAAACAACCACAGAGGACACTTCTAAGTCAGTGCCCAAAAAGGTTCAATTCGACCTTCAAAATTTTCCATTTCCACAAAGAGTGAAACCTAAAAACGTTGATGATCAATTTAAAAAGTTTTTAGACATTTTAAGTAGGGGTGAGCAAAAAAACCGAAACCCGAAAACCCGACCCGATCCGACCCGAAAAAAACCCGAAAAACCCGACCCCGAAAAAACCCGACCCCGAATTCCCCGAAAACCGAAATCCCCGAGGGTTGATCGGCGTCGGGTCGGGTGTGAAAATTTATGCCCCGAAACCCGAAACCCGAACCCGAAACCCGATTTTTTAATGTTTTTTAAATATACTTTGTGTATTTTTAAAACAACTATTAATGTTTCATTATTTTTTTTAAATATGGTAGCAAATGTTTCTGTTTGGAATGCATCTAAAGTTGTAATAGACTTAAATTAGAGGCCAAATCAATTCATCAAAATCAAATATGACTTTTCTCTCTCCCTCTCTCTCTCATTGCTTCATCGGCGCTCTCACCACCATCAACTTTTAGATATTGATTTTAATGTTGGTATTTGTTATTTTTCGTTTGTTGGTATCTTATTTTGTTACTTTTAAATGTTTATTTTTACTTTGAAACTTGAAAGTGTAATAGGAAAAAAAAGTCAAAATAACATCGGGTGCCCCGAAAACCCGCCCCGAAATCCCCGAAACCCGAAAACCCCGACCCCCGAAAAGTCGGGTATCGGGGCCTCCATTTTCCCCCCGAAACCCGAAAACCCGAAACCCGAAAAACCCGTCCGATGCTCACCCCTAATTTTAAGCAACTTCACATTAACATACCCTTGGTAGAGGCTCTTGAGCAAATGCCAAGCTATGTTAAGTTTTTAAAAGATATTTTAAACAAGAAACGAAGATTGGGAGAATTTGAAACAGTGGCATTGACCAAGGAGTGCAGTGCCCTCCTTACTGATAAGATCCCACAAAAGTTGAAGGATCCGGGTAGTTTTACTATCCGGTGTTCTATTGGGGGAAAGGAAGTAGGGCATGCCCTCTGTGATTTAGGAGCTAGTATCAACTTGATGCCGTTGTCCATTTTTAAGAAGCTTGGTATTGGAGAGGCTAGACCCACCACCGTGACTTTACAACTAGCGGACCGATCCATAGCTTATCCTAAGGGAAAAATAGAAGATGTCTTGGTTAAAGTGGACAAGTTTATCTTCCCGGCCGATTTTGTTATTTTAGACTATGAGACCGATAGAGAGACTCCCATCATCTTAGGACGTCCTTTCCTTGCGACGGGACATACTTTGATTGACGTCCAAAAAGGGGAACTCACCATGAGGGTCCATGACCAAGAGGTCACTTTCAATGTCTTTAAGTCCCTTAAGTTTGTTGATACGGAACACTGCATGGTTATGAGTGTGATAAATGATGACTTGAGTTTTGACACAGTGGGATGGGAGAGTGACCACTGTGATTCTGATCTTGAGGAAACTTTTGAGGATGAGTGTAGTGAAGTTATGGCAGCTTTTGAGCAGCTAGACTTCAAGGGCAGAGACATCCAATTGCCCTCGATCGAACAGCCCCCAGATTTAGAGTTAAAACCGTTGCCTTTCCACTTAAAATATGCTTACCTCGCTGAAGATGATAAACTTCCGGTTATTATCTCGTCCAAACTGAGTGAGGACCAAGAACACCAATTGATAAATCTGTTAAAAAGCATAAAAAGGCAATAGGTTGGACCATCGCGGACATAAAAGGGATTAGTCCCTCGTTATGTCAACATAAGATCAATCTGGAGAGTGGGCACCCTGGAAAGGTTCAGCCTCAAAGAAGGTTGAACCCAGTGATGAAAGAGGTGGTTAAGAAAGAGGTGTTGAAGTGGTTAGACGCTGGAATTATCTACCCCATAGCAAGTAGTGATTGGGTGAGTCCCGTTCAATGTGTCCCTAAAAAGGGAGGTACAACCGTAGTGACCAATGAAAAGAACGAACTCATTCCCACTAGGATTGTGACTGGATGGCGTATATGTATGGACTATAGGCAACTCAACCTAGCCACTAAGCAAGATCATTTTCCCTTACCCTTTATCAACCAAATGCTCGATAGGTTAGCCGGAAATGAATTCTACTGTTTCTTAGATGGATACTCCGGATACAACCAAATCCACATAGCACCCGAGGACCAAGAAAAGACCACCTTTACTTGTCCCTTTGGAACTTTCGCTTTCCGGAGGATGCCTTTTGGTTTATGCAACGCACCGGCCACTTTCCAGCGTTGTATGATGGCAATTTTCACCGACATGATAGAGGACACTATAGAGGTTTTTATGGATGACTTTTCGGTCATAGGCTCATCATTCGAGGTTTGTTTACAAAATTTGGAGAAAAGCCTAGTGAGATGTGAGACCCACGACCTTGTCCTAAATTGGGAGAAGTGTCATTTCATGGTCCAAGAAGGCATTGTGTTAGGTCACCTAGTTTCTAAGAGAGGATTGGAAGTTGATAAGGCAAAACTTGAGGTGATAGAGCAACTTCCAGAGCCCACTACAGTGAAAGGAATTAGGAGTTTCCTAGGACATGCCGGATTCTATCGTAGGTTTATCAAAGATTTTTCTAAAATCACCAAACCACTGTGCACACTTTTGCAACAAGACCAAGAGTTCATTTTTTCACAAGAGTGTCGGGAAGCCTTTGAAAAACTCAAAAAGGCTTTAGTTTCTGCACCCATAGTAACCACTCCTGACTGGACACTCCCATTCGAAATCATGTGTGACGCGAGTGAGTGGGCTATTGGGGATGTTTTAGGACAGCGAAAAGACAAAATCTTTCACCCCATTTATTATGCGAGCAAGACCTTAATTGAAGCACAAATAAATTACACCGTCACTGAAAAAGAGTTGCTCGCTGTGGTGTTCGCTTTTGATCGTTTTCGGTCTTATTTGGTAGGAACAAAGGTCATAGTGCACACTGATCACGCAGCAATTAAGTACCTAATTAGCAAGGCTGATTCTAAGCCTCGTTTAATTAGATGGGTACTTTTGCTGCAAGAATTCGACCTTGAAATCATTGATAGAAAAGGTAGTAACAACCAAGTTGCGGACCATTTGTCGAGACTTGAAAAGATAGTGAGCACTGCCGAACCCACTGAGGTTCGGGAGAGATTTCCGGATGAACAATTGTTAGCCGTGCAACATCATGATAATTTTCCTTGGTACGCTGACATTGCGAACTTTCTAGCATGTGGAATTAAGCCTCATGGGATGAAAGGGCAACCCTTGAAAAAGTTTTTACATGATTGTCGCCAATATGTTTGGGACGACCCTTTTTTATATAAAATTGGGACGGACCAGCTATTAAGAAGATGTGTTCATGGAAATGAACAACATCAAATCCTTGATGCTTGCCATTCATCCCAGTTCGGTGGCCACTTTGGTGGACAACGGACCGCGGAAAAAATTTTGCAGAGTGGGTTCTTTTGGCCCACTGTGTTCAAAGATTCGCACGTTTTTGTAAAAAATTGTGAAGCATGTCAACGGACTGGGAATATTTCAGCACGAAATGAAATGCCACTTAATAACATTTTAGAAGTGGAGCTTTTTGACGTATGGGGGATCGACTTCATGGGTCCCTTTCCAAATTCGAACAATATTGGTAGCGGTGGATTATGTTTCGAAGTGGGTTGAGGCAGTAGCCTGCCACTCTTACGATGCAAATACCGTGGTGAAATTTTTACACAAAAATATTTTTACTCGTTTTGGAACACCACGGGCTTTGATAAGTGATGAGGGTACCCACTTCGTTAACAAAATCATGAGTGCGGTCTTGGCAAAATATGATATACATCACAGAGTGGCCACTGCATATCACCCGCAAACCAATGGGTTGGCCGAGCTCTCAAACCGAGAAATCAAAGGCATTTTAGAAAAGGTCGTTAAACCACATCGCAAAGATTGGTCCGTCAAGCTTGACGACGCTCTTTGGGCCTATCGAACGGCCTACAAAACTCCTTTGGGAATGTCTCCATTTAAATTGGTTTTTGGCAAAAATTGTCATTTACCAATCGAATTGGAGCAAAAGGCATATTGGGCCCTTAGAGAGTTGAACATGAGCGAGGATGCCGCGGGTACCAAAAGGTCCCTTCAATTGCATGAATTAGAAGAGCTTCGTTACCATTCTTACGAGAATGCTAAGCTCTACAAGGAAAAGACCAAGATGTGGCACGACCGTAGGATTAATCATAGGGAGTTTGTAGAGGGCCAACAAGTGTTGTTGTTCAATTCACGTCTTAAACTTTTTCCCGGAAAGCTCAAATCTCGATGGACGGGTCCGTATACTGTGGTGAAGGTCAGTCCCTATAGGACCTTAGACCTGTTGGCAACTGAAACCGGAGAAATCTTTAAGGTTAACGGGCATAGGGTGAAACACTTTCTGACCGAGAGTGCTCACTCTACTCCCCCCCTCCGATGTTTAGAAATGCCGGGTCTGAGTTGTAAAAATTTTATTTTTGTTATTTGCTTATTTTTTGTTATTTTCGGTATTTTTTTCATCTTATTAATGTTATTTTTCATTTTTGTAGGATTAAAGAGATTTTGGAGCCAAAAAGTCTTGAACCACCCCCACTATCAACAGTAGGACAGTGTTCCCACTGTAGCAGTCACTCCGTACTGACGAGCTTTAATTGAGGAAAAGCAATGGTGTGACATTTTTGGGGCTGGAAATTAATTTTCTATGTGCCCATGGTGGAGGCCATGATGACACCTTACCTCCATCACCTTTATGTCACCCATTTTCAACCCCTACCCCATAGACCTCACCTTCCCTCATTTTTAAATTCAAAAAGCAAACTACTCCCTCCAAAAGTAACTAGATACCCTTAACTCTTTTTTCAAACCCAACTAAATACCCTTTTTCCCATTTAATTAATTTCCCTTCTCTTTTTTATATTATTTCTTTTCCTTCCAAAACCCAAAGCCCAATACTCATTTATTAGAAAATACCCATGCGCCCCCACCATATTTACCCATCTCCCCTTTCCTTTTAATTAACACTTAGATATTTTTTTTATCTTTTCATCTTCTTCTTCCCCCTTCTTCTCCCTCTTACTGCCGAAACCACCCACCACCATAAACCACCATTCTTTTTCTTTTCTCCATTAAACCACCCACCACCATAAACCACCATTCTTTTTCTTTTCTCCATTAAACCACCATCAAACCACCATAAATCCTCCATTTACTCACCAATCATCATGGCAAGACCTAAGAGAACCATTTCCAACCCCAATGATTCCGACCGGCCACTTCAGCGACAAGCGACCGGCGACCCTCTGTCGACCGGCGATCCATCGGCGGCGATGGCAGAGTCGTCGGCCGCCGGCCATAGCACCACCGGCGGTCAGATGCAATTTTCTGACGATCTGAACAACACCCCCAAGCACAAAGATATCGAAGACACGGCTTTTAGCCCGGGAAAGGGGGTGGATTTCGGATCCCAAAAAACTAGTGAGACCGAGAGTTCGATTGGATCAGCGGCGATTGATGCTTTGGAAGAACAGCGGTTGAAGATGCAAGCCGATTTGCAGCGGGTTCAAGAGGAATACGCTCGTAACCTCTTGGAACTCGAGAGAAAAAAGGAGGAAGCACTCAAAGTCGTCGAAGAGGAGGAGCGAAAAAGAAAGGCAGAAGAAGAACGAAAAAGAAAAGAGGAGGAGGAAAGATTGCGACGCGAGGAAGAAGACCGAAAACGAAAGGAAGAGGAAGACCGAAAGAGAAAAGAGGAGGAGGACCGAAAGAAGCGGGAGGAAGAAGAAAGAAAACAGAAAGAGGAGGAGGAAGCGAGAAAGAAAGCCGAAAAGGAGGAAAGAAAGAAAGAGGAGGCGGAAAGAAAGAAGAAGGCGGTGGAGGAACTAGCGAGGGAACGGGCGGAGGCACGGAAGAAATCGGAGGAGGTTCTAAAAAGAGCCAAGGCCGAGAGGTTGCTGCATTTGGGAGGTGAAAGCCAACCGGTGGAAGACGATGATCTAGCATTGAAATGTCGGGGAAACCCGATGATGATGGCTTTGCAGTCACGTGGCATGACGACACGTTCTGCAGTGGCCTCTGCGGCGAAAAAGGCGTCTACCCCGACAAAAGCTGCTGGTAAGAAAAAAGGTAAAAAGATCATTGGTGACTCGGGTTCCGACGATGATAACATCGAAATAGTCGAAGGTGACCCGAGTTTTACCTCAGTGGGCACTGCCGCTGACGATGCGTGCCTCCCGGGACAGTTTTCTTGCCCCGCGGCTTCTCTTCAGTTTAATCACTTGTCAACCCAGAAACTCCATATGGAGCGGGGTTTTGAGGTTCATTTTCTGAGGGCAAATGCGTACATTCACGAGAAAGTTGCGACACATAAATGGGAGGTCTTGGCTGATCCAGACCGTAAGGCGAACTCTTCACTTGTGAAGGAGTTTTTCGCCGAGCTTTCCGTGAATGAGGGCACAGTGTTCAAGATCCGTGGTCACTGGGTGCGTTACGATTCGGGCACCATAAACCGAGTTCTTGGACTCACTATCCCAAAGAAGTGTGCCTTCAATGCTTTTCTGAATAAAACCACCGAAGAGGATATGGAGACGATCGCAAAGGTGATCGCTGTTTAGGGTAAATCGTGGGAACTTGAGAAAACGAGGTGGTGTATGCGAAAGAGTTACCTCAATACGGAGGCGGCTATTTGGTATTGTTTTCTGTGGAGCACACTGTGGCCGACCACTCACGACAACACTATATCGAAAGATAAGTGTTGTCTTCTGTATTGTATCCTCACTGGTAAACCGATAAACATGGGGGATCTCATGCACTTTATTCTTGATCAAACCCGTACCAAAAAGAAATTTGAGATCCCACTGCCTTGCCTCGTTACTGCTTTACTAACAGATGCAGGAGTGCCCTCTGCACCGGGTGACATGTGGATCAATGCCACATCGCCCATAGGCTCAATAACTTTGAAGAAAATGGGGCGTCTTACCGACGAGGATCTGGACGAGGATGATGAAGAGGGCGTGGAAGTGCCGGTCATCAACCCGCCCACTGCTGGATCTAGTCGAGGAGCCTCGGTACAAGGGCCGATTCTTGCGGAGCTTAAGAAGATGAACGACCGCCTACAAAGCATGGAGGACCGAATGAGAGAGATGGAGCGGTCCACGGAGTTTGTGTGGGCGTACACTCAGAGCCGCGACGAGATACTCAAAAAGTTTCTCGCCGTTCACAACGCCGATCTCGCTGCAACATTTCCCTCATTCCCGCCCGGAGTTTCTCCCGCTATGAACGACGAGGAGCACCCCCTGGAAGAGCCCACTGTTAACTCCCCCAGAAGGTCAACCAAATCCAGACTCGGAGCCCACTGATGCTCCAAAACCATAATCCTTTCTGAATACTTACCACTTTATGCTCATGAACAATTTCTTTTGTGTTGGGTTTTTAAAACTATCTCTTTTGGTTATGTAGTACATTATCTATCGTCTCTTATGCATGGGAGTTCCCGCATCTTATGCGGATGTTTTTTGTTACTAACCGTGTTAATGTTTGGATTATTTTTGGTCTTCATTCCATACCCTAGGTGCATTGCTTACGAATTTCAGAACTAACACATTGCCATTCTTTGAATTCATATTTTTGGTATCACATTTTTTGGGTATCTTGTCAATGATGGGAAGAAATGGGCCGTCTTTTGCAAACACAAACCCAAACACTTTTTGAAACCCTTAAAAGCCCACTCAATGTCTTTTCTCACAATGAGGACATTGTGAATTTTTAAGTTTGGAGAGGGGTGACTTTCAGTCAATACCATCGAAAAAGCCAAAAACCCGGGTGGTCACTGTAAACCAGAGTGCCCACCCCAAAAAAAATTCAGAAAACCAAAAGAAAACCAGAGTGATTACTCTAGTAACATCAGAGAACCCACTCATCAAAAATTTTCAAAGTTGGAAGGGTCACATCTGTGCTCTTTCTAAAAAAAAGAGAAAAAGACTTGAAAAACGAGAATATCTCGTAAAAAGTCGAAAAAGCCCAAAAATAAAATAAATGGGAAGACTAGAGTCCAAACAAAGTTTGGAGACGTGCATTGCAAAGCAATGGGAAGTACATTCAAAGCCATACACATACCAACCCCATAACCCGAAAGTCCCATGGATCATCGTTTGACAAGGAAAGGAGACATTTTTTTTGGGAACTTCAATTTATGGCCAGTTAGCTTATGATTTCGTAAGGCACTTTTGGAGGAGACCAAACCTCATCCACTCATGAGCCCACGGTATAATTTCCATGCATATTCTTTTTATTTATTCATCTTGAGTCATTTTTAGTCGTCGTTTTATTACTTGGGGACAAGTAATGTTTTAAGTTTGGAGAGGTGATAACTATGAATTTTCATAGTTATTTCTATCTCTTTTTATATAAATAAATTAGTTAAAATAGTCGTTTTGGTCCGTAAAACCCATCTTTTGGTTAAAAATAATGTTCTGAGCCTTATAAGTGCGTTTTAGTATTTTAGAAGTGTTTTACGTGTTTTTGTGGAAAATCTGATGCAGTGACTTCTAGAGTGCTCACTGAAGACGCTGACGAGGGTACTTTGGGAAATTCATAAAGTATGAAGACTTTTGGTGCATCCTTGTGTTGAAGGTCAGCTCCCATGTGCTCCCATGTGCTACACAAGGCTCAAGAAGGCTGGTGAAATAGTGAAAAGCAATAGTGCAAAAGTTCTTGCAAAAGGTGGAAAGAGAAAGGAGAAAAGTAAAAGCAAATGTGGTGCCTTTATGGTACAAGAAGATTCTTCATGATGACCTAGTTAGTGCTCTTCATAGGGTCATGTGAAAGAAAATATTGAAGACTTTTTCCTCCTATTTAATTGTGGTATTGGCTACCATGGCTCAATCATCTCTCATATCATCTCTCATACAATCCTACAATCGTTCATCCATTATCCCATTTGTAGTGTAGTTTTTCTCTCTAGTTTGTAAGGTAGAAGTAATTTTAGTTACTAGTGGTAAGTCTTGTAGTTAACTTTTATTTTACAGCCTAGACTTAAATTTTATTTCCAGCAAGTAGTTTTAAGTTTTAAGTTCGTATTTTGTACTGGTAGTCCAGTGCCCACTTCTGTCGGCACTGTTGTTTTAATTAAATTTCGTAATCTTTTAGTATGACTTTTCTAAACGCTTCTACCTTTATTTTCTCTGTTCTTTTAGTTATGCACTAGTAGTATTTAGGGATGTAGGAAGAAAAAGTACCCGGAGTTTATAAACAATGCTTGAATAGTTTTCGTGTTTTAAACTTAAATTATTTTGTTCATTTATAGTTCGAAAATGCCCCAATGATGCAAACGAGCTGATCACTTGAATGTGTCTAACGTCTAGTCTTAACTCAGAGATGGGTAGGACGTCGTGACACGAGCTTGAATGATGCTAGGGAATTCGAGAGAGTTCTTACGACACTAACGAGAGTTGGGTCAGTACAGTGGGCAGATTCCCACCAAAAGGAGCGGGCAAGCTACCTAGTGCGTCCACCGAGGCCACTTAGAGCGATTGCTTAAGCACAAGCCTATGAAATCCGAGAGGATTCGCCGGGGATCAACCACTGACTTAATAATTGAGTTTTTAATACGTAAATTCTACTAGGAAGTGTGAGTGCGAGATAGGACCGGGTCTTTCGTGAACAGATAGTGTCCACTGTCCCACAGCACTATGATCACCAACTAGGGCCAAGTATTTCTTATAAAGTCCGGGGAAAAATATTCCTACGTCCCTATCCTTTTAAACCGTAGCAAAGCTTTAGTTAATCATTAGTTAAATCTTTTCATTAAAAGTATTTCAAAAAACCAAAACCAATTTATCTCTTGCTCTCTAATCGAAACTTGTAAAAAGGAGCTCATGAGAACCGTATTGTCTTGATTATCCGGTCCCTGTGGAAAACGATTCCGGTATCTTACCGACTATTACTTGAAGTGACGATCACAGTGACCAGTGTATACTTGTACTGCCCACTGTGGCCTGTTCGCAAGGCACTGCGCATACACGTGTTTGATCTCGCAAGCTAAGTTTTAAAGTAACGATCACAGTGACCAGTGTGGACTGTACTGCCCTCTGTGGCCTGTTCGCATTTCCCACTGTGATTTACACGTGTGAGCCGTTCGTCATGGCAGTACTACAGCGGTAAAAGGTATGAAACTAAACCAAGAGGTGAAGTGAGAAGGTACGAAAGGCAGCTGAATTTGACACTAGGAGGTATGAAGAACCTAGGGAGCATAGATATGATGAGAGGAGGTACCAAGATCGACGTTATGATGATCAAGAGAGAAGATATGATGACAAGGAGAGAAGGTATGATGACAAAGAAAAGAGGTATGACGAACCTAGAAGGTTTGATCAAGAGCCAAGGAGACTTGAACAAGGCAGTAGAGCTGTCTACCACAAGCCGGAAGAGAAAGCAAAGACAGTTGACAAAGGCAAAGAGCCCAAGAAGGATGGGAGTCCAACATGCTTCAAGTGTGGGAAGCCTGGGCACTTCGCTAAGAATTGCACCAACCATGTCTCTAAGTACGACTACTACAAGAACAAAATGAACTTGGCGAAAAAGCAAGATGATGGATTAGCACTGCTTGCTGAAGATGAAGTCTGGCTGCAAATGTCAAGTGATGATGAAGAAAGAGGTCTTGTCTGCATGCTAGCTCAAGATGACGCGTGGAATGTGGATAGTGATGAAGGAAAAGATCAACTATGCTTGATGGCAGATGTGGATGAAGAGTATTCCGAGGATGATGATCGTGACTACAATGATGTCAACTCAGACCATTCTGATTCATCTTCTGAGGTACTCCCTGACCCATACACTGAACTTGAAAATCAAGTAAAAGGTCTCGCACAAAAGGTTTCTGAGTATGAAAATAAGATTAAACAAGCTAATAAATAAACCACAATTGCTAAATCCAAATTAGCTAGTGAACATGCCTTAGTTGTGAAATTCAACGTAGAATTAGCCTATTCAAAAGACAAAGTTAACATGCTCACCCTTTCAAACAAAACTCTTGAAGATAAAGTCACAAGCTTAAATGCTAATATCACTGATTTACAAAAGAGACTACATGAGGCTGAAAGAGTGAGTAGTGAGAATGTAAAGAAGTATGTATTTATTTTTGCTCACAGAATTAACTTGTTTGCAAAAATCAAAGATATGGAGGACAAATTTTTAAAGAGAGGCCAGACTGATCAAACCATTTACATGAATCAACCCAAAGAGTTCAATTATTACAATCCAAAGGAAGGCATTGGATATAAAGTCCATGCTACCTTAAGCGTGCCATATCCAAGACCCCTACCTTGTATGATCTTAGGTACATGAGTCTTGGATACAAAATCATTTTCATGAAAGAGTCTGATGATCCTGAATAGTTGAAGGAAATTGAAAAGAAGGAAAAAGCTAGGAAAAACAGACAATCATTTCTCTTCAACTATTCATCTCTCAATGCTAGTTATGCAACGCGTGAGATTCCTTTGTCTAAGGACTACACGCCTAGCTATACCGAGGATGAGATGAACCATGAAGTTCCAATCCTTGAAAAAGTTTACAAAGATAACCAAACCTTTTATGAAAAAAGGATTGCTAAACTTGAGGCTGAGCCAGAGGATGAGAGGCGCATGAGCCTTAGGGAAAAGGACCTATTCTTGAGTAAAATCAATGAATTGGAGGAAGCCCTCAAATCCAAAAGCACACCAAAAGCAAGTCAATCCACCTTTGGAACTCGTGATAACTCACGTCATCATAACCATACATGGAATGTGAATGCGTTAGATTTTAGACCTTCAGGTACCTCCTTCACAAACTCCAAATCCATGGTACTAAGGTCTCTAATCTGCACCACCATTTCATACATGGAAGACTTAACTAATATGGCACCTAAATCAACGGTACAAATTTCTGAAATTGTATCGGATGATTGTACCAATAGGGTTGGTGAGAACGGTAGATCATCAGGCCAGTCTAAACCAGGAAACAAGGCTCCTCCTAAACTATCTTGGAAAGACAAAGGGAAGGACAAATTGGTCACCCCTGAGTCTGAAGTTGCGAGTTCATCTCGTACCAATGTGAATGTTCCTAAGAAAAACAGACGTTTTCAAAAACGAAAGAATGCTACCAAACCAAAGGAACACTCACACAACTTCTCTCCGAAGAAAAACCCCTCACATACTCATTCTCCAAATGTCAAAGGTACTAATCGTGGTTCTCAAAATGTGACAGATCAATATATGAGAAATGGTAGGCGTAAGCACAAGGAGAGTGGATCAAAAGAAGGCAGTCGTCCGAAGCCATTTGCACATAAGCTTAGTTTTATGCAAAACAATTTTTCCAATTTTGTATATCATAGAACTAATAGGCATGTACCATGAACTCCATTTCAATGTTATGAATGTGAACATATTGTTTATGGATGTCATAGCAATTTTCGTTGTCAAAATCAATTTAGATTTGGGTACTGTGCAAATGCTTTCGTGAATGATTACTTTGTTCCTAACTATCATGGATTCTACAATCGTGGTTATCATCATACTCATAACAAGAAACCTAATCCAAAACCCAAACAAAAATCTCCACCTAAGGGCAAACAAGAACCTGTATCCAATCCTGCTAATCCTAATCAGAAAGGACCCATTCCCAAATGGGTACCTAAAAATGTTTCTCCGTGATTTTGCAGGACGGTCATGTGTGGTACATGGATTCAGGGTGTTCCAAGCACATGACCGGAAGGAAGGAACTTCTCGCTAACTTCAAACAAAAATATGGCGGGAACGTTCGGTTTGGGAATAAGCTTTCAGCACCAATAATGGGATATGGTGATATCCTTCATCATAAAATCACCATCAATAAAGTAGCTTATGTGGAAGGCTTGAGTCACAACCTGCTCAGCATTGGAAAATTCTGTGACAAAGGACTTAAGGTTAACTTTCGAGAGACAAGGTGTTGTGTTAGGACATATGAGGGACAGGAACTCCTTGAGGGTACTCGCAAGTCAAATCTCTACACGGTCAATTTCCAAAAACAACGCCCATTCACAGAAATATGTCTTCTTTCTAAAGCAACTTTCAATCAGAACGTGTTGTGGCACCGGAGACTATCCCACCTGAATTATGCTACAATTAATCAACTAGCTAAGGCAGGATTGGTGACTGGTCTCCCCTCCTTGAGGTTCACCAAAGAACAATTGTGCTCAGCATGTGAGATGGGGAAGATCAAGAAATCTTCGCACAAGCTGAAAGTGGAACACAACACCTCCAAACCACTTCAGCTCCTCCATATGGACTTGTGCGGACCAATGCGTGTACAAAGCATCAACAGGAGGAAGTATGTACTGGTAATTGTGGACGACTTCTCAAGGTATACATAGGTGAACTTTCTCAGAAGTAAGGATGGTGCTTCAGACATCATCATTTCTTTCATCAGAAGTGTGCAGGTCAGACTACAACTTCCTGTTCAAGTGATTCGCACCGACAACGGCACTGAATTCAAGACTCGCACGCTTGACTCGTTTCTTGATTCTGTCGGCATCACTCACACCTTTTTGTCACCTCAACAAAATGGTGTTGTTGAGAGAAAGAACCGTACCCTAGTGGAAGCTGCACGCACCATGTTGGCATTCTCCAAGCTTCCGCTACACTTCTGGGCTGAAGCCATTGCGTCTGCCTGTTTCACCCAAAACCGGTCTCTCATTACCAAAAGGTTCATGAAGACTCCGTATGAACTGGTGTACAATCGACCTCCCAGCATCAAATTCTTCAGAGTTTTTGGTTGTGAATGCTACGTGAAAAATGATAAAGACAATCTTGACAAGTTCAGTCCAAAGGGTGATGAGGGTGTTTTCATTGGGTATGCCAAGGATTCTCCGTCCTACCGTGTGTACAACAAGAAAACAAGACGTGTGGTTGAGAGCACAAATGTGGATTTTGAAGAAGGCATTGAAGAAGACTCTACACCAGCTCCAGTTACACCAGGAATCTCTTGTGTTCTAGCTTCTGATCAACTTCATGGCAATCCCATGACCTCTTCTTCACCGGCGAACAAACCATCTTCTTCTAACTCTAATACTTGTGATTTGGATGAATTGTTTGAATTCTTTATAAAGATTTGCCTGCACCTACTAATGTTGCTCTTCCTATTCCTGCAGTTGTACAACCAGCACCTGATGTCATGGTTTCTACCACTGACATTTCAGCATCCATCCTTCAAGGCAATTCATCATCATCGTCTGCAACAACATCACCAAGTTCTAGAGTATCTCCTGCATCTGCTGAGGGGGAACCTTCCCACACCTTCCAGCAACAGGCTCCGGTGGTGAATGTTCCAAGTCCTCAGAGTGGTGCTTCCTCCACTATGGTTACTACAAGTCAATAACAAGGCATTCCTCAACATGCTCCACAAGTGGCAGGTCCCAGTACAAGCACCGCTCAACCTGCTCCACAAGTGGCAGGTCCTAGTACAAGCACCAATCAACCTGCTTCACAAGCTGCTGGCCCCTCACATGTCTCCACAGACACACCAGCAGCTCCTGGTCCCATTATGGTACAATCTCAAGTGCCGCCTACTGCTACCACTCTAGCAACGACCAGACGTGAACCTGAGTTCTATATCGATCTGAGGATAGAACCTTTACCCCCTCCAACCTTACCCCATACAACCAAGTGGACCCGAGCTCATCCACTCCATCAAGTGATTGGCAGCACGTCTGCACCAGTCAAGACAAGGTCTGCAACTCAAAATGAGTGCCTATTTGCAGCTTTCTTATCAAGACATGAACCCTCGAACGTGACGGAAGCCCTTGATATCTCTGACTGGGTGACCACCATGCAAGAGGAGTTGAATCAATTTGAACGCCTGGGTGTCTGGAGACTTATACCTAGACCAAAGAACAAGACAATCATCGATCTGAAGTGGATCTTCAAGAACAAGAAAGATGAAGATGGGATTGTAACCAGAAACAAAACTCGTCTTGTAGCCAAGGGATTCAAGCAACAAGAGGGAATTGATTATGATGAGACATTCGCACCGGTGGCCAGAATTGAAGCCATTCGGATCTTCTTAGCCCATGCCGCTCACAAGAACTTCACTGTCTACCAGATGGACGTGAAAACTGCCTTTCTCAACGGCGAACTGAAAGAAGAAGTTTATGTTTCTCAACCTGAAGGCTTTGTTGATCGTACCAAGCCTACTCATGTCTACATCCTAGACAAGGCTCTCTATGGGTTGAAGCAAGCTCCCCGTGCCTGGTATGATCATCTCTCCAATGCGCTACTAGATAATGGTTTCTACAAAGGTAAAATCGATCCTACTCTTTTCATCAAGACCGAAGGTAATGATATCTTGTTAGTTCAAATCTATGTTGATGATATCATATTTGGTTCTACTAACTCATATATGTTCACTTGGTTCAGTGATCTCATGACCACAGGTTTGAGATGAGTATGCTCCGGGAGTTGTCCTTCTTTTTGGGACTTCAAGTTCTACAAAACCCTGATGGCATTTTGATTAATCAATCGAAATACATCGGTGATCTTTTAAAACGTTTTCACATGGACACTTCATCCGTTGCTAAAACTCCCATGGCCTCGGGCACTTTGATCGGTGCTGACCCAAAAGGGAAGCCTGTAGATCAAAAGACTTATAGAGCCATCGTCGGTTCTTTGTTATATCTGACTGTTAGTAGACCGGATATTATGTTCGCTACTTGTTTTTGTGCTCGTTTTCAGGCAAACCCAAAGGAATCACACATGATGGCAGTCAAACACATCCTCCGGTACCTGAAAGGCACACCCAACCGTGGGTTGTGGTACCCAAAGGAGTCTGGATTTGAGCTCGTAGCGTTTTCGGATGCGGACCATGGAGGTTGCCAACTGGACCGGAAAAGTACTTCAGGCCATGTCCAGTTCTTGGGTGATAAGCTAGTCAGCTGGGGTTCAAAGAAACAACATTGTGTTTCTACATCTACGGCTGAGGCGGAGTATGTCGCTGCTGCCAGCTGCTGCTCCCAAGTATTGTGGATGAGGACCCAGCTAAGAGATTATGGCTACAACTTCAATCACATACCCATCTACTGCGACTCCAAAAGCGCCATAGCTATCACATGCAATCCAGTCCAACACACTCGCACTAAGCATATTGATATAAGGTATCACTTCATTAAAAGACCATGTGGAGAGAGGTACGATTGAACTTTACTTTGTCAACACTGAGTATCAACTTGCGGATCTCTTCACCAAGCCTTTGGATGAGAAACAGTTTAATTTCCTAATCTCCAAGCTTGGCATGTTTGATCCTCAAGAGTGATCATCTCTCAACTACTCAGTCCTTCAGAACCATCATGACTCAGTGTTCAGACTCATGCTCTTGACCACTGTGTCATCGTTGTTTTGGACTAAGTCGCTGATAGATTAGGTTTTGTCGTTCTGGCTTCTGTATCTATCTCTTTTGTTTAGTTGTCTGTGTTACGAATATTGTGCCATGAGTGTACATGTGTCAAGGGGGAACGTTCCCTCCCCATGCCTGTTCCGAGGGGGAACGTTGTCTGCCTCCGCCTGCTCTGAGGGGGAACAGGTAAGCACCCAGGTAAGTTTTCTATTACCTTTTATATGTATATAATTTCCTTTTTTTTATGGTTTCTTTTCTTATCTTACAAAAAAAAATCTGATTTTATATGTTTTTGTCCTTTTCCTCACTCATCTTTCTCCAATTTTTCATCTTCTCCATCTTTTCATCTTCTCCAAAACCGTTATTTTTCTTTCAAGATTCTTCCACTTTTTTATTGTGTTTCAAGGTAAAAATACATCATTCTCATTCTTCATTATTGTGTTTAATGTATCTTTGTATCAAATCTTGCTTATTTTTGAAAACCCTTTTTCAAAAAATTTCAAGGGTTTATCAAAAACCCCAACCTCAAATTTTTTGGATTTTGAGTGATTTGGGTTGGATTTGGTGCTAAACGTGTTCATTAAAGTTGTAAATCGCATCAAGAGCTTTCAGTTCATATATATTTTGTGTGATTTGGTGAAACTTTGTGACTTTGTGAGTGTCCAACATTGTTAATGTTCTTGAAGGTATCAAAGTGTTCTTCATTAAAAGCACCAAGAAACCACTTTTTGATCCATCTCAATTTGAAAATCTTTGTCAAAAATGTTTTTTGTGGTGTTTCTATAATCTTATCTTATCAATGAGTTATGGTCTTTAACTTGGTGTTGTTCATAAACATTAAATCTTGGTTTGCATAATTTGGGGTGTGTTCTTTTTATTTTTGCTTGTTTAAGAATTTCAGTTTTGTTTTTATTATCTATGGTGTCATCTCCAAATCAGTGCCTTGTTATCTGAACCATCTTAGACCTGACCGGAGAAAATTCCGGCGACCGGATCGGATGCCTTTCCGGCGACCGGACCGGATGCCTTTCCGGCGACCGGACCGGATGCCTTTCCGGCGACCGGACCGGAGAAAGTCGCCGGAACCGATTTTTTTTCAGAACTTCAAGCACCACCTTTTCCAACCAATCTTCCCGGACCGGATGTTTTTCGGCGACCGAACCTTGCCGGAACCGGACCGGAAATTTTTTCCCGGAACCGAATCTGCCTTCAAAACCAACTCATCAACTACCCGGAACCGGACCAGAGAACTCGCCGGAACCGGATGTCGCCGGAACCGGACCGGAAAACTCTACCTTGAACCAAAACCAAACCTCCCCTTCTCGTAACTTCCAAGGACCGGACCGAAGCTTTGTTGAGTCTGAAATCTCCCTTTGACCGAACCGGATGTACCCTCTCCGGACCGGACCGGAGAAGATGGTCGGCGACCGGACCGGCGACCGACGGCTGTTATCACGTGTATGTAACTCTCGCCGGAACCGGAGGAGTGTGGACCGGGGTTTTAAACCTATTTAGTGACCGACGAACTCGAATCGACCCCTCTCACTGGAACCGGACCTCGCCAGAGACCGGACCGGAACCATGGACGGTGACCGGATATCACTCCTTCGCCGGAGTCGTCTTCGTGACCGGAGATATGATTTATCGCTTCTTCCTTCTTCTTTTTAGTCGTATGTGCGTTTTATGATAATTCAGATCTGTAAAATGAGAAGAAAGCCTCGAAAAATGTGTTTCCCAGCTGTCACTCACTGTTCCATGCCTTCCCACACGATTACAACTGTCACACGCATTTTTTTACGCGGTTCACGCTCCCACACGCGCACGCCACACGCTCTCATGCGCCTCGACGCGCCCGCACGCGCCCCTTACGCGCCTTGCAGGCGCCTCCAGCCTCGGTCAGCAGCTCGGTCAGACGTGTTGACTGAGTGCTGACCCGCCTCTGACTCACCCTTTCACGTCTGACCGAGCTCTGACTCGCTCCTCTGACCCGTTCTCCTCCTTCTGACCGAGCATTTACCCACGTTTTCATCTGACTAGCTTTTTTTTTTAATTTTTGTTTAATTTTTTTTCTTTTTTTATTGTGTTTATATATAAAGACTTGAATTTTTTTTAGGTTAAAATTTTGTTTGTTCTTTCTTTCTCCTTAAAGTTTTTTTTTAATTTCTTTTTATGTCTTTTTTCTTAGTTATTTTTTTTACTTTTACTCTTTTCTTTATTAGATTTTTTTTTCTTCATGTTCTTGGTTAAGTTTTTTTTACGTGTGAACCCAATTCTGTTATGCGTATTTCTGAATCACATGGGGACGACTGCTTGTGATAAATGCTTCGGTGTTTGGTCTAATGATAGCATTGTATGCATGAGTTGCTTTACCTTCATTTCGCTACATGCTACTTGTATGCATTGATTCTTGCTTACTTGATTTTTTAGGCTTGATTATCTACCTTGCATGTTCCATTGGTCTCAAATGCTATTCTTAGTCACTCGTTTCACCATGCCCTAATACCACCTCATTCAGAATAGCCTAAGTGTTCACCATATTGTCTCGGGTTGGTAAGATTGTTGATGGTCTTTGGATTCTAACTACTTGAGAAAAAATTCACACTCAATGTGTTGTGTTATTCTTTACCAAATCTTTTGATTTAGTAAACAATAACACATCTCAATGATGTGTGTCTTATATCTCAATTATGCTTTTACCTCAATACTAACATCTTATTCCTCAGGTACAATGGTGAATCCAAGCTCTTCAGCTCACCGTCAGTCTCGTGTCACTCAACCCCAACCCATCACCTACGATACCCTTTCACCTCAACTGAAGAAAATCTCTGATAGCCTCTTTTCTTATGCCAAATTCCTTCCTTCCACCCAAAATAACCACTACCTTGACCTTGATCACTTCACCACCTCAAACCCAATCATAATTGAAATCCTTCGAAACCACCCACTTACCCCACTTCTCACCCGTCATGTTGATATCCCGGAAGTTTACATACAACAATTCTATGACTCCATGGAATTTGTTATGGGTACCTCTTCCCAATCTGAGCACTTCCGATGCAAGGTCGAAGACCTTAAGTACAAACTCACCCCAGCTCGATTCTGTCGCATCCTCCAAGTACCTGTTAACAACCCTGAGACATATCACCTATCTGATGCAGAAATGTTCGAGACCATCTATACTCTCGAGTATGAGAAAAAACTTCTTACTCTTGGAGCGTTCAAACACAAGCATATCGCCGGTGTCTGGTCCACTCTATTCGCCATCCTCAACAAGTGTCTTTTCTCTCGCACCAAAGGAACAGATCAATGCAGCAAAGAGCTAAAGTAAATCTTTCTTGGTTGTGCCACCAACAACCCCGACACCGACTATCAGTACTTTCTTTGGGAGGAGTTTTCATCCGTGATCAAAGACAAGACAACATCAAAGGCTAGAAATTTCATTCCATATCACCGATTCTTGGCACTTATCATCTCTCATATCTTAGACAAGAACTATAGTGTTCCACGGAAGGGGCTTCCATTATTTCCTACCTGGCCTATGTCGAAACTGGTTGATAACACTGATCATCAACATATTGTTCCTTTGAAGATTCCCCAAGAATTACTTGATGCACTTGATCATCGTTCACCGATTCTGAGTGCATACTTAGACTCACTTCCTCCACCAGGACCTCAAGAGCCGGAGGCTGGCACCCCGGAGGAATCCCCTAGACAAGAGAGTGAGTGTTATAAGAGTGGTCATTCATCTGGGGGTGATGACCAAGGGCGTGAGGATGAGGAGTCGGGGGGAGATGACGGGGGTAACTTAGGCGGTGACGATGATCAAACCGGAGCAGGCTCTTCTCGCTTTTGTCTACCTGTACTGGCTAACAGAACACATTTTTCTTTGGTGGAATATTATTCTGAGTCTGAATACTCCGATGAGGTTGAAATAAAGTTTGAGGGAGACAAAACAGTCGAAGATAGTTATGATAGTGAGCTGAGCGAGGGAAGTGAAAGAAATCATGAGTGGGAGTCTGGACCAAAGGTTTTAACCGGTCCTCACCAATCCTTAGGTAGACAATGGCAGCCACATCTGCTACCCGTACACATGTGTTGAGTACGGGTATTGAAAAAGACACCTCGCACCCAGAGGTGCAATTGCACGCCTCACCTAGCCACTCAACCATCTCTCAAAAGGTGGGTGTTTCATTCCACGAGGATAAAGCACAACGGCTATCAAGCCCTCACTTGGAGGGTAATGATATTGAAACAAGAGGATCTCTACCCCGATCCCCACCTTTCCTTCATGTGCACCAGAGTCTAGTGCCCGATACACATTTAGGTACACATACTGCCAGTCTGTGTGACGCAGTCTCAGCTCCACCTGTCGCGATTCTTAGTGACGTGACCGGAACCCCGAGAGTGGTGTCCACGACGGGCATTTCACGAGGACCGGAGGGAAGACCTACCACGGCTATCATCACGCCAACCGTGAAAGTAGGCCACACCGTTGACTCAGCGGTTGTGCAAACGGATCGTCTATGTGACACCGGTGTTACTTACCCGGCATTTGTTGTCAGGGAGATGATGGAGAGCGCCCTAAAGGCTGTCCGTGAGGAGTTTGATGAAAAGTTTGCGGCACTAGAGGCCCGGTTAAAGAGCAAAAGGAAGGTGACTGAGCCTGTACGAGATCTAACACCACCTCCCTGATCACCATCCCCACCTCCGAGATCCACCGCTCCCGTTTCGTCTACCGATGAGTTACGGGACCTTCTTATGGCATCTTTACTATCCAAGAGTGATCTTTCTGAACATGAGGTCGATCTTCTGGGGTACTTGAAGCGGTTCACTGATCCATCACTTCCGCGAGCCGTCCCGAGCCGGCTACCTCCTCTTCTCAAGAGGTAGTCTTATCTATCCAGAGGCTCGAAGGGAAGCTTGATGCCCTAAAGACGGAGGATTAGCTTAGATCAAGGGCTCTATTTCAGACATGCAGACTCAGATCCGAGCCCTTGAGACTTCTTGCCGTGCATCAGCCGAGCCACCAAAGCGCAGACACGACGACCGAGATGACCCCGATCGCCGTGAGGGGGAAATCCATAAGAAGGCTCGGCTTGGCTCCTCAGTTCTGACAGGCACATCTTCCGGCGCTGCTCCTTCCGATACTCATATGAGGACCGGTGCCGATGTATGTCATTCTCAGCCTGGTCAGAATCCGACGGCAGATTCAGCGGAGGGTCGAGAGATTGTCTTTTGTGTCAAGCCGGAAATCTCTCACCCTGTCCGCTGAATCTGTCGTCGGATTCTGACCAGGCTGAGAATGAGATACATCGGCACCGGTCCTCATATGAGTACCGGAAGGAGCGGCGCCGGAAGATGTTCCTGTCAGAACTGAGGAGCCAAGCCAAGCCTTCTTATGGATTTCCCCCTCACGGCGATCGGGGTCATCTCGGTCGTCGTGTCTGCGCTTTGGTGGCTCGGCTGATGCACGGCAAGAAGTCTCAAGGGCTCGGATCTGAGTCTGCATGTCTGAAATAGAGCCCTTGATCTCAGCTAAATCCTCCGTCTTCAGGGCATCAAGCTTCCCTTCGAGCCTCTGGATAGATAAGACTACCTCTTGAGAAGAGGAGGTAGCCGGCTCGGGACGGCTCGCGGGAAGTGATGGATCAGTAAACCGCTTTAAGTACCCCAGAAGATTGACCTCATGTTCAGAAAGATCACTATTGGATAGGAAAGATGCCATAAGAAGGTCTCGTAACTCATCGGTAGAGGAAACGGGAGCGGTGGATCTCGGAGGGGGGGATGGTGATCGGGGAGGTGGTGTTGGATCTCTGTCCGCGTAGCCGCTTCAGATGATGTTCCTTCAGATGATTATGAGTCATGCATGGAGAGCTACAGTTCTGACTCTCCTCTTCTAGTACCATATCAGTTGCTACCACATCAGTCGCTTTCGGGTATGGAGATGTATAGTTCTGACTTTTCTTCACCCCCTATGTCTCCACATCATTCGCTTACATATGACACGCCTTCACCACGTCGGTATCCTCTTCCTCTTACGCCGTCTCCTACATATAGAGGTCCTCAATTAAGGGTACTGCCTCACCCTCCATCTCCAGTTCAGGATGATTCACCTTCTAGCACTCCCTCTCCACCAGTCAAAGCTTCCCGTCGTGCTCCGAACAACCTTGTGACTCATGGCCCTCAGCGACCGATTCATGGTCAATGGAGACATCCATCGGTATCACCTCCCAAGGTGATCTATACCAGGGAGAAGGGTGCACTTTCAAATCGCAGAAAGTATGTGGAGCCGCTAAAATCAGTCAAGTGGGATAGAGAGAGAGAAGGCGTGGCAGTTACCTTGAGGATATTCATAGATCCATCTTCACTAACAAGGTGGAGAACTTGCCTTTAGAGAAGTACTACGACATCACCAATCTGCCGCCACAAAAGCAGACCAAGTATCTCTATTGGATGGATACTCAAGCCAAACCCAAAGCAGATGTGTTCTTCTATGATAACCCGATCATTCGAATCAGTAAGGTTTCATCCGTATGCTTCTAGAGCTTATGGTTCTCAGTCTTTTCTGTCATCCGAAAGAGAAACGGGGAGTTCACATTCACCGAAGCTGATTTCGATAATGTGCATATTGATGACATAGACACATTATACACTGACTTGAAGACGCTTACAACCCGACCTCAGGAGACATTCAAAGGACTAGAAGTTGTTAAGCACTTTATCGAGAGGAACCGGAGGAACTCAGAGACTCATGACTTTCAGATCGGGTTAGAGAGTCATCAGAGCACGATCAACCTCTCTCCGCCCAACCAAGACCTCCCAAACATCGATCGCTATCCTCTCTACCAAGTCCTCTAGAAACCAACTCTTGGGGTAGTGTACTAGAATCAGAAGAAAAAGAAGAAGTTTATGCGATGCGATGAGGTCCACAAGTACAGTGATGGGACACTCTACATCATCAACAAAGGGTTGGCTACCGAAAAGAAGAGGCTTGAGCTTGAGGTGTTGAAGACTAAGCACTGGATAAATCCCTCCATCCTGATAGACGAGGTTTTCCAGATCATTGAGCATCGTCTAGAACATCGCATCATTCTACGACGCTTCGAATCTTATTGTGGTCTTCGGAAGATAGAGGGACCAGTCAAAAGAGTTGAGGAGAGACCACCGCCACCATCATCACGAAGAAGAGAAGGATCATCAAAGGAGCCCAAAGAGACTGAAGCGTCAAAGAAGAAATCATCAAGTCATCATCAGAAGCGAAGAAATTGACACAAAGGGGGAAATTGTTAGAAATATTTGTTAGTTGTGTCAATTTGTCATTTATCTAAACTTAGTTTCTTTTGTGTAATTTGTAACTAAAGGCCCATTAATCAAGGCCTATTAGTTTAAGCCTTTTTAGCCTTTTTCACCTTAGTATAAATAGGTGTACTTTCTTCATTTTGTAATTCTGGCTTCTCTCACATTTCAATGGAATGCAATCTATCTAGATCCTTGTACTTAGCATATACATCATCTTGATTAAGTGTTCTTGATTTGATTGATTTGGCACCCACAGACGAAGACTTTAAACAGCGGTTTCGTATGAGTCGACGACTATTCATAAGGATAGTTTCTGATCTTGAAAGAGAGTTTGAATATTTTAAGCAGCAGTGGGATGCAAGAGGCGTGAAGGGGTTTTCTCCGCTTCAAAAGTGTATGCTATCCGACAATTGGCGTACGGGACTGCTTCAGATTCTCTGGACGAGTACCTAAGGATGGGCGAAACGTCCTCAAGGGAATGCCTACAAAAATTTTGTCAAGGTATTATTAACCTCTATATGCGACAATATTTACGAAAGCCAACCGCTAGCGATATTCAGGCTATCTACACGTTGCACGAACAACAACACGGCTTACCCGACATGCTTGGTTCGATAGATTGTATGCATTGGGAATGGAAAAATTGTCCCGTCGCATGAAGGGGTCAATTCCATAGAGGTGATCATCAGGGACCGACGGTAATTCTTGAAGCCGTCGCATCATACGATGAATGGATTTGGCAAGCATTTTTCAGGGTTCCGGGTGCCACGAACGACATAATCGTATGAATCAATCACCGATTTTCAACGATTTATTCAAAAATAAAGCGCCCGATAGTTCGTTTGTAACGAATGGTACACACTACAATCATGGGTATTATCTTGCCGACGGGATATATCCCGAGTGGACGACTTTCGTGAAAGCATTTAGGTACCCAACGGAAGAGCCACAGTTGCAGTTCACGACACGTCAAGAATCGGCTAGAAAAGACATCGAACGGACATTCGCCACACTTAAAAGTAAATGGCACGTCGTTGCTAGATCGGCACGGGTATGGTCACGAAGGAAATGACAAGAAATCATGTACACGTGTATAATTTTACACAACATGATTCGTGAAGACGAAGGGTTTTCACATTATCCTTTTGATCCTACGGCGGTTTTACCGAGCGAAGTTTAGACAAATATCTCGGAAGAAGAACGAGCAATAAACGTCAACTTTGTAAAAAACCGAGAGAGGCACGCCAACCTTCGCGCCGATTTATCTCAACATATTGTGGAATTCTATGCTTTCATATTATTTTATTTTTAATTTTTTTTTTTATAATTTGAAATGTTTATTTATGAAAATTAATTATTATTTTATTTAAATAATTTTTCATTGTTAATATATTTGATGCAGACAGTTTGGAATATGTATATTTGTATGGTAGTATTTAAACTTGGATAGGTGAAGCTGTAAGGTGTATACTTGTCTATGCCTATAAATTAGTAT
This sequence comes from Centaurea solstitialis, assembly GCA_030169165.1. Classification (NCBI taxonomy): domain Eukaryota; kingdom Viridiplantae; phylum Streptophyta; class Magnoliopsida; order Asterales; family Asteraceae; genus Centaurea; species Centaurea solstitialis. The sequence goes on from CM058042.1 coordinate 17,598,744, forward strand.
AGCACCCACATTCAAGAAAGTTTTGAATGGAAATTATCATTAATTTTTTTTGTTCCTTTCACTATTTCCAAAAAGTTTTGAGAACAGGATAATTTTCTCTCTATGTTTAAAAGGTTGAGACAATAAAGTATTCAGAAGTGATAAAAAAAGGATTGATACAAAATATAAATGTTGTATGGTATAATCTACAAATATAGACAAAGTGTTATTTTAGAATATGTTAGTTAAAATCAATATGAATATCGTCTCTTAGTAAAATAAGATAAGAGAGAGAAGTAAGAATAGAAAGATGATAGAAATGTGAGATAAATGCATTTGGTTGAATTGTTATGTAATATACCAGTGCCATATTAATCGACTAGATTGGAACACAAAGTTCGAAGTTAACATTTTATTATAGCAATCCTCTTGATTTACATTATTATGTGATTGAGGGATCTAATAATTCTTACAAAATGATAGGTGCTCCCATTAATGACCCTACATATATTTATTGGATAATAATTCGGATTATATCATTCAGTTTTATTAGATTCTAAACTAAAATTAGTAACAGATAAATCCATTTTAAATGTTAAAATTCTGAATTGGACCCAATAACAATTGGATATCAAACAATGATCGATGGATTCTAATTGAATCAAATGTTATGTTTTTAGTTTAACATTTGGTTTTTAGTATTTCTATCTCACGAGAAAGGATAGGTAACATCTTTGGGAGGTGTGGGGTGAAAGTCACACTACCAGGGTTCGATTCCCACGGCCGATACTTTCCTGACATATCCAGACTGTGGATCTGGTCCTTGAGGTCAGGTTCACCGTTCAGGTTGGTCCATAGGGCCCCTAAAACCTGTCGGTCGGGTTCAGCCATAGATTGGGGCCGGGTCGCAATGGATTAGTAGAATTACCCGTAAAAAGGCCCGATAGCGCTAAAACGTGTGTGTGCAACTGTGCATTAACTTGCAGTTAAAAAAAATCTCACTAGAAAGGGAATTTTCCCACTGTTGTGGATTTCTGGTGCGTTATCCGCCCCGGCCCAATTGGCCCAATGACATTTGATTATGTTCAAAAGACGAAACCACCCTTCAAAATTACACGTATTTCCAAAAGGATACCCCCGGCATTTCAGAATCACAATAGAGTTCTTCTGACCAGCATCACTCTCATCTACATCTTCATCTCCGTCTCCGTCTCCGTCTCTACGCTGATCGCAAAATTAGGGTTTATATTTGCTCAAGTTTTCAAGTCTTATAATCATCATCATCATCAATGGAGATTTCGTTTACTTTCCCCGGAAACGAAGGTGAATTCACCTATGTTTCTCTGTTTCTAGCCCTAATGTTCACTATCCTATGCTCTTTGCTTTTCCTCCTCCCTTTTCTCATACTCATATTCTCCCAATCGAACAAATTAGGCAAGGCTTGTTGTAACTGTGTTTGTTTTAGTTGCAACGGAATCGATCGAGGTTGTTGTTCTGATTTCATGGCGGTTAGGATGATGAACGGTGGTGGTGGCGGTGGTGGTGGAGAGGTGGTGGTGATAGGACAACGGTAGTAGGTGCGTCGATGATGGAAGAGTTGGTTCCGGAGATCACAACACATGTGTTGAGTTACTTGGATTATCCGAGTCTCTGTAGCAACAATGAGCAAACGTACCTACTACCATACCATCTAGATGCATGTTTTTTTATTGGATCGAGACAGAATATCTGAAGCCGGTATTTCTAAAATTAAACGAAAGAAACAAAATGTTTATATTTATATTCTTGAGAGGGAAGGAAATGAAAAAAAATAGCTTTTCATGTTTACAAATATACCCTTTAAAATGAAAGATTAGATAGTTTTGGGCCAAGGCCCATGGGCCTAGACTATTTATATACAAGAGAAAAGGAAAAGCAATGGGCCAAGGCCCATGGGCCTATATACAACTATATACAACTAACACCCCCCCCCCTCTCAAACTTAATCGAGGGAGGAACGAGACAGATTGAGTTTGGTAACAAGCTATCGAAACCGTCCTGGAAGATGAGCTTTGGTGAAGATGTCGGTCGGCTGATCAAGAGTGGAAATAGGCTGAAGGCGAATGGTGTTGCGCACAACATGTTGACGAACAAAGTGGCAGTCAATTTCGATATGTTTAGTGCGCTCATGAAAGACATCGTTGTGAGCGATCTGGATGGCACTGTTGTTGTCACACCATAGCAGAGTTGGGGACGATTGAGGCGCACCCATGTCTAAGAGTAGCCAACGTAGCCAAATAAGTTCTTGGGAAGTGTCGGCCAGAGCGCGATACTCAGCTTCAGTACTGGACCGGGCATTGAGAGATTGCTTTTTGTTGCGCCATGAGATAAGAGATTCGCCAAGGAAGAAGCTGTAGCCCGTGGTTGAACGACGATCAGTCATGTCGCTATCCCAGTCATAATCCGAGAAGCCACGTAGGACTAACGACGATTTGGAGGAGAAGTGGAGACCATGAAACATGGTGCCTTTGACATAGCGAAGAATGCGAATGACAGCGGCGTAGTGATCAGAACAGGGGACAGCCATAAATTGACTCACGGTATGAACAGCATAGGCGATGTCTGGTCGAGTAACCGTGAGGTAGACAAGAGAGCCAACCAGTTGACGATATCGTGTTGGATCCTGTAAGGGAGGACCAGGATTAGGTGCCAGATGGAGATTGTGTTACAGGGGAGTGGATGCCACCTTGTTATCGGAAATGGCTGCCGTTGAGAGAAGATCCGAGATATACTTGGCTTGGCAAAGATAGATGCCAGAGGAATCGGATAGGACCTCTAACCCAAGAAAGTAGTGTAGTTTGCCTAGATCCTTCATCTCAAAACTGGAACTGAGAGAGTGCTTTAGAGAGGCAATCCCGGTAGCGTCATCCCAGTAATGATCATATCATCAACATAGAGAAGAAGTAGAATGCTCCCAGAGGCGGTGGTCCGGGTAAACAGGCCTGAATCGTAGTTGCTCGCGGAGAAACCCAAGGAGAGCACCGTATTGTTGAACTTTTCAAACCATGCGCGAGGAGCCTGTTTGAGACCATACAGGGCTTTACGGAGACGACACACATGGCCGAAAGGAAGAGAGACACTAGGAGGTTGAGTCATGTAAACCTCTTCAGATAGATCGCCATTCAGGAATGCATTCTTGATATCCATTTGAAACAGAGGCCAGTGTTTGGTAGCCGCTATGGCAAGGAGACTGCGAACAGATGTTACACGCGCAACGGGTGCAAAAGTCTCCTCATAGTCGATGCCATATTCTTGATTAAAGCCCTTGGCCACGAGACGAGCTTTGTACCGATCAATGGAACCATCAAACTTGGTTTTGATCTTGAAGACCCACTTAGATCCGATGGGTCGTTTGCCAGGTGGTAGCGGAACAGGATCCCATGTTTGAGCCTTTGCGAGAGCTCGAAGTTCTTCCTGCATACCTTCTTGCCAATGTGAACTAGAGGCAGCTTCCTTGTAGGAAGTGGGTTCATGATTTGATAATAAGGTAGCATAACAGTGATAATAACGAAGATGAGCAGGAACTTGTCTTACCTGATCGGAACGGCGAACCGCTTCTGATGTGAAGGGTCCAGGATCCGTAGATTCAGCAGGTGCCTCAGGTGTAGGCGGTGGAGTTGGCACAGGTGGCGGAGGATCAGAGGTCGTTGTAGGTGAGTCAGGAACAGTAGTAGGGATCAGAGGTGAGATAGGAGTGTCGAAAGAGGGAGAAAGGTCAATAAAGTAAGGAGCAGTAGGAGTGATACTGGACTCGGTATTTGCAATGGCATAAAAAGGGACATCCTCCCAGAAGGTGACATTTCGAGAGATTCGCAAACGTTTGGAGATAGGATCCCAACAGCGATAGCCTTTATGTTCAATGCCATATCCCAGAAAGAGACATAGTCTGGCACGAGGTTGAAGTTTGGTATGTTCATGAGGTTGTAATTGAACAAAACACGCACAGCCCCAAACCTTGAGAAGGTTATAAGCAGGGGAAATTCCATGTAAGACTTCATAGGGAGATTTTTGTTGGAGTATAGGAGTTGGATGTCTGTTGATGGTATAGACAGCAGTGAAAGCTGCTTCTCCCTAGAAGTGTTTAGGACATTTGGCTGAGACAAGGAGAGTACGGACCGTATCAAGGATATGTCGATGTTTGCGTCCAGCACGACCATTTTGAGGAGAAGTACCCGGACAAGAGTACTGAGAGATAGTGCCTTGAGATCGAAGAAAGGCGAGAAGAGAAGATTCTTTGTATTCCATAGCGTTATCAGCTCGAAGAATCTTTATGTGTTTTGAGAACTTGGTTTGTATCATGCGGGCAAAGGTGATGTAGAGCTGAGGCAGCTCTGAGCGATGCTTCATAAGATATATATCCTGGTGAAGCGTGTGTGATCGTCAATAAAGATAACAAAATATCGAGCACCTCCCATGGATGGTTGTGGTGCTGGTCCCCAAACATCAGAATGGATTAAATCAAAGGAACAAGAAGATTTAGATTCATTAATTTCAAAAGGAAGGGCATGGTGTTTGCCAAGTTTACAGGGTAGACAGGAAATGTTGGAAGGTGTAACATGACCTAACGATCCTGAACTAGCTAACAATTTTATTCTACTAGAAGATAAGTGGCCTAGACGATCATGCCATAGGTCAAGAGAAGATGGTTGAGATACGGAAGCAACGACACTGTGGGATTGTAAGGGAATGCGGATATAGATGACCTCTAGAACCCGTCCAACAATAAGGCCTACACCAAGGGTCTGCTTGGTCTTCGGATCCTGTATAACACAACCAGAAAAATCAAAGAACATCAGTAAACCCATTTCTTGAAGTTGAGTAAGGGATAAGAGACCTATTGCTAGGCCTGGCACATGTAAAACTTCAGGTAACTGAACATTGTCAGTAGAGACATCCCCTTCGAATAGAACCGATTTGGGGGTAAGATCGGCCGTTCAAATGGTAGGATGGGAGGAACGTCGCTTAGAGACAAAGCCATTGGGGCAAGGCGATATGTGATTGAAGCACCCAGAATCAAAAATCCACAGAGTACCTGAAGGAGCTGAGTGTTGGGAATTCATTCCCAGAGAACCTGTCATGATTTGAGCCATGAGTTCTTGATTTCGACGCATAAGTTCCATGAGCTCGGGGTTTGATGAGGCAGGCGCGACAGCAGGCATTCCTGTAGGCTCATGTTGAGCAACAAATCTGACCGCAGTTTGGTGTTTCTTCGGGTTTTGAGGGCATTCAGATAGGAGCTGGCGAGGATGTTGAATGCCACAGTGCTTGCACCTTCTGATTGGACAGCCAACCAGGAAGTGAGTTGGTGAGTGACAGAAAGTGCACTCATTTCCTGACGGTTTTCCAGAAGACTTGTTGTAAGGCAGTTCTGGAGCTTGTTGTAGGAGTTCTGGAAGCCTGGAGGTCTGTGGTAAGATTTCTGGAAACCTTTTCCCTTGGAGCTGGAGCTCGAGGTCGAAGTATAGAAGACCGATTCTGATGGAGCAGAGGCTGGAGTGCGGAGTTGAATGCGAGTTTCTTCACTTATCTATTCCGTGATGGCATCTTCAAGTGAGGGCAGAGGGTGCCTGTGAAGGAGGGAGGCTCGCACGTTTTCAATTTTATCAAGGAGGCCCATCAAAATGGTGATCAGGTGCAGCTGGTTGAAGTAGGCCTGGTAGAGTTTCGCCGTGTTGTCATGGACTTGAGGGGCACCCAGATTCCGGTGATCGCGGATAGCTTGCATCTCGGAGATGTAGGAGCTGACAGGTTGATCAGGAAGCTGACGTTTGCTTTGGAAAGTGGTCCACAGTTGATACTGGTGAGCTAATCCAGTGGAGGAGTATCTCTTTGTCAGAAAATCCCAAAGACCCTTTGCGGTCGTGTAGCCGAGGAATTGTTGATTGATCTCCGCTGTGGTTGAGGCATTGATAAAGCCAAGGATTTTGGCGTTGTTAATGTCCCACTCATTAACACGCTTTGCATAGTCGATTGCGGATTCGTTTGCCGTCCTTGTTGGAGCAACAGTTGTCCCAGTGACATAGGAGTAAAGACCATAAGATTTCAGAAGAATGGTCATATGATGGTTCCAGAGGATATAGTTGTTCCCATTAAGAACAACTGATATGGGATTCGAATGACTGAGATTTGTCGTCATTGAAGTGTAAGTAAAATGGGCAAGGAAAACCCGATTCAGGTTTTGAAGATTCCCGATTCGGGAAAAGAAAAACAAGAGCAAATCCCAACTTGGGCAGAGTTTCGACTAGGGAAAGCGGATCACGACTCGGAATCAAAAGATTTCCAACTCGGAATCGGCTCGGGAAAGGAGAAACAAGGGAAAATCCCAACTCGGGATTTTTTTTTGGATGTGGAAAACGGATGCGGAAAACGGGTGCGGAAAACGGGTGCAGAAAACGGATTTCCCGACTCGGAAAACGGATTTTTCAACTCGGAAAACGAATTTTCCAACTCGGAAAACTAAGAAAATCCGACTCGGATTTGAAGAATCCCAACTCGGGATTGATGAAGATGATTAAGGAGCCTAAAGCTCTGATACCATGTTAGAAATGGAAAGGGATGGAAAGATTGATTGTATTGATATTGAAAAAGTGTACAAAAGAAGTATAAGCCTAGACTATTTATATACAGGAGAAAAGGAAAAGCAATGGGCCAAGGCTCATGGGCCTATATACAACTATATACAACTAACAATAGGAATTCTTATTTGTATGAGAAGATAACTTGTCTGTAACAAAATCCTTATTTGTATGTTAGCTAGCTTGGTGTTTTTTTTTAAAGGCAGACAACTCACGCATACGTCCCGACACGAGGTTGACGAGGTATTTGGGATCCATACAGGCACCCGGCTAATCATCGGCGACTGTATGGACCGACCCGAAAGCCGATCCATGGTCAGGGTATCGCCACATTCTCATCCCATTAATCAAACCCGGGAAAACTGGGATGCCATCTAGTGTTCCTCCCATGGATGTTACCAATCACTAGGCTACTAATGCTTTGATAAGCTAGCTCGATGTTAGTGCATCACGAGATTAGTGATTCAACAAATGAAGCTTCTTTGCCGATGTCGAACTCCATGATGGCATTATATAATTATATGATAAAATTAGATAAACCATGACATTTACACAACACTCTAGAAAATGAAATATAATTGTTGGGCCGGAGCTTCTTTTTCATTGGGCTTTTATCTAGGTTCAACAGATTAGCTATTTTTGGACTGATCTCTTTTGGGCTAAACAAATAATATTGTTATGTGTTTGATTAATTGGAATAATTTCAAGTATCAATTATTTTAGTCCATTTTAATTTTTTTATTAAATAAGAAACTAATACTAATTCATTATTCCTAGAGAGGTGATTGATATAAATCATTTAATTATATACATGATTCTATAAAATGATTAAAATGTCATAGTTAATTCAATTAGTTATTGGGATGTTTTATTGGAGAGATGGATTCTGTAATATTATAATTATAAAATACAAAAACGCCTAGCACATATAACAATAACCAAATAGACAATAAAATGATAACAGTAATAATTGCAATTGTTTTGTAAATGTGTGAAAACATTTATCGAAATTTAGAACATACACCTGGTAATCCAATTCGTTTTGACGATTTCAAACCAAAGCATACATGCTTTATGCACTATTATTTCGACTAATGTGTACAACATATATTGTCGTGTTATACTTATATATAAGGTATATTGAAGCAAATTAAAAAGTTGCTCACTATTCATTGAAAATCATGTCACCAAAGATGTCTAATATATAAGAAATAAAAAGAGTGCAAAAAGAGAAAATAATAAGGCTATGTTTTGACAAACTAGCTAATAAGATAACTATAAATTCTAATTAATGAGTAAATTATGTTTGGCAAAAGTAAGATATGACATGTAAAATGATCAAAATGACATCTTGAAGAAATGGTTAGTTACAAATATTTATATTATACTATAGCAATGGAAGGCTTCAATTCAACCCATCCAATGGTATTAACATCCAAAAAATTTGCCGAATAAAATGGGTTGCAAACCTTTCTCTAATAAGACAGTAACTATATCCGACCTCGATATGTGGAATCGTCTTGCACCATATGTACTGAGAATATGAGATTGTACGTCCGGTAATTATGCATGCATTAGGCTATCCTTAGCGCCGCCCGGGTTCACCACAGGCGAGGAGGTCGGGTTTAGCGGGTGTGGAGGGCAAGTGGTACGAGGGTAGTGGGTGAGGAGGGCGGGTACCCTCTCCGGGTTTCCAAAGCCGATCAAACTGTTCCTCTCTCTCCTTCTCTCTTATATATATATATATGATAATTAAAATAATAAAAAAATGTGGGGGTAAAGATTAAGGTAGTTAGGGGGTAAGTAGTACTCTACTTTAAGGTAAGGAGGACATGAGAGAGAAAAAGATGATGTGGCATCAGGATTTAGAGGGTTCAACCCTTGGCGCTACGGATGGCCTTAGGAGCTCCATTGAGAACTTTGTCACCCCCTTGTCGCTTAGAAGTAAGGAGATACCAAATTTGGAATATAAATTTGAGCCAACAACTTTGTAATGAAAATTGGAGAAAGAAATAGTTGGTTTGGCAGTTTGCTTGTCAACGAGTCTGTCAGGTTATCATCCTAAATATATTATAGATATTTTTATCTTATACTGGATACCTACAGTATTCTATGTCAATCATTTCATTGACGGGTTGGATTGGAGAGGACATAACAAATATCTGTTTGGTGTTTGGTACGCCTAGGCCTGGACAGGACAAAAGCCTTTTTTGTCCCGTGTTGTCCTACTTTGTCCATGTCTTATGTCACACCAAACGTGGAACGATGAATTCTTGTTCCGTCCCATGTTGCACCAAACGTGGGACAATGAGTTTTGTCCCGTCCTGTTCTGTCACACGCACCAAACGCAGCCCAAGGATTCCCACAATCTTCTCTCATGCCTTACAACCTTTCCTCCCTTCATGGATCTTTTCTTATCCCCGACCCCAAGAGGATTTGATTTTCTCTTCAAATGTCTTGCAACCACGTCACCGCCCCTTCCCCTTACACTAGTACAAAAATGGTTATTTGTGACGGTTAAAAACCGTTACTGTAGGTATACGATAACGGTTTTCGTGAACATAAAAAACGTTGTCTATTCTGCCGTCACTTTTGATATACCTTTTGTTACGTTTAAAAAATGTTACCAAATCACATCAAAAACCGTTACCATTAACTAAAACCGTCACCTTTGATATGTTAAAAAAAGTAAAATATTTCCTAAAACCATCACTATAAGATAACATACAGTGACATTTATTTATCAAAACCGTAAAAATACAATGACATTCTATGACTTTTCTTTTTAAAAATCGTCACTGTAAAATTACATAAGGCGACGCTTATTTTTCAAAACGTCACTATAGATGACATACAGTGACGTTTATATTTTAAAATCGTTACTGTAGCATGACATACAATGACATTTATATTACAAAATCGTCACCGCAACATAGCGTATGGAGACGTTTATTTTTCAAACCGTCATCGCAGCATAACTTATGGTGATGTTTGTACATGAAAACCGTCAATACAGCATGACATACGATGACGTTTAATTTTAAAAAGTGTCACCGTAGATTGAATTATGGTGACGTTTAATTTTTAAAACTGTCACGATAGTATGACATACGGTGACGTTTGTATTTCAATTTGTTACCATATCGATGTGGTTTGCCCCATATCCCGAACGACACAGGAATGACTCTGATACCACTTATAACACCCTGCCTTCCTTGACCCAATATTGTCTGCTTTGCCACACTAACTCACGACTTTGTTTCTATTGACCTGGTGAGGACTTCCCAGGGGGTCACCCATCCTGGTTCTACTCCCATTCAAGCACGCTTAACTGCAGCGTTCCAAGAACATGTCGTGCATGTAGCCCCAAGTCGCGTTGTTGTTAGGAATTGCAAAGTATTACTTATGAACCGAGCATCACTCATGTCCACGGTGATATGGGATTTAAAACCGTTACCATAAAAGGACATATAGTGACGTAAAATTTTCAAAATCGTCACCGTAGCATAACATATGGTGACACAAATGTAGTTGAAACCGTTACCTTTGAATGTCATTCGGTGACGTAAGTTTTACAAAATCGTTACTATAAACTATTTTTTGGTGACATAAAATTTAAAAAATGTTACCATAGAACCTAGTGATTTACGGAAACGGTTTTCAAATAAATGTTGCGATATATAGTGATTACAAATGGTAATAAAAAAACCGTTACCATAGAATGACATATAGTGACGTAAAATTTTCAAAATCGTCACCGTAGCATAACATATGGTGACACAAATGTAGTTGAAACCGTTACCTTTGAATGCCATTCGGTGACGTAAGTTTTACAAAATTGTTACCATAAACTATTTTTTGGTGACATAAAATTTAAAAACCGTTACTATAGAACCTAGTGATTTACGGAAACGGTTTTCATATAAACGTTGCGATATATAGTGATTACAAATGGTAATCAAAAACAGTTACCATAGAATGACATATAGTGATGTAAAATTTTCAAAATCGTCACCGTAGCATAACATATGGTGACACAAATGTAGTTGAAACCGTTACCTTTGAATGCCATTCGGTGACGTAAGTTTTACAAAATCGTTACTATAAACTATTTTTTGGTGACATAAAATTTAAAAACCGTTACCATAGAACCTAGTGATTTACGGAAACGGTTTTCAAATAAACGTTGCGATATATACTATAGTTTTGGCAATGGTTATTTTAAAACCGTTCCAACATAAAACAACGGTTTAGACAAAACTCATTACTAAATGGTCATCTATGACAACGGTTTTTAAAAACCGTCACAACATAAAATGACGGTTTTCAAAATCATTACCGTAGGGGACTTTTTAGTAACACTTTTGTCTAAATCATCACCTGATGTTTCTAGGTTTTTGGTAGTGGTAACGATTTTTTATAAAAATCGTTACTATAACTACTCTTTAAATGTTTATGTGACCTTTTGTAATGGTTTTTTAACAAACCGTTACAAACCAGATTTTCAAAACCGTCACAAAAAATCATTTTTGTACTAGTGTTACTCCTCCCTCCCTCCCTCCTTCGAAGGATCTATGTACACATTCTGTCATTTTGATTTGTCAATGTGAATTTTGAGTTCATCTGGTTTTGTTATATGTGCGAGTCTTGATTCTAATAACTATTTGAATTTGCTTCTTTGATTTTGTATTGATTTTTATATAATTGCACGTAATTTTTACTATTATTAATTGTTAGTGTTTCTTGAAATGTATGTGTATTGATGAACTTGGTTGTATTATAATGATATAGAAGTTGGGAGTCTTACATGAATCATACATTACCCTTTCATTCTTGGATTGTGTTTATTAGTTTGGGTTTGATGGGAAACTGTAATTACCCGAATAGGATACAGTCAAGGCTGTACCAAAAATTACTAATTTGTTATGCCATATTGTGTTGAAAAATAATTCAAGTAGAATTTATTTTGATCGAAGCTTTCAAAGAATCATGGAGTATTGTAATCATTACCAATGCGTAGTCCTCGTTTTAGATGGATTCAGGATTTTACTTCATTGAGTATGAGGTTTCAAATGCTATTACTGTTGGAAAGAATGCCGAATGTATGTCATATATATTGTCAAGGTAGCAAATAGGATCCCTTACTATTGTTGTTGTTTTAGATGATTCGAGTCGACCTTACGAGCCTATGCGAGTCTACATCTGAACGAGCCTATTTACGAGTTGGCTAGTTTTCGTGGGCTAGGCTCTTAAGCTCTTACGAGCCTATGTTCAAACTCGCGAGTTTGATAACCTTGCTGGAAATGTTTCATGGCAGCAAACCAGAGGGCCAAATTATAGATTGTTTCATGGCAGCAAACCACAATGCCTCTCAGTAGCATTGGAGATCACATGAGCAGACCTGTAAGGATTCTTGTCATGCAGGACGAGGAATTCATATTCTGAAACAAAGGTTAGTTTTTGGCCTTTTTAGATTGTTTCTGCTATTTATTTGTCCTCCAAAACTTGGATCGATCGTCACAAGTGTAAGTGTAAATAGAAGTTTCATCTATGCAACTATTTATTCATTCATGATCTTATATACATCAAATCCTGATTACATATCCTTGCTGTTTCTCATAAGGTATTATTTATTCTAAAAGTTGGGTCCAAATCACAATCAACAATCCCAACTGATGTCATAATCATAATCAACAATCATGTGGGGTGTGTGCTTGTTGAGCCGATGCCTTATTGGCCCTCTAGATAGAGGATAGGTTGTTTTCCGATTTATGTATTAATGTAAGCAAAACTCTTATCTGGCTTTAGGAAGTTAGGGACCGCTTGATTACTTGAACACTAGCTACCTGGTAAGCGCTTAACGGTGAAATGGAACGCTATCACCCACCATATCGGGTAATATTGTACTCTCTCAAAATGGTATCGTATGCAACAATTTACCTGGTAAGCGCTAACCGAGTAAGAGTTGTCGATCTCACTTACTAGGTAAGATTATAGTAAGTTAAAGGCGGCTTTGAGTGTGGTCCCCCCTTTAATTCAATGCCCGCCCATGAATCGCGCCTAGTCATCCGTCGTGGACCTGACGTGGCACCTAATCATCCATCACGTGTCGCGCTCTGGGCTGTCCTCACGTTCACAACCAAAAAGTGGTTAACATTTGAACCCACCATCCCTATATATATATATATATATATATATATAGGGGTGGGTTCAAATGTGAACTCCATTTTGATTGTGAACGTGAGGACGAATCTCGGCTACACATCTGGACGCGATCACAGAGGATTGACACGATTCATGGGACGGTAGAGATTATTAAACGGGGTATTCGGGCTTGTAGGTAGTGGTACGCCTGTATATGTCGAGCTTATTGTGGTTTTGTGGGTAAAGCTGATGCGGTTGAGTGGGCTTGTGAGATTTTAAGCTGTGCTACGGATAGCCTAAGTAACATGTTGTTTTGATTGTGATAATTACATATCACTAACAAAAGATTAACACCATAATCATATGATTTTTAAAATAAAAAAGAATAATTAGATTAACTTACAACACTTGGAAATGAAATATGAAATGACCATGCTCTTACCTGGAAAGCTAAAGCCACAACAAAGATAAACAAAGAAAATTAGGCCCTTTGGGGTGCTTTTTCTGGGATGTTAAGGTGGGCGGCTGCCTTTTAATTAGTTGGCCCCTAAATATTAAGTTTAGAAAATTTAAGTTATTATTTTTCCTTTCTTAAAGAGTCGCACATCATCATTTTGTAGGGGGGCTAGGGCCCCACCACTTACACATGAATCCGCTCCTGGGTGGTAGCCGGTAGGTAAGTTATGTTAAGTTTTGGGTTTGGTCCCTATGGTTTGGATTTCTTACAAGATTGATCTGTAAACTTTATTTACTACATGAATGGGGTATATTGGTCTCTAGGCCAAATGGTCATCTATTAACCTTTTCTTTGAGTATATTACGAGTTTGATCCCTGTGGTTCTTTGAAATTTTGGATTAGATCCCTCTTACAAATTAATTATAGTCATTGTCATCATGGTTTCACTATTATTGCGGATCAAGTCCCTTATCTAATCATGTCTAATTCTGTCATCACAAATAACCCTTATTAATTTTTAATACTCTTTTCTAAAAATCCTTATCGATAACTCAAGAGCTTTTTGCTTATACGATTCCAAAGATGCTTTTGCTTTGCCGATGGAAGGAATAAAAAACGTTTGTTAATGTTCAAGCCGGTGCTTATGAGTTACGAATATATGGTTGATTACTCATAACTATAGGTTAATATTGATTTCGATTTCAATTTCAATCTCACGAGTCGGTTTCGATTTTGATTTCAATTTACTTTGTTAATTTAGTTCGCCACAAAGGGGAAGCCCATGCGTTTTTTAAATTGATTTCGGTTATACAAAGAGTATGGTTCGACCGGCTTGATAAAGAGAAATCTGATCAAAATCTCCTGCTAACAGCTACTGATGGTTTTGAGTGTGTGTATGTGAGACTTCAATTGCATGGTTATGGTGATGGTTGGTGGTGTACTTCATAAATCAAATGACTTTATCCTTTTTTGAAGCTTTACATCCTTCCAATTGTATTTTATTTTTGAAATACGAATTAGAAAAGAAAAGCATATCAACCATGAAAGCAGCCATCCTTCATTAATTATGATTACTGACTGTATTGGTCGGCAATAGCTAATCTGTTTTCTTAAATACTTACTTATCCAAATTGCTCTATTTCAGAAACCAAACTAAACAATTCAAGCGAGTGATCAACCACCAACTAGAGAAAATAACACCTCTTTCATGTAAACAAAGCTGAAAGATCCCATAATCAAACTCGAAATCATAACGGCTCTTCTTTGTTTCCCTTTTACGTTCATTCAAACTCCTTAAAATGTGGTTTATTAAATCTTCATTGTGTTTGTAACATCTCGATACTTATTTTGCATAAAAGCCAGTCGATACATTCGTATTAAGAATAATATAGTTGAAGAAGTAGAGTTAATGTTTTTGTTGCAGTTGATGGTTCTTGTTTTGCTATAATATATATTTACACAGTATATAATACGTATAAGTCATATGTAGTATCATAATATGCAAATATGTGTAGACCTGCGCAAACATAGATTATGTATAAACCAAGCCAATCCTAGCTAGAATCTTTCTAATTCGTGTAAACGTGTGCAAACACAGACCATGTATAGACCAAGTGAACTCTAAGCCAACATATATACCAAGGGATCGTTAACCAGACACTTACCCACTAAGTGCTTACTAGTCACTTTACCTAACATGATAAAGATTGTGAATGTGAGGACCACTAACATCACGTCACGTGACAATATTCACTCTGAATATCATGCATTATTTAGAGTGAATAAAGACACTTAAGCTTTATTCACTCTGAATAATGATGATATTCAGAGTGGATATCAGCCACGTGACGCGATTTTGGTGGTCCTCACGTTCACAACAAACATTGAGTTCACATTTAAACGTAACCCTATATGCAAATCCTATATATATACATATACATACACGTATATATATAGAGAGAGAAAGATTCAAACAAGAATAAAACCATTTTATAGGAACAAAAGAATCATTTTGGATCACACATGATGTGGACCCATGTAGGACCCACCCATTATTAAATCATATATGATTCTAGTGGGTCCCACCACTAAATCACATATGATTTAATTAATGGGTGGGTCCCACATAATGTGTGGCTCACATTTGGTTCATTTGTTCCATTAAAATGGGTTGTTCTTGTATGAACCTCCCTCTCTATATATATATATATATATATATATATATATATATATATAGGGAGGTTCATACAAGAACAACCTCATTTGTAGGAACAAAAGAATGTATTTTGAGCCACATGTTATGTGGGACCCATCATTAAATAAATCATATATGATTTAGTGGTGGGATCCACCTGAATCATATATGATTTTTTATTATGTGGGACCCACATCACATGTGATCCAGAATTGTCCCTTTGTTCTTGCAAATTGAATTGTTCTTGTTTGAACCTTTCTCTCTCTCTATATATATATGAACCACTTTTTGGTTGTGAACGTGGGTGAGTTCAAATGTGAACCACTTTTTGGTTGTGCACGTGAGGACAGCCGAGAGCGCGACACCTGGCGGATGACTAGGCGCCATGTCAGGTCCACGGCGGATGACTAGGCGCGATTCATGGGATGATATTGAATTAAAAGGGGGGACCACACTCAAAGCCGCCTTTATCGACTAGTCATCTGCCATATGTCGCGCTCTCGGCTGTCCTCACGTTCACAACCTAAAAGTGGTTCACATTTGAAATTTCCCCTCTCTCTCTCTCTCTCTATATATATATATATATATAGAGAGAGAGTATATATATATATAGAGAGAGAGAGAAAGATTCAAATGAGAAGTGCTAAAAAATGAGAAGTAAACAAGTGATCTCCACCACTCATGGTCAATAAAGGCGGCTTTGACCGGTTACGGTAGACGCGATCACGGAGGATTGACGCGATTCATGGAGGGTGGAGACGATTATAGGAGGGTGACCCGGTTAAAGCCGCCTTTATTGACCGGATGAGTCATGGAGATCACTTCTATACTTCTCATTTTTTTAGCATTTCTCATTTGAACCTAATGCTATTATATATATATATATATATATATATAGAGAGAGAGAGAGAGAGAGAGAGAGAAATAAATGTAAACCAACAAAAGGTTGTAAACCTATGAAATCCTATAAAATTTTATGCAACGTTTCCATATTTCATATTTCCAATAAATACATATCATCCTTTGATTATTTTGATCAATGACTATGATTAGTTTACAAATTTATATTGTTTTCGTGATTCACAAATGAAACCGACTATATATATATATATAGAGAGAGAGAGGAATGTTCAAATGTGAACTCAATTGGTTGTGAACATGAGGACAAATCTCAGCCACACATCTTCGTTTACAATGGACGCGATCACGGAGGATTGACGTGATTCATGGGAGGGTAGAGATTATTAAAGAAGGGGACCCGGTCAAAGCCGTCTTTATTAACCGGATGAGTTGCTGAGGTTCGTCCTCACGTTCACAACAAAAAATGAGTTCACATTTGAACTTTCCTCTCTCTCTCTCTCTCTCTCTATATATATATATATATATATATATAGAGAGAGAGAGAGAGAGAGAGAGATAGAGATAGGGGGAGTTAAATCCTGTAAAAATCATTTTATTAGTGAAACTCGTGAAAACCGACTAAAAAATAAATTTTTTTACGATTTTTTTCATCAAATGTTAGAATTGATATATTATTTCACATATATTTTTTCAAAGGTGACTATCATCTATGAATTCGTTTCATAATATGAATAAAAATGTTGTATATTTTCGATTCATAATATGAATAAAACTTTTATTTTTTGTATGGATGATACTTACATTATGAAAAAAAAAAATACATGTGAAACAATAGTTATTATCATAGTATTTGATAGAAAAATTATTTTTTTGTCAATTTTCACGGGTTTTTACTAATAAAATAGTTTTTATTTGATTAACACTCTAAACATTAATCAAACAAAAACCATTTTATTAGTGAAAACTTGAAGACCAATCTTAACCACTAATTTTTTTTAATCAAAGGTTATATACACATGGAGATCATGGTAACATTTTTTGTATTTTTTATAATGTCTTACCTAAATATAAGCCCATAGGGATATTTTAGAGTTTTTCAACATTAATCTCCTTCAATCTCCATTTGATGTGACATACATATATAATCTTTCTAACTTCATCCTCCAATTTCTTTTTTTATCCATCAATCTCCGATCAAAATTCTTGTCCATCTAGAATCATCAATAATTAAACATGTTTTTTATTTAATTAACACACACTCTCTTTCTCTCTTTCTCTATAGAAAGATAGAAAAAGAAAAGTTCAAATATGAAGCTATTTTTCATTATGAACGTAAGAACCACTAAAATTATGCCACGTGGCAATATTCACTCTGAATATCATGCCTTATTTAGAGTGAATATGTCGTCATGTGTGATTATTCAGAGTGAATATGTCATGTGACACACTCACTGTTGTTCTCACGTTTGTAATGAAATTTGAGTTTGCATCCAAACTTTCATAAGCATATATATAATATAGAAAAAAAAAGATATAATTGTAAGGAGTCTATTTCAACTTTGAACCATGTTTTTATTCTGAACTTGTGAACCGGATCCTAGGCGTCCATATGCAAGATTGATGGTCAAGATTAAATGGGTAGTTTCCTCGAAAATAACTACATTATATAAAAAGAAACTACCCATTTAATCTTGACCATTGATCTTATATATAAACGGCTAAAATAATCTTGTTCACACTAAAAACATGGTTCACAAATTATAAGCATGTTGATATTAATTTTTTAACAGAAAAGTAGATCCATAAACCTCTTACTTATGTAATGATTGAATTTTTAAAGCAAAAGAAGTTTGTTGACACGCCAAAATTGAGTTGGACAAAAATGAAAGCGAGGAGATAGAAGAGGGACAGTGTTTGGTATTGTTATTAACTTTATAAAACGTGCGAGTCTTCTTCCTTCTTTTTGTATTCTTCAACTATAAATATTTGTGTCTTCACCTTCACCTTCACCTTCACCTTCACCTTCACCTATGGATTCTTTTAATGCTCTCTACGAATTTGTTGTATCCCATCCAACCCTCCTTCAGTCATCATCTCTGTCTTTCCACAGCCTAATGGTTGTCTGTAGCCATGGTAACCTCTAGATTCATTTTCACTCTTTTCTTAATTTCAGTTGTTACTCTTATCTATCTATCTATCTATTAATAAAATATTCTAACAACTGTTTATTGAATAGATGCTCCTCTAATAATTCAAGACAAAATGAGACTTGCACTTGAGGGGACTAAAGTTGGTAATTCATTTAAAGGGTTAATTCAGTTCTGGGCCCCGGTAATAACCAACGGCAGACAGCTTCTTATAACTTATAATCAGCCTTTTGCCCTTCCAAACCCTAAAAACATTCTCCAGCAGTTCTTCCAAGGTATTTGCGAATACCGGTTATCTTCTGTCACGTATCAGTATAATATTGTTGGTGTGCATGACCTTCGAGATGGAGACTACCCTGCGATCGTAAGTGATGGTGCACCCGTTAGAGCGTTCCGTAACAATGTACCACAGTTACTTATGGGTCACAGGTTTCACAACACGAGTCTGTGGTTATCTTTGGCTTTGGATTTTGGATTGAGGAGTTCGATTATGCTTCCTGTTTTTTATCCCATTCCGTACCAACGTGTTGGTGTCGTTGAGTGTTCTGCCAGATCCCCTGAAGAACTTCTTCGAGTGTTCAGAAAATCGACTATTGAATTGGAGGTTTGTATATTTTTTTTTATTGTTGTACAACCATCTTATAACAATTGCGTACACCTGGTTATGTTATTTTTGCAGCTCGTTAACTTGTCGTTTGATTGTGGTACAAAAGTAAATGATATCAACAATTATTGGCTTACCACAAATTATAGCTTAATTTATAAGTATAAAACTATGTTGTTAGTGAACACTATATTGCCTTTTTCTTGCTAAAAACTTCCGTAAACCTTCATTTTCGTTAAGTACATTTAATCTAATTTGCTAATTTTATTTGCAGGGACAGGGTCTTAGAATGTTTGATTCACAAGAATTTCTGACACAAAATGTAAGTGCCTGCCACAGTCGACATATAAAAGAATTAATATTGTACAACTATTGAAATTTACAGTTCCTTGTGTTTATTTATTTTTAGAAAATGGATTTGTAATTAATTACTTTATATCCTTGGAATAGACTATAGCTGGTGCCCTCATGGCTACAATCAATAAGGCATTAGAGACGGTTTGGGACGTGCATCGGATTCCTTCAGCTCAAGTTTGGATTGTTAATGACGTTACGGATCATGTACTGGCCGACTCATCTTCTTCACAGAACATAACAAAACGAATGGTATGGCTCAAATTGACCGGTAAATGGGGTACTTCCAAAGCTGACCATTTTGATTTTTTTCAAGATTATAGTTATGCTTGTGATAAGATTCCTATGGAAATGGACAAAGACTTTGCTGCTGGGAGTCCACTTGAAAACTATGAACCACACTTCATCAAAAACATTATAAATATGAGTGCCGAAATGCCAGATAGGTTATCTTCTATCGGGTTTCAGTGCAGTTGTTTTGTGATGTACTTGATTAGCACGGAGACTCCTGATTTATATTATGTTTTTGAATTCCTTTGGCCGAAACGTAAAAGGAATGCTGCCATTTTGGAGTCACTATTGTTAACATTGAAACCGTGTCTGCCAAGATTCAAATTTGCATCTGGTACCGAACTTGGCGATAAGATAAATGTTCTAGACGTTAACAATTCTGTAGGAGGAAAGACATATATTCCCATTTTCTGCACAAACTAAATGCCACTGCAAAGAGAAATACAACCAAGGGTTGAGGAATCTCCAACGCTCTCAAGGGCAAGGGGCAATACACTCAACCATTGAGGAATCTCCTACGCATTTACACCTATGATCATTTTCTCCGCTCAACTTATGTATTCTTTTTTTTTTTTTTTTGATATTTTTATATCATATTTATTATTTCAAGTTGTGGTTTTTGTTTTTCTTCATTTCAAAAATGTTTGTACTTATTTATATAATTATTAGTTTTTAACTTGTCAGTTAAATTTTCATAGTTTTCAATATTTGTTAGCCACTCAAAGTTCCCGCTTGTTCCATTCTAGCCACAAAAGTTAGTTGAAGGTACCGACTAGCCACTCGTTCCGTTACTTGAAGATAATTTTCGGTAGAAAAGATTTTTGGCTGGTCGTTCACGCGATCCGGAAGGTATCGAAAATAATCCTCGCTCGGTTCTAAACGATCACATTGTTAGTAAGTTTAAAATTTCTTATATCAAACAATTTCTCCACTCTTGAAATTGTTGTCACTTTGTTTCTTTTAAGTTGGCATTATTTAATTCCAACGGACAAAGAACATATTGTGCAATAATTACCCTTCTCTTATATTTAGAATTTCGCTAATCTTTATATGTCTTGTTATTGAAGTTCCATCGCTCTTTACATTTTTGCAATATACTTTTTTGCAAATTTACATTTCTACAATTTACTTTTACGCACAATTTACATTTCTTGCAGTTTACTTTCCAGCAAGTTACATTTCAGTTTATTTACTTTTCTTGCAAGAATTTACTTTTATAAATCTTTTGTAAAAAGACATCTAGCATGACAGACTGATAACCTGGCTAGGGGTGTGAAACGAAGTTAGAATTTATATGAAAAGCTTAAATAATGCATTTTTATAGCTTCAAGGGTCACAAATAACTTCTTAAAGTTATTATTTCATTGCAGATTATGTGTAAATGTTAATTTATTGGTTCGGTGTATTAAGATGTGTCAATCTTTCAGATGTTGCAATTAACGGTAATTTTGACCCAGAAGAGGCTTAATATTTTAGTCTAACTACCAACATGCTTGTTTGAGTCTGAAAGTAGCAGCTTACGAAATTACCGTTTCATCGAAGATTATGTTAGGCATGGGAATGGGGCGGGTTTGGGGCGGGGACCCCGATCCCCATCCCCGTCCTCGAGCCTTCATCGTCATCCCCGTCCCCTTCCCCATCCCCACCGGGGAATTTTATCATATCCCCATCCCTGTACCCAACGGGGAACGGGGATCCCCAACGGGGAAACGGGGATTTTATATCCGTCTATATAATCTATTTTAATTAAATGTTTTGAGATACGATACGTGTTCAAATCTCACATATGTCCAATAAAAACTAAGAATGTATAGTGTAATAATTTATAGACGTAATCGTATAATAATTTGTAAACGTAATACTAAAACAAAATTAAACTTAATCCTAAAATTATTTTTAATGACACACGTTCCAAAACGTATCAATTAATGGTCAAAACCACATCAATTAATATTCATAATTTATCGCAATATGAAGAACCATATAAGGATATAATAGAAAAACAATATATAACTTGAATAAATACTTAATATATATACGGGTACGGGTATGAGGCGGGGCGGGGAGTGCTAAACCCGTCCCCATCCCCATCCCCGGTTTGAGATAACGGGGATCCCCGTCCCCGTCCCCAATACCCGGTTTACCGGGGAATCCCCGTCCCCGACCGGGGCGGGTGGACCCGTGTTCCCCGATGGATCGGGGACAATTCCCATGCCTAGATTATGTCGAATTAATATTCTAATATATATATATATATATAGGGTTGATTTCATTTGCAAACCAACTTTATATTGCAAACTTTACAAACCCATCTCTACCATTGATTTCATTGATCAAAGGTTGAAAATGAATAAGAGTTATTTTTGTTAAGAAATAAAAGCAATTAATTCATTTTGCCTAAATTAGAATTGAAAATGGTAAAGTAGTCAAATGCATAATTGAATATTTAATTTTATTTTGTAGTTTAACCTTGTATTTTAGGTAATAACTAATGGTATTCAATAATATATTTTTATTCATATTTGTTAATATATTTTTCCGGTTTCATGTTTCATGTTTCGTTTTCATATATTATCTTTTTTCGCACGATTTCATTTTTCGTATTTTATATGATCATGCTTCATGATTTCATGGTTTCATTAATGAAAAAATTCATGGTTTCATGTTTCATTAACGTTTCCAAATGAAATAGGTGAAATAGATCTCATCAAGAACAAATGTTTCATTGAACAAAACAAAATAGTAAAAAATAAATGATTTTATATTTGCTCATACATTTTCTCCGGTTTCATGTTTCGTTTTCATATTTTATCTTTTTCGGTTTCATTTTTCATATTTTATATTTTCATGTTTCATGGTTTCATTGATAAAAAAATTCATGATTTCATGTTTCATTAATGTTTTTCAAATGAAATAGGTAAAATAGATTTCATCAAGAACAAATGTTTCATTGATGAAAACAAAATCGTAAAAAAATAAATGAAACTCACTAATGAATGAAACATGACCTGGTTTCATCGTCATCTTTTCATCCAATCATTGTAATTTTACTCCATGGATTAAAAAACAATAAAAGGGTATGGATTTAGACACCCCACTCTATGAATCAAGTCATCAAGACACCTTACCCTATAATAATTCTTACCTAATATTTCAAAAATTACCTAAAAGTTTGAGCCATCATTTAATATTATTCTCTCTCTCTCTCTCATATTATTCTTTTTTGTTTCTTTTCCTTTTTATTAATAAATACTAATAAAAATTTATGTATTATAATTATTACAAAAATAAAATTCAAATAAATAAAGTAGAATAACTTTATTAATTTCGATAATGTATATATTAGCATATAATTTGCTTGTTTTTTTTCTTCTCTCTCTCTTTAATATTATTCTTTTTTTCCTTTTTATTAATAAATACTAATAAAAATTAATGTATTATAATTATTATAAAATAAAATTCAAATAAATAAACTAGAAAGACAAATGTTTTGTTACTTATAAGAAATAATATATTGTCTATTATATAACTTTATAAATTTCAATAATGTGTATTTGTTTAGAAAGGCAGCTTATATCAAACAAGACAACCACAATACAATCAATGTTCAAGGGCAGAAAACAGTAGCCCTGCAGCACAAAAACAAGACGAGCAAAAGCAGCAACACAACAGAAACGACTAAAGACAACCAAGACTTGCGAGAGGCAAACCTGGTAGCCCGAGACAGCAAAAGGAAAGAAAATTTTCGACACGCCTTAACAAGACAGCAACTTACACAGTAACCACATGGTCCGATAATACTACGCCAAGGCTGTCCGTCAAAAACAGAGACCGTAATACGAGCAGAAACAGCAGCCAAATAGGGAAGTAGAGACCAATTTACAGCAGCCGAATTGAATGTTTTCGAACAAAGTAACAGCAAACGAGCACCCCTCAGCGACGATTTGGATTAGAGATTACCGGATAACCAAGCGAACCAATCAATCTGAACATCCTTTACTCTTTTGCTAATCCACTCATACGCGAGTCTTTCCCATTCGAAGAAATACTCTGTGAATCCCAAAAGGAGTGAGAATGAAAGATGGAGAGAAACTAAAGCTAATGATAGAGCTATGAAGAACAATAATGGTGAGAATGTTGGTGAAAAGGATGTAGAAGACAATATGAATAACAAGAGAATATCTTGGAATTGCTTCTCATTAAAAGTAGGCTACCAACATCTACACAAAACCCTAGGCTATAGCATTGCTTATATAGCACTAGGTATAGAGAAATTACAAGACAAGCCCTTAGAGTCTATGACTCTTTACAAAAGAGGGCTAACATAAACTAAAGCTAAATACTAGAATAAAGAAAATACTGGATAGACCCTTGACTTCTTCACAACCTCAAAGTAGGGTCTAACAATCTCCCCCTTTGGGAAGAAGTCAGAAGGGTGGTGGAAGCTCAAGCGCTGGTTCCCACTTTGACATCTGAAGGAACTTCTCCCATTCACCAATGATCCTAGCTCGCATCTGCATAGCCGCTTCCACTCGTCTGTACATGAGCCTCTCCTTGAGCTTTCTCTCGATCAGGTTCATCGCCTCCAAAATCTTTCCCTTTCCGTCCACGAACTTCCGACTTGGTACTTGATCAGCTAAGAGTCTACTCTGCATTCCGTTGAAGACGTAGAGAAGGGTTCCGTCGCAGAATTTAGCAAGTTCGCTAAATCGCATGAATCTTCGTTCCTTCTTCTTCATCGTCACATAAAGAACCCCGTGCTCCGGTATCCTGGTTGGCATGTATGGAAGATAAGCATCAATACCAGGTACGAGCAGGTTCGGGCGGAGCAGGTTGACCTTCGGCTGGCGGCTCTCGATAGCTAGCTGGTAGTCCGTCACACGCGCAAGGGTAATCGCATGACGAACATACTTCTTCAAGATTTCGGTGCCGTCTCTGTAGTGCTCAGGTCGGAGAATCGGGCCCTGGAGGTACTTGATGAGCGTCAGTAGGTCTTCAAGGTGAACTCGGTCTAGATCTGCTTCTGTGAAGGTCCAGTCTTGCAACACACCACGAGGAATGCCGGTCCCGTACATACGGACGTCGTACTCAAGGAACACCTGATGGCCATGTCTGTAGGGGCGCATAGCAGTTACCTTGATGAAACAACGTCTGATTCTTTGACGTCCGTGGGTGGCCCAGTTGCACATCCTCTGGTGCACGTATGCAGTCCTTCTCCTCTTGTTCTTGATGTGCGAGATCCCGAAGTAAACCTTTCTTGACCAGACGTGCAGGTTCTCCTGCTGGAAGATGCGGCTGAAAGATTCCTCAAGGAATGGTCTGAATATGACTGAGTGGTTCCAGTTGAGCTGGATGACGACTGGAGCGGAGGTCTCTGGATCGGTCGAGTGAATGGTACGAGGAGCGTCCGGAGTGGGAAACTCGAACGCTGACAAGAAGCTGGTGTAGTCGGTGTTTTGGAGAATATCGTCCCCCTTCTTGTATATCCTGAGGCTCTGAGCGAGCGACCGAAGTATCTTCCGGGCTTCCTCCGGAATCTGAAAGTCTGAAGGGTCTGTCGGTGCTGCTTCTGGGGGAACAACCTCTATCCCTGCTGTCTCGGTCAGATGAGGAAACTCAACTACCTCACCTGCCGGAATTGGCTCGTAGCGCCAGCTTCCCATGTCAGGAATCGCCTCGGTGTCTGAATCGATGAATGAAGTATCGGCGGCGGCTGATTCTGACGGGGCACTCGAGCTAGCAGGTTGTGATGCTGAAGCTGTAGTAGCAGGCGCAGAACCCGAGGCTTGAGCGAGGTCGATGCGAGGTCGTTTGGCTCCTTGCATCTCCCCCTCATGAGGACCTGCGCCCGGGTCAGTGTCATCATGTCCCCGTTTTGAGGACTGAGCCTGAGGCCGGCACGCTGCCTCGAGTTCGCGGATACGTCTGTTGGCGGCCTCCAACTGTGCTTCCCTCTCTCGCAACTGAGCATCCCTGGCGGCTAGACGTTCTTCCGTGCGCTTGAGCTTGGCCGAAAGCTTGTCATTCTGAGTTGTCAGCGTGGAGACCGTCATGTTGAACTCGTCTTCATGAACATAGCCCGGAATGGCTCCCTGAGGTGAAGGTTGCGGAGGTTGTAGGCGGAGGACTGGCTCGGTACGAGGAGGAGCCACTGACTGGTGCATCTGAAGCTCGGTCGACTTGCCCTTGGCTTGGCGTCGAAGTTCTTGCAGTTCTTCCTCCCGTTCGGCGTCGCGAGACTTCAGTGTCTCGATCTCTCCCCTCTGCTCGTTGAGAGCACTCTCGAACGCCTCAAGTTTGGCATTACGAGAGGCCTCGGCGCGGTCGAGCTCCGCGAATCTGGCTTGGACGACTTTAAGGATGTCGCCTGAATCCGTCGGACCCAGTCCCGGTAGTACAGTACCCGGTGCCACTTGGGCTCCGGTTGACGAGAAGAGTCCTACTGAGGTGCTCTCTCGGCCTGAAGTCATAGCTGGAATAGGGTTGACTATGTCAGGACTTCCGGTGGATCCTCGAAGGGCGTCATCGGACGCACCGACTCCCCCCGTTCCGGCCAGGCCACTCGAGCCGGCGGATGATGCTCCAAACATCTTGACCCGACGTCACAAGGTGACCGGTCTGTATGTGGGTTGCCTCTGTGGGGGAGTGACTCGAGGTAGATGGGAGTCCTAAGGTGTCTAACCTAGCGGGTTCTTCTTCTCCTCCCTGTTCTTCTATCCTTAGCCACTCTTCGTCTAATTGGACCTCTTCGTCAACGGTCTCTTTTCTTTGACTCTCACTTACGCCCTCAAGGTCTTCATCACCTTGTCTCTCCACTGCTGTTCCCACTTCTTCTTCATCACCAACACGACCTTCGGTTCGGCCGTCTGAGTCAACATCATCCTGTTTGAGGATGTCCACGGAGTAGTCTCCGTTGAAAGATGACGTCTCCTCATCTTCTTCTCTTTGAGCTTTGCCGCTCTTGAGGTTGTCCACCTCCTCGGAAGAACCATCACCGAAGTCCACTTGTTCCGATTCGGTGGCCTCAACGTCAACAA
Source organism: Centaurea solstitialis (assembly GCA_030169165.1). Lineage (NCBI taxonomy): Eukaryota > Viridiplantae > Streptophyta > Magnoliopsida > Asterales > Asteraceae > Centaurea > Centaurea solstitialis. The sequence continues at coordinate 17,625,426 of CM058042.1, forward strand.
CCTCACGGTTGGACGGAGTGTGCTCGGAGGAGGACACATCACGGCCTTCATCACGACCGGTATCATCACTGGAATCATCTCCGGAGGGTTCGCCTTCTGGATCTCCTTGTGGCCCGGGAGCAGCGTCGATTTGAGGAGGCGAGGGAACGTGTGCTTGTTCTTATGGGGAAGCTTCCACGTCCCCACCCTGTACTGCTGGTGATAGTGCTGATGGCTGCTCCAGTTCGTCAGAATGGTATGGAGAAGGCGGTGAGTACCTTTGAGCGCCGGTGTACCTCTTTGTTCTTGCGCAAACGTAGTACTCGTCGGAGTGCTCATCAATCAACTCCCGACGTGTGCGGCGACCTCTCGCTTGACGCACTTGCTGGTAAAGTGCGCTCGGACCAACCTGTGGCACATGTGGAACCGCGGAAGTACCGACTACTCTACCCGGCGACCCCCTCACGTCTACTCGAAGCACACCCGATCCGGAAGCACCCCCCTTGGTACCCCGGGGCTCGGCACCTAAGGCCCGAGCCGACTGATGGACGGCTTGCACGTCCTGGGCAGGGCTCCTCGGCTCTGAGGAGTCCGTGGACGTGTCTCCTAGACCTATGGACGCCCTATAGAGTCCTACACTCGCTGCTTCCCTGTCCGCGGTATCCAAAACATGGCGAGGTATCGGCATCTCCTCTTGACCGGGCTTGAGTTCCCGAGTCTTGGATCTGGTGATCTGTTTGCTCTTGAAGAGCGGGTGACGAGATCGAGGGTTGACTTCTGGATGACGGCTCATGTGATCACGGATCATCAAGGCAAAGAACCGCATCCACGGGATGGAGGAATGTTTGCTGCGTTGGTCGTTCGGGTCTACATCCCGTGTGACATCAATCCACAGCTGGGCCGCATAGTCAATCCTTCGCCCGTAGATCACTGAGTGGATAACATGCCACAGATGGGTCGAGGCTTTGTCCAAGCCCTTGACCTTGGCAGATTGACATCTGTTCAAAATGTTGAACAGAGTCGCCCATAGAGGTGGCAACATGTTGTTTGTTACCTGAGAGATGCCGTTCAGCTTCTGACCCGGATTTGCCATGACGCCGATGGCGAGGATTTCGCCGAATAGGATCGGTATGTCGACTATCTGCTCGAATGGGGCTTCAGCAGACTCAGTAGGCAGATGCAGGATGCGACGGAAATCATCAAGTGTGACAGACATCTCCGTCTGATCAACGCGTCCCACAAGTGTTCGGCCTCCAGCATGATGAACAATCCTGGAAGTGTTCCAGAACTGTTGAAGGTAGATCATTGGCACGCTGGCAGTGGCCTCGAGAGCATAGGCCAGAGGGTGCACCTTCAGGATCTCCAAAATCACCGGTTCTTGGGCCGGAAAGCTGGACAGATCCACATACTCGTTCTGAGTAATAGGCTTCAGATCCTCCGCGGTGATCAATGCGCGGTCAGCAGCTCCGTTGATTGGTAGGGCCATTTCTGATCAAAGACGAAGACATTTAACAAGTTAGTATGATCAATGAAATGACAAGTGTTTAAAAAAAATTGGAAAACAAGGGAGTACCAAACCCGATTCGGGTTTTGGCAAAACCCGAATCGGGAATGTGTCAAACCCGAATCGGGTAAGACCACTCTCGTGATCAACCAATTTTCTAACACTTGAAAAATTTTGGCATGACCTCGACTCAACACGAGTCGAGAAACACGAGTACCCGAATCGGGTTACTCAGTTTCCCGAGTCGGGAATTGAGATCACTTAAAAAGGGTGTATTTCCTCAAGAAACCCGATTCGGGAAAGGTGTATACCCGAATCGGTAAAGAATGTGCAACACTTAGAAAAAATTTGGGATTTCCTATAGAAACCCGATTCGGGTTTTGAGTATACCCGAATCGGTAAAGAAGGGTTTTAAACACTTAGAGATTTTCAAAAACGAGTTCAAAAAGTCCACCCTCACAATGGATGCGGGAAACTCGGATACCCGAATCGGGTTAACCATGTTTCCCGGATCGGGATTTTGAAAACGAGATAACGAGGGTTCCACGATGGATTGATGCGGGAAACCCGAATACCCGAATCGGGTTATTAGGTTTCCCGAATCGGGACTAAGAATCAACAAGAACATTCAATATACCCGAATCGGGTATTATGAACATTCAAGTGACATTCAAGATACCCGATTCGGGTATTATGAATACCCGATTCGGGTTTCACGAACAGTCGACGACGGTTCGACTTCAACCGACCCAAATCGACTCAAAACACGATCTGTGAACTTGTAAACTAGTACATTATGATCTAGATTAGTTCTAAACAAGTTTCTAAACAACAAACGATCGAATGGACGTCCCGAAAACCCATTCCAAAGAGTTTGGGTTTCGGGTTTATCCAAGAAGCTTTAGGCTTCGATTCGGTAAAGAAAACGAAACATAAAAGTGTTAATGCTTGTATCATTGTGTCCGAAATCTTACCGTGATCGTCTGGATGTAGTCGGATCGTAGAACGGAGGTCGGAAATTGCCGGAAAGTGGCCGGAAGAGGGAAAGGGTGGCGGTTCGTGTTCGTCGGTTTAGAGAGAGAAGAGATTTGAAAACTTTTGAAACTCTGATTTGTGTGTAAAGTTTTAGAAAAAGGACAAAATTCCTTTTTATATTAACTGAGGTCAACTTATCAGTTTAAGGATAAGTATACCTCCTTTTCACTCTCAATTTTCAACAATGACACAAACACCCCCTGGACTACAAGTTTCGCGAAAGTTGCAAAACGAGTCCCTGAACTTGAGTTTTAGAGAATTTTCAAAATCAGCCCTTGAACTTAAGTATCAGAAGATGACAAATTTAGTCCCCGAACTTGTAAGTTCAGAAACTTGTCACATCCACCCCCTGAACTTGCAAGTTCACAAAAATACACAAGTTCAGTCCCCAGACCTCTGCGTAACGACTAACCTGGATATGTTTTCATCGGGTATTAACTGTGTAACCCCGGTATCGGATTTTGCGCGAGTCCTGATCTGATATAATCAGAAGTCGTTGTTGTGGTCCACACCTACAAAACAAAGTTAAGGATGGTATCCATTGTAGTGTGGATCCGAGAACGTTAGCACAAACAAACATATGATTATACAGACACTCCCCCTCGAAAGATGCTATAAATTCAAGTCTCCCCCTACACACATGCATCCTAACAGATCCCCAGCTCCCCTAGACCTTAGGCGGGAGGTCTAACATTCCTAACTTGCTTAGAAGGAAGTAATGGCGTTTCTCATCAAAGGCCTTAGTGAACAAATCAGCAAGCTGAAGGTCACTTTCCACAAAATACAGTTCAATGTTACCTTTTTCGACATGATCCTTGATGAAGTGGTACCGAATGTCGATATGCTTTGTTTTGGAGTGCTGAACTGGATTTGCGGTGATCTGAATGGCACTTTGAGAGTCGCAGTAGATTGGAATCTGGTTCATGGTGTATCCGAAATCCGCCAGTTGGGTTTTCATCCATAGAACTTGTGAGCAACAACACGCGGCAGCGATGTATTCAGCTTCGGCCGTGGAAAGTGACACACAGTTCTGTTTACGTGACGACCAACTCACCAACTTGTTCCCGAGGAACTGGCAGGCTCCGGATGTGCTCTTCCTGTCCAACTTGCAACCTGCATGATCAAAATCTGTATAGCCAATTAGCTCAAAACTAGAACCCTTTGGGTACCAAAGGCCAAAGTCTGGCGTGCCCTTCAGGTACCTAAGGATTCTCTTCACAGCCTTAAGGTGTGAATCACGCGGGTCGCACTGATAACGAGCACAGACACCCGTGGAGAATACAATGTCAGGTCTACTAGCCGTGAGGTATAGCAAGGAACCAATCATTGCCCGATATTTCTTTAGATCTACCGGCTTGCCAGACAAGTCGGCGTCCATTTGAAATGATTTGGACATTGGTGTAGCAGCAGAGTTTGAGCTAACCACATCAAAACGTTTTAATAAATCGTGAACATATTTTGATTGGTTTATGAAAATGCCTTCAGGGCATTGACGGACTTGGAGTCCCAAAAAGAATGTCAATTCACCCATCATACTCATTTGAAATTGTGATTTCATAGTGTGCTCAAACTGTTTGCACAACTCAGGCTTCGTAGATGCAAAGATGATGTCATCCACGTATATCTGTACGATAATTAAATCATCACCTGATTTACGAAGGAATAAGGTGGGGTCGATTGTACCTTTCTTGTAGCCAGCTCCTAGCAAATAGATAGTAAGAGTTTCATACCATGCTCGTGGAGCTTGCTTGAGACCATAAAGTGCCTTGTCTAACGCGTAGACATGGTCGGGAAACCTCGGATCTACAAACCCCTCGGGTTGTTCAACATACACCTCCTCACGAAGGACACCATTCAGGAACGCACACTTGACGTCCATTTGGTAAACCATCATATTCTTGTGAGCAGCGTACGCGAGAAAGATCCGTATGGCTTCTATCCTTGCAACCGGCGCAAACGTCTCGTCGTAATCGATACCCTCTTGTTGGCGAAACCCCTTGGCGACCAAACGAGCCTTGTTGCGAATGACAAGGTTGTTTTCATCCTTTTTGTTCCGGAAGATCCATTTTAAGCCGATGATGGACTTTCCCATGGTCGTTTTACCAAGCGCCAAACCTTGTTCCTTTCAAACTCTGCCAATTCATCTTGCATGGCTCTTACCCAGTCCGGGTCTAACATAGCTTGATGGATTTCCGACGGCTCGAATTCGCTTAAGAAGCAGGCGAAGAGACCTAAGTTGTCGGATTTCTTTGATGATCTAGTTTGGACAGTCCGAGATGGACTCCCGATGATCTGGGATGGAGGATGACTTCTTGACCACTTCCTTGAATGAGGAAGAGTGATGTAGGACTCTTGGTTGTTCGATGTGTCGTTCTCATCTTGCACGACAAAGTTTCTTGACTGGATTCCTCCGGAAGGACCACCTGCAGTCCTTCCCAGTGGCTCAATATTCAGAACAACTTCCAGTCTGGGCTCCCGAACCACTTGAGCATACGATCGTTGAGAGGTGCTCGGAGATGGTTGCGGAGCGGCTTCAGTGACCGGAGCACGAACAGGTGTTGAATTCTGTGCTACAACGGGTTCTTGTGCTTCTGAAGGTTGCTCGTTAGATGAATTCTGAGGTGGTGAGACCACTGGTTCTGTAGTCGTATTCTGAGCGGAAGTAGTGGCCTCAGATGTGCTTTCCGTCACGAAAGCATCGGACGATACAGACGTCGTGGATTTTCCAGGTGCAGCAGGTACGATGATTGGACCAGTTAAGGTCGGCAAATCATAGTCTGAAAGATCTATAAAATCTGAATCAAAAGAGTTAGGTCTAAAATCTGTGTGCGGTGGTGCATTAGGCAAGTCAGGCAGAATAGCATCAGGATTACTAGAGCTAGCATCAGAGAGAGTTTCGGTTTCAGAGAAATCTACATTGGTACTTTCCAGGATGGTTTGGGATCGTTTGTTGTAAACCCGATAGGCTTTTGAGTGTGGTGAGTATCCTATGAAGATAGACTCATCAGCCTTGGGGTCAAACTTTCCCAAATCGTCCCGGTCATTCAGAATATAACACTTACAACCAAATACCCGTAGATGCTTGATGTCCGGCTTGCGCTTCTCGATCATCTCATAAGCTGTCTTTCCGGTTCGCTTTACGATGAGAGTGCGGTTTTGCGTGTAGCAAGCTGTTGCTACTGCTTCGGCCCAAAATGATTTCGGAACGCCGGAATGAGCCATCATGGATCTTGCTGCCTCGACTAACGTCCGATTCTTCCTTTCCACTACCCCGTTTTGTTGAGGGGTACGTACGGCTGAAAAGTTGTGAGAGATCCCCACATGTTCAAGGAAGGATTGCAACTTCGAGTTGCGAAATTCGGTTCCGTTGTCGCTCCTCAACTTCTTCACCTTTAGATTCAAGGAAACTTGGATCGTTTGATAAAGGCAATGATTCGATCTGCAACATCAGATTTGGCACGAAGAAATTCAAGCCAAGTGAACCGAGAGAATTCGTCAACCATGACTAGCATGTATTTCTTTCTTGCTAGACTTTCAATCCTCATCGGCCCACATAGATCCATGTGTATCATGTCGAGTGGACTTCGACAATTAGTTTTCAACTTGGGAGGATGGGAACTTCTTTTCATTTTTCCTAACGCACATGCCGGACAAAGTGTGTCCTTGGAGAGGCGTGTCTCAGGAAGTCCACTGACCAAGCCTCTTGAAACCAGCTTGTTCATGTCTTTGAAGTTCTGATGACATATTCGTTGATGCCATAACCAACTGTCCGCCTTGGTAGCTTTCGCGAGCAAACAGATTTTGTTGTCTGGTTGTGATAGATCTTCAAACTGAGGATGTGATTGGGGAATGCATCTGAAGACGGTGGTGTACAGATTCCCAGTTCTGTGTGCAACTAGAACGGGATCCTCATCTTCCGTGTTCACAGTAGCTCCGTACATGAATTGCTTGCACCAATAGCCATTGTCACAAAATTGGCTGGAGCTGAACATGTTGTACGCCAAACCCCTTACATACCTCACCTGCTTGATTATATACTTCCCATCTGTGATGCTTCCATACCCCTCTATCCTTTTCGGTCTTGAATCAGCCATCTTGACGTATCCCTCAAACTTTTCAACGAAGTCAAAAAGGAAGGACCGATGACCAGTCATGTGTCGATGGGCTCCTGAATCTATGTACCACACATGACTGACCTGCAAAATGATTAAGCTAGTTTAGGGACCCATTGCCCAATGGGTTCCTTAGGGTTAGATGAAGCAGGTGAAACACTCGGTGCAGTCTCCTTTTCGGATTGCTCCTTAGGCATAGGGGACTGTACTGAGGAGGAGGTTTTAGAGTTTCCTCTTCGCCTCCTTCGTCTCTTATGAGACTTGGCATTCAAATTATGAGCATTTAAAGAACTAGCCACACCAAAGCGCAAGAGATTGTCAAACATAGTGCACATGTCATTCCTAAAAGTAGCAAAAACATTGTTCAAGTTCCCATTACGGGTTACAGACAAGTTTGAATCAAATCCTACACTAGGTGGGGCATGACCTAGATCCGCACGGGCAGGGCCACGCCTCTTAGGGAAAGCAGAAAAGGGGTTGTTCCTTCCTTGATCCTTTCTTGGTGGCTTCACATTCTGTCCACCATCTTCTTTCCTCCCAACTGCATTAGAAGCAATGTGTGAGTTAGAGGACGGTTTGTGTGAAATGGATTTGCCACCTTTTCCAGATGACGGTTTTTGAAAATTAGGTTTTGTGGAATTGAAAGGTTGTTTCTGATTAGGTTTGGCCCGAGAGTTCTCACCCACTTCAAAGGAGCTTGAATTGAGCTCAAGACGTTTTATGGGTTTGGCTGAAACACAAGCATCAGTAGACTTTGAATTCTTGTTCTGGAGACCTTTGGGTGCGTGAGGCTTAACTGACTTCCCCTTGTCAGTACCAACACATTTTTCACCCGCGGGTTTGTTTATCTCAGAACTGGATGCAAGTGTAACAGTGGGCTCATCGGGTTTGGTTGGAACGCTTACCCTTTTCTTAGGAACGAATCCGGAAGGATCATCACCCTCATCCAAGAATATCTTAAGATTGTATTCAAAAGTGGGGTCTTGGACGGTCTTAGGTTCACTGATCCTATGGTGTGAGCTAAGGACAGTCTCATCATCATCTGATTCTATCGAGCAAAGGTTTTCAAAATCAAGGACTTTCTTTTTCAAAAGGGAATTGGACACCAGTTGGTTGGTTAAAGCTTGACGATACTTAATCCTCTCATCATGAAAAACTTCTTTTGTTATTTCAAGGTGAATGTCTGTGAGGATGTACCGAGTTTGAAGATCTGCAACCTTCGTTTTGAAGATAGTAAAAGAAGAGGTTGCAGTTTCACACTCAGAAGAGAGCCTAATTCTCTCGGCATTAGCCTCAAGAAGGTCCTTTTCAAGTGTGAGAACCAATGTGTCCTTTTCCGAGACAATCGCTCTTAGATTCAGAATCTGATGTTGACAGGCATCTAAGTCCATGGCCTTCAACCTAAGCTCAAAAATCTCCTTCTCCAGCTTGACTAGGTCCGGACTCTTAGTTGCGGAAACATCCTTTGGGGGGATAACTAAGACATCCTCTGATAATTCCATCTCCCTAGAGTCATAGCTTGAGTTCAGGTTGGAATAATCTATGGGAGGCATCGCTACCTTAGGAGTTCTGGCTTTGATACTTTCCCATTCTGAGTTGGTATTCCTAGGGTCCTTAGCTGGAGTGAAGATAGGTCCTATGGGAGTGGGACTGGTGGGAGGACTGTTGGAGGTATTATCAGACAGACTAGTGGTCCTAGTTATGACTTCTCCGTTAATTACTTCACTAAAGGTCACAGACTGTCTAACAAATTCCTCAGTGGTGAGTCCTCCTACAAAATCAGGTTTGGGCCTGGATGCAGACATGTTCTCAAAGGTATACAGATGTGATGGTGCTTTATCTAGGATGTTCTTATCTGAGTGTCCTAGACCAGGTTTAGCATGATAGAAAGGATTATTATTGGCATGAGCAGTGAGAATATGCAGAGTCTGTTCAGATTGACCCCTCTTGAGATTGTTGTCTTCAAGCTCTTTGATTTTTGAAAACAGTTTGGTTCTTTCTTCCGAAAGCAATTTAAATTTGAGCTCGAGTTCTCCATGACTACTTTTCAGTTCGTCGTGAGATGTATTAAGGGACAACAGTTTGTTCACAAGATAGGTTTCTCTGATGCTAGACTCGAGAGTTTTACTATTATAGCTAATCAACAAGTCCTCGTAGGAGCTCTTATACACCGCACTGTCGGTTCTAAATTTCGTGACGAGAATTCTCTCCGATTGAAGTTCATTCTCAAGTGCACAAATTTTAGATTCCAACATGGATGTGCAATCAGATATATCGGGAGTAGAAGATACCTCGAAGGCGTCGTTGTTGTATTGCAGGCCGGCTTCAGCATCAAAGTCGACCACTTCGGTGTTGCTACTGTCCGGCACCTCGAAGTCAGCCATCAAACACGGTCCACCGACCATATGATCCTCCTCATCTGAGCTCTCCTCCTCGCAAACCCAGTTTTCTTCATCAACCAGCAAGGCCACGCCCTTCTCTTTCTTTCTCATAAGAGCGGCCTTCTTCTCAAAGTAAGCGGCATCCTTGTACACCGCTTTGCAGTCTTTTGCATAATGACCAGGCGTCCCGCACTTGAAGCAGGTAGGCCCGTGGCCATTAGTCTTCCCTTGAGATGATGACAGGGGTTGAGGATTCTGGACTTGAGTACTGCTTGTTCCCGACTGCTGTTCACTGATTTGAACACCTTTGCCATGTGGAGGTTGCTTGGGGTGACTTCCGCCGTTGAAGTTTCCACCATGATTGTGCTGATCTGCTCCACCGATCCTTCCTTGTTCAAAGCTTCCTGAATGATGATTAAACCTTCCATCATCATATCCAGCACCGTTCTTTCCTTCATAACCTTGCCCCGAGAAGGTTTGTCCGTATCCACTGCCTTGATGGTTGTAGTTTGAGCCATGCTGATTGTATCCAGATCCCTGATGGTTGCCTTGATAGTTGTTTCCATTTCCCGAGCCTTCTGGGTAATCCAAGTACGTGATGTCACGCCTGAAGTTGTTTCCGAATCTTCCACGACCACCTCTTCCACGATCAGATGACTGATATCTCCCTCCTTGTGAGTAGTGACCTCTCCCTTGATCAAACGACTGATGTCCATTTCTTCCCGGACCAAAACGGTTTCCACCATGAGAGCTTGAGTGGTTGAATCCCCGATTAGCAGTTAATCGTTGCATTTTGTGTGAGATCAATGCAAGGGACTCATTCATGTTGTGCAGTTCCTCATCAGTGACAGTGATGATCGTCGGATCATTAAAGTTGTCACTGTGTTGATAGTAGTCTTGGCTCACATCATAGTGGTAGTCTTGGTAGTGTTCTTCCGGGTAGGGATTCACTGTTAAGTTTGATCCTCCATGGTGCACGGCAGCCAGTGCAAGAGGGTCAATTGCTTTCCTTGGTTTGTTGCCGGTGATGTATTCCTCATGTTGAACCATCATACTGAACAGGTCATGAAGTCCCATGTGTCCAAGGTTCCTATTCAACTGAATGTTAATGGCCAAGTTTCGCCATTCAGGATTTAAGTTCTTCAAGAACTTCACGTTCACCTCGTAACGCGACTTCTCAACCTTTAGTTGACGAAGATCGTTGACTAGGGAGTTCAAGCGTTGGTATGAGTCGTGCAGCTGTTCCCCTTCTCTCGCATGAAACCCTTCGTAGGCATTCATGGCAGATTCCTTTTGGAATTCTGAAGCAGTGTCTCCCCCTTGCATTTGCTGTTCTATTTCATTCCAGATATCCCTAGCATTGTCGAAGCTGTCGACGCGGGAATACATGTCATTTGGGTGAGACATGATGAGAAGAGACATTGCACGTTTGTCAATCTCATGACGTGCACGTTGTTCTTGGTTGTACAAGTGATACGGTTTTTCCACTGTGTACGAGGGTAGGAGCGGGCAGGTGTCGGTTTCCGGTACTTCTGCAACGGTGACTGTAGGTCTTACTGGACCTTCCCTGATTGATTTCATCAGGTTCCTATCAAGCTGATCGAGAAAATGGATCATCCTAAGCTTCCATTGAGCATATTCTCCCATGACGAGCACTGAGGGACGTGACTCAGACCCCATGCTGACGATTTCTCTCGACATCATATCCTCACAGATAAAGATCCCCTTCGAGTGGATGACTTGGTTTTGGAAAAGTTTTCGAAAAAGACCGTTCGGGCGAGCACTCATGACACAACTAGCCTCGAAAGATTAACGGTTTAGTAAAATGGCTAAGTATCGGATTTGACGCGAAAATTGAAAATTTCCGGGTCAAAGAGTGCGAGACCCAATTCGGGATCGTGAGATTCCCGATTTGGATCTGGCCGCGAAACCCGATTCGGGTATTGGTAAAACCCGAATTGGGTGAACAGTAGAGTCCCGATTCGGGTATTGGTAAAACCCGAATTGGACTATTTTGAGCGAAACCCGGTTCGGGGAACCCGTTGCCCGATTCGGGAAACCGAGGTTTTCCTGATTGGGTAACGTGTAATTCCCGGATCGGGTATGGTGCACTTACCCGATTCGGGTTTTGAGCTGATGAATCAGTTCAAAATGCCCGATTCGGGAAAGCTGACCAGGAGCTCCGAAAAACAGCTAAAAATCATCAAAAACCACTTTTTGAATCAGTGAAAAATGTTCCAATTTGTGTAAAACAAGTGCAAAAACCTTTAGAAAACACTTATAACTTAAAAACAATAAGAAATGAGTGGATTCGAGGCTCAAAGTGAGCAAAAGTTGGTAAAACCAAGTTTTTCAATAACTTTTCAAACCATTTCAAATAAGCTAAAATCTCCAAGAAATCCACCAAAGGTGTGGCTCTGATACCAAGTGTGAATCCCAAAAGGAGTGAGAATGAAAGATGGAGAGAAACTAAAGCTAATGATAGAGCTATGAAGAACAATAATGGTGAGAATGTTGGTGAAAAGGATGTAGAAGACAATATGAATAACAAGAGAATATCTTGGGATTGCTTCTCATTAAAAGTAGGCTACCAACATCTACACAAAACCCTAGGCTATAGCATTGCTTATATAGCACTAGGTATAGAGAAATTACAAGACAAGCCCTTAGAGTCTATGACTCTTTACAAAAGAGGGCTAACATAAACTAAAGCTAAATACTAGAATAAAGAAAATACTGGATAGACCCTTGACTTCTTCACAACCTCAAAGTAGGGTCTAACATACTCTCCTAACCCAGTTTTCTTATTTTCAAATACTAGCCGATTCCGATGTGACCACAACAAGTAGAGAAATACCCATTTTACTCCAACCCACCACACTTTACTTTTGTTGTTTCGTAAGAGATCCGCATCCTCTTGAAGCAATTGTGTCACCGAGTCAATGCCAACCAATGATTTGTTCCACCACCTCCCTATTCTAATCCATAGATTTTTAACCTCTCCACAATTAAAAAGCACGTGATCCAAATCTTCCGTCTCCTCACCACACCTAGGACACAACACCGAATCAAGGTCGATACCCATCTTATCTATGATACATTTTTTGTTGAAATTATTTCATATTTCGGTGTTTTAACGTAAAATCAAAAGCTTTCATAAAAATATATGAAATAGTTTCATAAGAATGAAAAAGTTACGTAAAAAATACCGAAATATTTATTTTAAGAAATACCATTATAAAGGTATCACCGTTCTATAATTTCTTTTTTTAAATTACCTTATTATTAGATTTTTAATTTATAATTTTTTTAAGTAATATTTATTTTTTTAAAAATAAATAAATAAATGGTTTTTAAATGTAGTCAAAATTAATTTTACAATGTAATTAATTGTTAAAGTAAAATAACATAGAGGTTAGAGAAAAAAGTTAAACATTAACTAAAGAGAGTAAAAAATAAGCATTTAATATGTAGTAATTTGAGGGTATATAGGGTAGGGTAATGTAGGGTGGGGGTGTCTCTCTCACACCCCAATAAAATTGTTGTTTTCTTTTCAGTTTATTGGAAATGAAAATTCATAAATTTTAGTATTTTAAGCTGTTAACAAAAAAATCCTTTTCTATGAAATAATAATAAAAATATAATTAAAAAAGGATGCTGAAGAGTTACTAAATCGCGAAAATTATGATATGAAGTATAAATTTTTAAAAAGAAAAAGATATGCAACTAATCATTTAAAACAAAAAATGTAGATCATTATTAATCAATATGCCCATTTCCAAAAATAAACAAATTTAAAGATTACCATAATTATAGGAACTTAAACACAAAGACAATCATACCCTTGTATATAAAAGAAAAAGGAAAATGAATGAAATTATATGATTGGATAATTAAAGTTTGTACAATTTGTATTATAAGAATGGTTTGTAAATAATGATCACTCCCTATATATATATATAGAGGCTTAATCAAATAAAAACCACATCTTTTGTAAAAACTTTAAGACTAATCTCAACCATTAAAAAAGTTTAATCAAGGGTTGTCAATATAAGAGACCATGATAACATTTTTTATAATATGCACCTAACCACACTGGATTTTAAGCTCAAGAGGGTATTTGGGTCATTTTAAAAAATTATAATTTACCCAATTTATAGCATATCAGATCAATCACACATTTTCAAACCCTATTTTCTCTCCATCTATCTCTCTTCCACCATGGCTTCTCTCTCCTCCAATCTTCTCTCCACCAACGTCCAGATCCCCCTTCCCTCACTCCGGCCGATCCTCAGCCGCGAGTTCACCGGCACCACCACTACTCCTCCTCCAGATCACCGACGAGTTCACCATATACACCTCGAGCATCGCCACCATTGTCGAACCTTGACTAAATCTCAAACCCTAGAGCTTTAATCTTCACATCACTGGCGATCGCCATGGCCGCCAAGCTCACACGATCGCTTCTCAATCTCCAATCTCCACCTTCTCGCCGCCTCCTCTCTCCTCCTCTCTCGCCGCCGTTAGACGCTCATTTCCTCCGATCAGCCCGATTCCGCCATTGTTACGCAACCTCGAACCTTCCTCCGCCACCACCAGATCCTACAGCACCGCCGTCCAGATCCAACGCACGTCTGCAACTTCCTGAATTGAAAGCAGACAAATCGATTTGATTAGAGAAATGGATCCGTAGATCTCGAATCTGGACTTGACATCGAGGACGGAGCAGTCGGAGGAAAGTCTGGAGACGACGACCACGGTGTTGGTGTCGTCGGAGGATAACCGATTGAAATTAGGGTAAGAGCAGCAAAACCCTGGATTGATTTCGATTTTAATAACCGTTGAAATGGAACAAACTAAGATGATGAGATTAGGTGGTTGTTGTATGGATGAATAATTATAAAACAGAAATAGAAAATCTATCAGATGTATGTATGTATGTAGTTTATCATAAGAGATCCAACAGAATCTGAAATTGATTATGAAGAAAAGGGGATTGTTACAATCAGTTATCAGAGATTTATTTATTTTTTTGCCTTGTTTGATTTCATGAAAAAGAATACATTCAGACTTTCTTTCTTTCTCTCACTAAAAAGTGGAATTTTCAATTCAGGGGGCTGGAAATGGAAGATATAATATACTATTATTATATTATTCCTTTTGGGTAGACTATGTGACAAATGCAATACAAGGGCAAGATGGTAAAATTTAGCATCTTTCACCAAAATAAGTATCTACCACAACAAAACCAAATTAAATAAACATAAAACTTGATTATGTATATTGTATTATTATTATTATTAGTATATTATTATATTTATTTTTTTGTTTCTGTATAATTTTTATTTGGTGAATACAATATTCATAAAGTGAATATTAATATTCATATGGTGAATATATGATGAATATGATATGGCGAATATGAATATTCATAAGGTGAATATGAATATTCATATGGTGAATATATGATGAAAATGATATGGTTGTATGTATTTAGGTTGTTTTTAACTTATGAATATGTAAATGTAATGGGTATTGTGTTTTGTATTCATAATATGAATATGAATATTTGTGGGTGCCAAATCAACCAAATCAAGAATACTTAATCAAGATGATGTATATGCTAAGTACAAGGATCTAGATAGATTGCATTCCATAAGATTGTTGAGAGAAGCAAGAGTTACAAAATGAAGAAAGTACACCTATTTATACTAAGGTGAAAAGGCTAAAAAGGCTTAAACTAATGGGCCTTGATTAATGGGCCTTTAACAACAAATTACATAAAAGAAACTAAGTTTAGATAAATTACAAATTGACACAACTAACAAATATTTCTAACAATTTCCCCCTTTGTGTCAATTTCTTCGCTTCTTGTTGGTCCCAAAGAGGTGACCTTCAAGTTAGGATAGTGTTTGGGATTATAGAAGGGGGGGGGGGGTTGAATATAATCACACAAGTTTTCACTTTTAAATTCTTGTTGTATAAACAATATGAATTTACAGATTGTTGCGGAAATAGAAAAGACAATAAGTCTAAACTAAACAATCTAAGTTCTTTCACTATGCACTAAAGTGAGAAGATGTAAGAAAGAAGATAGAGGGAATAAAGAAAGAAAGGATTAGGGTAGTATTAGGATGAAGAAGAAGTATGGAGAACATCTCTTCAAGTCCTATTTATACCCAATGCATTAAATGCATGTAGACTCACTTTTGTGTACGTGTCACAATGTAAGTGGTCCTTTGTACTATTTACTATAAACAAATACTCTATGCATGGTGTGCAAAAGAGGAAGTGTGTAAACAGTTGCCTTGAGGTCTGATAAGTACGGAGGGAACAGTAAAGAGACTGTCCTTATGTACTTTTGTGTCAGTAAAGGCGGATAATCCTTTTGTGCATTAGACTAAGACATTACACTAATCCTTCAGGATCAGGATACTGATCAGTGACTAGAGTCCTGAAACTGGTGCTGTTCAGGGTCACTTGTATCCTGATGATTCTTCAGGATGTGATACGATATTGAGCAGCCTGCTATCACTGAGTTCCGTCTTCAGATCACGAGCATGTTGTTCCTGTCATCAGCTAAGTCTTCGACGTTGCTGATGGTTCTTTGAGTATGATCTTGATGTCTTCAGGAGGTCTTCACTTCAGTGGATAGGATCAGTAGACTGCAGAATAGACTCGTTCGTCTCCTGATCCTGATCCTGATTACTATAAAAATAAGTTACAGCATAAGTAACATGGAATAACACTGAACAGACTCAGTGATAATTCCTCAAGCTATAACAGAAGTAAAAACCTATTCACTAAGTAAAGGTTCAGGATCATTATCATTTCATCAGGTCTTAGGAGAGCTGGATCAACACTTCTGATGATGGCTCGATGACTTCTTCTTTGAAGCTTTAGTCTCCTTGAGTTTCTTTGATGATCCCTCATTTCTCCGAGATAGTGGTGGTGGCGGTCTCTCTTGACGCTTCTCGGTTGGTCTTCTCAAGGTATCTGCCATACCTCCTCTCTCTATCCCACATGACTGACTTCCGAGACTCCACATACTTTCAACGATTAGATGTTACACCCTTGTCCTTCTCAAAGATCACCTTCGAAGGTGAGACTGGCAGTTGAACCCATTGACCATGGATCGATCGCTGGGGGCCATGAGTAACAGGGTTGATCGGAGCTCTAATTCTGAAAGACATGCTTGGAGCCCTGAGATGTGAGAAGACGTGCGTGAAAAGGAGATTAATGTGGTGGTGATGAAGGAGGTAGAGAGTGATGTGGAGACATGTACATCTCCATGCCCGGAAGTGGTGTCAGAAGTAGAGATTCAGAACCATGACTCTCCATGCCTGACTCATAATTATCTGAAGGATCATCCTCTTCTTTCACTTGAGGCTCTGATACTGGAAACTGAGTGTATTCGTCATCGGAGGAGAAATCATCAAGGTTGATGATCTCCTTAAGCTCATCATCTGTAGCGGCTACACGGTTAAGGTGAGAGATTTCCGGGTTAACAAAAACGACAATCTCGACCCTCCACTGAATCTGTTGTCGGGTTCTGAACAGGCTGAGAATGAGATACATCGGCACCGGTCCCCATATGAGTACCTGAAGGAGTGGCGCCAGAAGATGTGCCTCTCAGAACTGAGGAGTCAAGCCGAGCCCTATTACGGAATTCCCCCTCACGGCGATCGGGGTCATCTCGGTCGTCGTGTCTGAGCTTTGGTGGCTCGGTTGACGCACAACAAGAAGTCTCAAGGGCTCGGATCTGAGTCTGCATATCTGATAGAGATCCCTTGATCTCGACGAGAACCTCCGTCTTCATGGCATCTAGCTTCCCTTCGAGCCACTGGATAGATGAGACTACCTCTTGAGAAGAGGAGGTAGCCGGCTCGGGATGGTTCACAAGAAGTGATGTGTAAACAAATTGTTGTAGATAACCCAGAAGATTGGTTTCTTCCTCGTGGAGATTCCCACGGGAGATCGGGTTCGCCATAAGAAATTCCCTCAACTCATCAAACAAGTAGTCGGGTGCGGTCGGTCTCGGAGGTGGTGATGTATAAACTCCTCACGGACAGCCTTTAGGGAGCTGTCCACAATATCCCTGACAACGGATGCCGGGTAAGTAACTCCGGTGTCACATAGACGTTCCGTTTGCACAACCGTTGTTGCAACGGTGTGGCCTACATTCATGGCTGGCGTGATAGTGACCATGGTAGGACTTCCCGCCAGTCATTGTGAAATGCCCATCGTAGACACCACTCTCGGGGTTCCGATCACGTCACATAGACTCGTGATGCGTGGAGCTGAGACTGCGTCACATAGACTGGCAGTATGTGTACCTAAGAGTGTATCAGGCTCTAGACTCTAGTGCACATGAAGGAAGTGTGGGGATCGGGGCAGGGATCCTCCTGTTTCAATATCATCACCCTCCAAGTGAGGGCTTGATAGCCGTTGTGCTTTATCCCCGTGGAATGAAACATCCACCTTTTGAGAGATGAATGAGTGGCTAGGTGGGGCGTGCAGTTGCACCTCTGGGTAGGAGGTGTCTTCTTCAATACCCGTACTCAACACATGTGTACGGGTAGCGGATGTGGCTGCCCGGCATCTACCTAAGGAGAAAGAAGGACCGGTTAAAACCTTTAGTCCTATCTCACACTCATCATTTCTTTTACTTCCCTCGCTCTGCTCACTTTCTTCGACTGTTAGGTCTCCCTCAAACCTTATGTCGTCCTCACCCTCAGATGGGTGGTCATCACCAGAGTCATCAGAATTATAGCTCACCAAAAAGAAAAGTGAAGGGCTTTGGTGACTGTCATAAACATGTGAGGTACTAGCTCCGGAGCGATCATCATCACCGCCTAATCTACCCCCGTCATCTCCCCGACTCCTCATGCTCAAGCCCTTGGTCACCACCCCCAGGTGAATGATCACGCTTGATACCCTCACTCACTCCCCTAGAGGATACCTCCAGGGTGCCAGTCTCCGGCTCTAGAGATGCTGGTAGAGGTGATAAACCTAAGTATTCTCTCACAACCGGTAAATGATGATCGACAGTATCAAGTAAGGCAAGTGGTATTTCCATCGGTATATCATGAATCTTTTGGGTTTACCAGAAGGAGTTTGGGGTAAGGCATAAGGAGTTTGGGGTATGGCATATGGAATGATGGGTAAGGCATAGGGATGATTTGGTATGGTATATAAAGTTCTGGTATCCAAAAGAGGTGTGGTGATGATATCCATGATAAGTGTTGGGTATGCCATAAGAAAGACATGGGTATCATCAGGAAGGTTTTGATGCCTTTAGAAAGGGCCTGGATGCCTTCAGAAGAGCTTGGATACCATTCCAAATCATATTCCGGACTCAAATACTGAATTTCCAAATTTCTTTTTTTTAATTTTTTTGATTGATTTTTTTAATTTATAAGTGCTATGTCCTCCGGTTGAGATTGGGAGGAGGTGATGGTGTGATCATCATCAGAACGATGAGAATTTGGAAAATTCGAGTTCGCCATTGTACCTGAAAAATAAGAGGTTAGTCATGAGGTAAAGGCATTCTCAGGTCTGGAGAATATAAAACCCAATAAATCTTACCAACCGAGCATATGATGATGCTTGATCATTGTTTAGGTGAAATTTTATCATCGAACGATCGAACGATTGAAATCGTAAGATATCTTCCAGGATGATATTCCTGTATTAAGATAAGGTCCTGGAATAAAGGTATAACTACCATCAAACAAAGACAAGTGATCATCGAAGATAAGAAGAAGTAGATCGTGCGATACCATCATATGATCGTACGATTAAACTAACGATATACATGTTCAAGTTTGCTCTTATTGCAGGAAAACTTATCCAAGATAACCACGAAGCACAGCCATCGTCCATCGAGCTTAAATCCGACCGTTGGAACAAGATACGCTCTTCACTAAAGAACCTGAACGTTACGATCGTGAAATCAGCGCCGGTTATAGCCGTTGCATTTATGGCTCAATAATGAACGAACGGTTACAAGCTCAACAGCTATAAAAGAGACTAAAGATTATACACTCAAGACAACTGATTCTGAGAGAAAAATAGCAATACCAATATTATTTTCTGTATTTACATTCGATAGCATTCATTTCCCTATTGTAATCGTACGATATAACTGTAACATCGAGGATATCACCCCTTATTGGTGATCAATAGTGCAACGTCGACTACCCTATTTAGTCGGCCGCAGGTTTTTTCCTCGATTCTGAGGTTTTTCCTGCGTCATCAATCTTTTTGCCCATTTACTTTCATTTATCGCACGTTTTATCGAACGAGAGTTCTTTCTTTTGACGATTTTGCCTCACGACATCTTACGATAATAACTTAAGTAAATTTTTACACAAACAGTTTGGCGCCCACCGTGGGGCCCGTTTTGAGAAAATCTTGTTCGATAAGGCGTCAGCTTACTAACCTATTTCTTCGAGCTTCTTTGTGAACTAAGTGCAGGAAAATGTCGAACGGTTCTCAACCAACTTTGCAACAACAATTGGCAGCAGCACAAGAACAAATCCAATGGTTGAATAATCAGAATTTACAAATGAATGGCGAACTGTCTAGATTGAGAGCATCGAATCCACAAACTTCTAACATTCCAGTTTCCACTCATCAACCGAGGCCATACTTCCCTCAAAATCAACCCTATGTTCCCCAACAACCATTTGTCCAGCCACAAATATCACAACCTTTTATCCAACCGCAAGTGTCACAAGTTAGCTTACCACCGCCACCTCCAGTCAACAACTCGCGTCCTATCTTTCCTCCGTTACCATCAGGTCCTTACCCAGGAGCAACCACGTTCACTAACAATCAACCTCAAACAGGGCCTCGTCCCTTTGTACCTATTCCAGAACCTATATCGCACGTTCCCACCGCAGCTACCCCCATAACTCATATTCCAAACTTATCGAACGTTCCAGGAACCTCCAGTAATCCACCTCTCACTGACATCGTGGATGTTCGACTGAAAATGCTAGAAGAACAAAACAAAGCAATGCTCGCATTGTTAACCAAACTTCCTGGAGCTGCCGTACCCATCGAAGTTGAACCTAAAACCGGATTCCAAGCCTCGCCTTATATCGATGAGATTGCTCTCGTTGATATTCCCAAAAAATATAACATCCCAGCCTTTACACCAAAATACTCTGGAATATCTGATCCTGTGGAACACATCGCACAATACAAGCAACTAGTATGGACAGTTCCTATTCCGACCCAGTTTCAAGAAATTTGTATGTGCAAAGGCTTTGGATCAACGCTTACCGGAGCTGCGTTGCAATGGTTAATCAATTTGAAACCTAAGAGCATCGCATCGTGGTCTGAATTAGTAAACCAGTTTACTCGACAGTTTGCAAGCAGTCGCAAGATGGAGAAACAAACAAGCGATCTCTACTATGTCGTGCAAAAAACAGGTGAAACCATTCGTGAATATTTTAACAGGTTCAATGCAGAGATGATCAAAGTTAAAAACTGCGATGTGCGGACGGCGATTGAAGCATACAAACGTGGGTTAGATACATCCTCGGAGTTATACACAGATCTAACGAAATATCCACCAGAAAACTTCGATGATGTACGAGCTCGTACGTTGGCCCACATGAGGATCGAAGATGACGCCATCTTCCGGCGTAAACACTCGAACGATAAGAAGAATCTTGGAGCCCAGAAACATGATTTTAAACCTAAACGAGTAAACAAGATTGATAATTCCCGACGCGATAAACGTTCGAGCCAAGATAAAGGTAAAGTAAGATATCCAGATTTGTCAACTTACCATTTTGCAGGTACAACGAAAGACTTGGTGGATTCTCTACGGAACTTGGAAGTTAACGTACGATGGCCTAAAAAACCAGAGAATCCTAGCAAGGACAAAGACCAAACAAAATGGTGTGACTTCCACAACGACCACGGACACAATACAGATGATTGTATTAGCTTGAAGAAGGAGATCGCGTACCTCAAATCGAACGGGCATCTTAAAAATCTTCTCGACGATGACTCGAAAAGACCAACATCACCCGTTCCAGCGAAGGTGGTAAATTGTATTACAGGAGGATCAGACGTGTGCGGTCTTACCTATTCCGCAGCAAAAAGGCACGCACGTGAAGGGCCCGAAGGACATCCAATCCCAAGTGAATCCAGATCTACAGATGATAAAGAACTCGATGCAACGAAGATATCGTTCGATATCGAAGATATGTCAGACGCTCATCAAAAACACCACGATGCTTTGGTCATTCAATTAACCATCGGTAATTGTTTAACCAAAAGGGTGTTGATCGATGGGGGCAGCTCAACAAACGTGATATTCGCAGAAACACTCAAGATCATGGGTATCGATCGATCCAGCATTGTACGACGAACAACGACGTTAATCGGATTCAACGGAGATGCAACCAGTACGCTTGGAGAGATCATACTACCAGTCTTCGCTAAAGGCATAAACAAACAAACCAAGTTCAACGTCATTGATTGCCCTTCCGCTTACAACGCTATACTCGGAAGACCGTGGATCCACGATATGAAGGCCGTACCATCAACGTACCACCAGAAGGTCAAATTTCCATCTCCATGGGGTGTACAAGAGATCATAAGTGAAAAGAAAATCGCAAGGGAGTGCTACAAGATTACAATGAAGACCAAACCACAGGATATTTAGCAATTACAGAGCCAGGATGGAGTACGATCGTACGATGATCTTCAGTTAGAAGAAGTCGTGCTGGATCCCAAACATCCTGATCGTAAGGTCTTCATCGGTGCAACTCTAACCCCCGATATAAAAAATAGTATAATTTCTTTTTTGCAGGAACATTCGGACTGTTTTGCGTGGTCACACGAGGATATGGTGGGGATAGATCCAAACATCATATCGCACAAGTTGAACGTGGATCCTACGTTTAAACCCGTTAAGCAAAAAAGACGCAAGTTTGCACCAGAACGCAACAAGGTAATCAACGATGAGGTGGACAATCTACTCAAAACTGGAAAGATTCGAGAAGTAAAGTATCCCGACTGGCTCGCTAACGTGGTGGTAGTACAAAAGAAGAATGGAAAATGGCGAGTGTGTATCGACTTCACAGACTTGAACAAAGCATGCCCGAAGGATCCATTTCCTTTGCCACACATTGATGCGATGGTCGATGCAACAGCGGGACACGAGTTAATGACGCTTATTCAGGATACAACCAGATTCTAATGCACAAGGACGATCAAGAGAAGACCGCGTTTATGACTGATAAAGGCATTTACTGCTATAAAGTAATGCCATTCGGTCTTAAAAACGCTAGATCAACTTATCAAAGATTAGTGAACAAGATGTTCAAAGAACACCTTGGACGTACGATGGAAGTATACATCGATGATATGCTCGTAAAGTCAGAACGATCGCACGATCATATTCAACATCTGAAGCAATCATTCGATATACTACGGGAGTACAAGATGAAGCTCAATCCGACCAAATGCTCCTTCGGAGTACGTGCAGGCAAGTTCCTTGGATATATGGTTACACGACGAGGGATTGAAGCAAGCCCGGAACAGATCAAGGCAATCCTCGATATTCAATCACCAAGAAACGTAAAAGAGGTACAAAAGCTTACCGGACGAGTAGCAGCCTTAAACAGATTCATCTCAAGATCATCTGATAAATGTCACTTGTTCTACAACGTGCTTCGAAAGAACAAAGGCTTCGATTGGACAGAGGCACACGAGGAAGCCCTACAAAGCTTAAAGAAATACATGTCCAATCCTCCACTGTTGACGAAACCAATTGAGGGAGAGAGCTTGCAACTATACCTCGCTGTGAGCAACAACGCTGTTAGTGCAGTCCTCGTACGAGAAGGTGACCAACAAGAGCAACCTATCTATTATATAAGTAAGTCTTTCCTCGATGCAGAAACAAGGTACACGTCTATGGAAAAACTCTTACTTGGCCTCGTGACTGCAGCTAAAAAGTTAAGACATTATTTCGAATCGCATCATATAATCGTCGTTACTAACTATCCTCTTAAGATCGTACTTCGTAAGCCCGAACTAACAGGACGATTAGCAAAGTGAGAGTATTTATCTTAGCAGCTTCGATCTAACGTATCAACCAAGAACAGCGATAAAATTGTTGGGAATTGCAGACAAAACAAATATGCACAGCGGAATAAAACTGAATTCCCAAACCAGAAGATCCATCCCAAACAAGTTTAGATACAATTTCAAGGGGGTTTAGAATAATACCTTATCAGATACAAAAAACGGTTTCCGGAAAGCTAACGGGGAATACACCGCTACTGCACCACCACGAGAACCGCTGCTAGACCGCCTTAGGATTACCAAAACTCGAAAAACCGAAAACCCGGTTGAGTATGTGTGTGTGTATCGATTTTGGGAGAGAGAGAGAAAGAGGTTTGGCTTTTTCTTTTTCTCTAAGTTACTAATGAGATTGCAATGAGAAAACCTATTAGGTTTACCATATATTTATACTAGTAAATATGGTAATGTCCTAATAAAAAGCCCGATTAATTATTAAGCCCAATAGGCTTTTAATTAATCCTTTCCATATATTAATTTACTATTAATATATATCCATAAATAATAAATAGATTTATCTATTATTTATTTTTCTCTCTTAATTAATTAATTATACTAATTAATTAATTCCACACAACTGGTAAATCCAAATGATCTCTATTCGGGTGTGTAGCAGTGTGACCCACTAGTGCCTTATAACATTGGACACGGTAAACCTGTTACTGTCTTGCACATAATCCTTTCAGACTCCCACTTGTGCCAGACAAGTAACTCTACTGTTACCATTAGCCTAAGGAGGTCCCTAGCCAGACACTTAGGTTAACCAGGTTATAAGATCTCTTATATCCAGAGAAACAATTCTCGCTAGAATTGTACACAGGTTCATTCCTTTTACACGCGATATCTCTAAAGTGAGTTTTAGACATGGAGCGGAGGACTTCAATCTTAAACTCAAGTTTTCTTGACTCTGATCTCGATTGCTTGCAGTAACGGAACTTACCAAATAACAACTGTTATTCTATCCGAGCGTGGCCACGCATTTCTGCCAATCTCAACCGTCAAGGGGCCCGGAAATATCTCTCCTTTTACAGAGGTGTAAATCCCTTCTTGACTATCTGCATCTGGTCACATGGCTTCCGCTGCATCTAGTCACGCCCCGTATGGCCACCCTGTTACGGCGTAGCGTTAGAACGTGCTAAGAGTACAACAGTCCTCACATTCCCAGACCAAATATCTCAGGTCTAAGGACAACCTATCATCAAGTCAATGCTCATGACTAAGGCTCCATGGAGCAGACTTGAAACTGGTCACTTCCAATACTCAAACACTCTGATGAGTATCTATGAATGTTTGGCCACATCACTTGTGCTTTTACTCATTACGTTGAATAAACCACCAAACACCCATAATAGCGTTACAATCCTGCTAAGGTTCCCACCTTAACAAGTAGCTACGGAACTTTTAGATTTTACTTACAAGACTTGTATATATAAAATCAGGGATGACTAAATATGCTAAAACTGGTTAATTTGAGACAATCATGAAAAATCCTCCTTATTTTCATCACACAGTGAAAATAATAAAACGTACACGATATTTAGTCTCAAAAATTAATCCACGGTAATAATCAAAAACTAAAACTAGCTACTAGTGTCCAGGTACTGCATCCCAATGGAATTAGCATGTGTCTCATGCTTCACTCTAGCTAGCGGCTTTGTCAGTGGATCCGCTACGTTCTCGTCCGTCGGAATCTTGCATATTCTAACGTCTCCTCTTCCGATGATCTCTCGGATGAGGTGAAACTTCCGAAGTACATGTCTCGACTTGTGATGCTCTCTAGGCTCCTTAGCTTGCGCCACAGCCCCAGAGTTATCACAATAAATATCCACCGGTCTAGAGATACTGGCTACAACTCTTAGATCCGTGATAAAGTTCCTGAGCCAGACCGCTTCCTTTGCTGCGTCTGAAGCTGCAATGTACTCGGCTTCGGTGGTAGAGTCTGCTATCGTGTCTTGCTTCGAGCTTTTCCACGAGATCGCTCCTCCGTTTAGGGTAAAAACGTACCCTGACTGTGATCTGTAATCATCTTTGTCGGTCTGGAAACTAGCGTCTGAATAACCAGTGACACTAATCTCATCCTCAGAACCTCCAAAGACCAAGAACATTTCCTTTGTACGCCTCAGGTATTTCAGAATGTTCTTGACAGCCACCCAATGGGCTTCACCTGGGTTTTGCTGGTATCTGCTCGTTACACTTACTGAGTAAGCAACATCGGGCCTGGTACATAACATGGCATACATGATCGATCCAATTGCCGAAGCATATGGTATTGATTTCATCTTGTCCTTATCTTGACTAGATTCGGGACACTGTGCTTTACTTAGCACTATACCATGCTGCATTGGGATAAATCCTTTCTTGGATTCATCCATCCTGAATCGTTTCAGGACTTTATCAATGTATGTACCCTGACTAAGCCCGATAAGCCGCCTAGATCTATTTCTGTAGATCTTTATACCAAGTATATAATGCGGCTTCTCCAAGGTCTTTCATTTGGAAACATTTGCTCAACCAAGCTTTAACACTCTGTAAAGTAGGTATGTCATTTCCAATGAGTAGAATATCATCTACATATAAGACCAAGAAGGTTACTATGCTCCCACTGAACTTTGTGTAAACACATGGCTCAAACTCACTTTTGGCAAATCCAAATTCCTTGATTCGCTCATCAAAATGTAAGTTCCAGCTTCTGGATGCTTGCTTTAATCCATAAATGGATTTTAGCAACTTGCACACTTTATTAGGATTCTTTGGATCTACAAAACCTTCTGGTTGTTGCATGTAGACATCCTCTGTTAACTTCCCATTCAGGAAGGCTGTCTTAACATCCATTTGCCAAATCTCATAGTCAAAATATGCTGAGATGGCCATCAGAATCCTAATGGACTTTAACATAGCTACTGGCGAGAAGGTTTCATCATAGTCGATGCCATGAGTCTGCGTGAAACCTTTCGCGACCAGTCTAGCCTTAAAAGTGTGCACATTTCCGTCCATGTCAGTTTTCTTCTTGAAAACCCATTTACGCCCAACAGCCCTACAGTGCTGGGGTAAATCTGTCAACTCCCAAACTTGGTTGTCGTACATGGACTGCATCTCCGCCTTCATGGCTTCCTGCCATTGCTCAGACTCATCGCCTGATACAGCTTCTCCATAGGATGTAGGCTCATTCAGGTCTCCACCGTCCTGGGAGACTAGAAATCCAAGATACCTATCTGGTTCTTGCCTTATCCTAGTGGATCTGCGAAGGTCCTGTGTTTGCACTTCCTCAACCGTCTCCGGTTGAGTCTCAACACTACCTTGTTGAGTGACTGGCTCAACAATCGGTTCAGGTGTTTCTTCCTCTACTACCTGTAGGTCTATATCATTTCTGGTGTTCTCTTGACTGAGAAACTTTTCTTCCAGAAACTCTCCACTTTGTTCTCGCTAGGATTATAGAAGTAGTATCCCAGTGTGTTCTTGGGATAGCCTACGAAGAAACACTTGTCTGATTTGGGTTTGAGTTTCTCCGAGGTTGTACGCTTAACGTATACCTCACAACCCCAAATCTTCAGAAAAGACAACTTAGGCTTCTTGCCTGTCCATAGTTCGTATGGAGTCTTTTCTACCGATTTAGTTGGCACTTTGTTCAGTATGTTTGCAGCTGTTACGAGCGCGTGTCCCCAGAATGATACTGGTAACGTGGAACGACACATCATTGATCGTACCATGTCAAGCAGGGTACGATTCCTCCTTTCTGACACACCATTCATCTGTGGTGTATACGGAGGGGTGAGTTGTGAAACAATCCCACACTCTCTTAAATGACTGTCAAATTCCAGGCTAAGATATTCTCCACCACGGTCTGACCTTAAGAACTTGATCTTCCTGTCAAGTTGATTCTGTACTTCACTCTGAAACTCTTTGAATTTCTCAAAAGCTTCAGACTTATGTCGTATCAGGTAGACATACCCATACCTACTGAAATCGTCAGTAAAGGTAATGAAGTACCGGTATCCTCCTCTCGCCTCATGACTAAAAGGTCCACACACATCAGTGTGTATGATCTCCAACAAGTCATTGGCCCTTTCATTGTCTTTGTTGAAAGGATGCTTTGTCATCTTGCCCGACAAACAAGATTCGCAATTACTAAAGGGCTTAAAATCGAAAGTCCCTAGAAGTCCTCCTTTCTGGAGTAGTTCTACGCGTTTCTTGTTTATATGTCCGAGCCGACAATGCCAGAGGTAAGTTTGATCCTCAATATCTTTGGATCTTTTACTTATATGATAGATTTCGTTGTTACTTTCTTGGAGATTCAATATGTATAGACCATTCGAAGGAGTTGCTTTGAAATAAAACATGTCATTTTTAAAGCAAGAAATCATTTTATAATCGTATTTATAATAAAATCCTTGGTCTACCAATAAATCAAAAGAAAGAACATTCTTGATCATCTTAGGAACATAATAACAAGTATCGAGTTCCAAAACTAGACCCGAGGGCAAACTAAGACTGTAAGACCCTACGGCTTCAGCTACAAGCATCGTGCCTTCACCGACTCGTAGGTTCGAACGATCCTTCCTCAAGGTCTCCCTTCTAGTGAATCCCTGTAAATGATTACAAATGTGGTTACCACTTCCTGTATCAAGTACCCATGATTCATAAGAAGTGATCAAACAATCTATCATAAAGATACCTGGCGCATCGGATAGACCGATGTCCATCTGGTCAACATTGAATGAGTGGACACAGATATCTTGGCTACCACATTCTGGGCAACTTAGATCTCCCAGCTCATCAATCCAATCAGTACTGTCCATGAGATCAGCACTTGCTTCCTTTGGCTCCAAACTGTCCAAAATATCCTCATGAACCTTTGCCACGTCCATCCTGGGTTCTCCCATGTATCCACTAGCTGTGACACGAATCTCCTTCGGGAGTGAGAACCACATCAGATACACAAGCTCCTCCTGAGTCATCTTTATCCAAGTCGTGACAAACACTTAAAGAGTCTCCTTATCTCCAGGAGATGATCTTTAACTGATTGGCCTCTTTTCAGCTTCAGTGAAAAGATTTCTTTCATGATCAAATACTTGCCACAATTCTTATAGAAACCAATCTGGTTTTCTATACCCTTCACGACCTCATGGCAGAACTTAACTCTGAGATCGACCGTGAACTCGGGCGAAGCAGAGAAAGACAGAATCGACATCACGTCAGATTCATCAGCCATAAATCTAAAGTACTCAGCAAATTCCTCTTCAGGGGCATTGCTCTTAGGTCGTGATAGTGGTTTATTGATCACATAAAGCTTATCCTGGCCGCGCAAGACATTATCAAAATGCAACTTCCAAACTGGATAGTTTTGGCCCGTAAGCTTCCACTTGCCCATAATTAGGCGAAGTGATTCCTCAGGTGAATAAAACGGAACGGTAGTATAAGACATCTACATAAAGAATAAATTCCGATTTAGTTTATTGATTATAAAACTTCTAATAAATTTATTTACCCTTAGAAAATAAGTTTATTAGACTAGAACCCATATTTCACATGTGTCGGTAAGCGGCTTGATCACGCAAACCAACCCATGCTATTTCTGGTAGGTAACCACTTATACCAATCGCATTTTAAACGAAAATACGACTTCTAAAACGTCGGGACATCGAATATTACATTCGTGCATATTTAGTCCCTCTAGTGCGCTTTGGCCCGATACGACACGGTGAATTGTTACAAAAACCAAAATAGATCGCACCACTCGAGACTGGGTGTACTCATCACACCCCTTTCAACTTGGGGTTTGAACGCGGATGTCCAAGGCTTGTTCACTTCCAACACCCGCGTACCTTACGCCAAAAGGGTCTCAAAGTGGGTCGCACTCACGTGATCTAAGATTTTTTAAACCTAAGGGATTTTTAGCCAGTTTTTCAAAAACCTCAATTTTAAAACTGATTCGAAAAACACTCTGTAATCGAACCTCCAGGTTTTTATAAAACATCTCATTAGATTTTAGAAATTACGTTTTATCACAACCACGCAATTAAAACAAACCACGCAATTATATAAAAACGTAAAACATTGTGTCATAGCTTTTGCCCCTAAACTATTGTCAGTTAAGTGAGCCAACACTAAACTGACGGTCTTTAACCTAAGTGACAAACAACGCACAAGGCATGAAGGTAGAAAGCTCCCACTGGCTCCGACATCCTTGGTTCTGTCTCCAAAGTCCGTCTCTATGGTTTTCTCCGTCTTCGGTGTAATTTAAAATACATAAAATAAAATTACAATAAAAGGGTTGCAAATGGCACGCAGGCCTCCCTTACCAAAACAGAGATAAAATAAAATAAAACACAACCATAGGTCTGGGGCTTGGCTATGACACTCGTAACTAACAGTTCAAATAAAACAAACTTGAAATAAAGCAGTTACGATAAACATGATTTAACCAAATTACAAAACTCAACTGGTTTTATAATTATCTAAAATTAATTTTAAAACGTAAAATTAATCTTATCCGGAGGTTTTAACCTATCTGGTTAAAACAACCCTATCAATCACGAAACCTTACCCGAAAACAACATCGGCGACGACAGCGGCAACCAGGGTCACCACCGCCGCCACCGTTAGACCAACCGACGACAACAGCAGCAACGGCTGCCATTGCCGCCGTGGCCGGCGGTCTCGGCAACAACAAACAAACGCCATCACCACCGCTCGGTGGTGTGGCTTGCGCTCGCGGGCAACAACAAACAGCCACCGCCACCGCCCGGCGAGGCCACAAGGCAGCCGGCGGTTGGCTCGGTGGTTCGTGGTTCAACCGGTGACAACGGCTAAGGCCGCCGCCACCACCACGCTATTGCCGCCACCACCGGGCAACAACATCGTCACCACCATTCGGTGGTATCCGATACGCCACCATCACCGCTACACCACCGCTGCCCAATCGGGGCTTGCGGTGGTCGTTCAAACGACGCAAAACAATCGCCGCCGCCGCCCTGGCGTGGCCGTGAGGCAGCCGGCGGCTAGGCGGGCGATCCGCGGTGTTCGCCGGCGGCGACAACAGCCAAAAGCCGCTGCCACCACCGCTTTGCTGCTGCCTTCGATCATCATCACCACCGACGCCACCGTGGGGCGCGGTGGTTTCCGGACCGACGCCGTCGCTACCATTCGTGGTGGCCGGCGATCGGTTGGTGGTTTCGATCGGCAAACGGCCGTGATTCCACCACCGATGATCGAGGTTTTCGTGCGATAACGATAAAAATCCAATTTTTAAAACAAGCAGATAAAAATCGAATTTTTTAACAAAGCATAATCCAAATAACGATAAACAGTTTATCACAAGTAAACAATCCAGATCTAAACGTTTAGGAAGTGGCTCTGATACCACTGTTGGGAATTGCAGACAAAACAAATATGCACAGCGGAATAAAACTGAATTCCCAAACCAGAAGATCCATCCCAAACAAGTTTAGATACAATTTCAAGGGGGTTTAGAATAATACCTTATCAGATACAAAAAACGGTTTCCGGAAAGCTAACGGGGAATACACCGCTACTGCACCACCACGAGAACCGCTGCTAGACCGCCTTAGGATTACCAAAACTCGAAAAACCGAAAACCCGGTTGAGTATGTGTGTGTGTATCGATTTTGGGAGAGAGAGAGAAAGAGGTTTGGCTTTTTCTTTTTCTCTAAGTTACTAATGAGATTGCAATGAGAAAACCTATTAGGTTTACCATATATTTATACTAGTAAATATGGTAATGTCCTAATAAAAAGCCCGATTAATTATTAAGCCCAATAGGCTTTTAATTAATCCTTTCCATATATTAATTTACTATTAATATATATCCATAAATAATAAATAGATTTATCTATTATTTATTTTTCTCTCTTAATTAATTAATTATACTAATTAATTAATTCCACACAACTGGTAAATCCAAATGATCTCTATTCGGGTGTGTAGCAGTGTGACCCACTAGTGCCTTATAACATTGGACACGGTAAACCTGTTACTGTCTTGCACATAATCCTTTCAAAAATCTCAAGCGTTAGCAGATTTCGTAGCTGAATTCAGTCCTGGGATCAAAGAGCCATCGTACGATGAAATCAGTAATGTGATGATTCACGACAACGAACCATGGACCATGCATGTTGACGGAGCTTCTAACGCACGAGGATCAGGATTGGGAGTAGTCCTGAAATCATCACATGGGGGCAATATGGTGTATTCGGTACGATGTGAGTTCAAAACCACCAACAACGAAGCAGAATATGAAGCCTTGATCGCTGGATTGGATATGGCATATAACTTAGGAGCACAATGGCTACATGTACGAAGTGATTCGCTACTAGTTGTGAACCAAATCAATGGCGAATTCCAGGCAAAAGATTCAAAGATGATATCGTACCTCAAGATTGCAAAAGATAAGATCGCACGATTCGATAAGTTCTCGATAGAACAAATCCCAAGAGATCTGAACATGCAAGCCGATGCTTTAGCTAACTTGGGATCCGCATTCAACGAACCAACTCTAGAAAGTGTTCCGATAATACATCTTATGTCACCAACAATCGAAGAAGCTCAAATAATCGAAGAAAACCACGATTGGTCGCTCGATATATGGAACTACCTCAAGAATGACCAACTCCCTGAAGACAAGTTAGAAGCCCGGAAAGTCAGATTTAAAAGCTCTCGATACACGATCTTCGATGATCATTTGTATCGAAGATCCACAACGGGTCTAATCTTGCGATGCGTGGTAAATAAGCAACAAATCGGTCGAATCCTTCAAGAGATGCACGATGGAGAATGTGGAAACCATTCTGGGGGCAGAAGCCTTGCTAACAGAATCTCGAGGCAAGGATACTATTGGCCTACTCTTCGAGAGGACTCGATAAGGTATGTTCAAAGGTGCGATGCTTGTCAAAGACACTCAGGTACGTCACATCTACCTTCTGAACCCCTACACTCTGTCTTAATCCCATGGCCGTTCATGCGATGGGGATGAACATCGTAGGAAAATTGCCACCTGCTCCAGGTCAAAAAGTGTTTTTACTTGTTCTTACCGATTATTTCTCTAAATGGATCGAAGCCGCAGCTTTCTCACAGGTTAGGGATAAAGAAGTTATCTCCTTTATCCAAACTAACATTATTTACAGGTTTGGAGTGCCATCAGAAATAACGTGCGATAATGGGTCCCAATTTATAAGTGAGAGAACTCGAAAGTTCTGCGATGAACGTGGGATAAAACTCATTACATCGACCCCAAGATATCCACAATCCAACGGCTTGGCTGAATCTAGCAATAAAACCATTATTAATTCCATTCGAAAGAGGTTGAAAGCTGCAAAGGGTCGATGGGTCGAAGAGTTACCATCTGTTTTATGGGCAAATCGCACGACACCTAGAACCTCAACTGGACAAACTCCCTTTTCCCTGGTATACGGATGTGAAGCAGTCCTACCGATCGAATCACAAGTTCCTGTTGCTCGACATCGTACGATTGAGCAAAACTCGATAGACTTATGTTACGATATCGATGCTTTGGAGGAACTAAGAGAGAAAGCCTTTCAAAAATGGCATCGCAGAAAGCCATGGTCGAACGTTACTTCAATAAAAAGGTGAAGATCAAGGTATTCCAAGTTGGAGATCATGTCCTACGACGTGTCTTTCCAAATACACAGGAACCAAACGCTGGAAAACTTTCCATCAAATGGGAAGGACCTTATATCATTACTAAGATCGTTGGGAAAGGTGCTTATAAGATTTCAACCATCGAAGGTAATGAAATCCCACGTAGTTGGAATGCAACTCATCTAAAAAGGTATTATTTCTAAAACCCTTTTTTATTTTCTTAACTATTATTCTATCGAACGATTACTGACTTAGGCATCGGAGCGCCGTTGGTCAATACAACGGCCACCCCTTAGCCAATTTTATTCGCAGGTAACGCACGATTATCGCAAGACATCGCACGACTATTGCAGACATCGCACGATCTATGGCAAGTAACGCCCGATAAAAGATAATGCTTAAAACGCATGAAATTTAAAAAGATGCATCAAACTTAACATATTCGCAAGAACGCAAGTCAAAACGCTGAACGCACGATTAAACAGAAACGTTTCTATAAAAATTTAAATGCCTTAGACACACGACAAAAATCGCAAGTAAAAAACGCACGATCATTAAAGCCTTAAGCATACAACGAAAGCTAAAACGCACGATTATCTATTTATTAAAAGTACTTAGGACAAAAATAAAAAGTGCTGAGACATCGCACGATTGCAAAAATAGATAATTTCATTAAAAACGTACTTCAGGGGTGGCCTCTACGCCAACACCCTCTCCTATGCTAGCTTCTACGATAAGAGGAGGAACGTCTTCAGCAGCCTTGTCTACGATGCCGGATCCAGAGGCATCTTCATTTTTATCCTCCTCCTCGATCATCGTGACTTCAGCCTCCTTGCTCTTTTCAGCACCCTCCTCCTCTTCATCAGCATCCTTAGCATCATCAGCATCCAGGAGCTCATCAGATCCCATCAACTCATGATAGGCCTCCAACTCCCGTTTGAGTGACTCGATGGTTTGCGTGCCACCAACAAGTTGGCGTATTACAGCTGCACGGGCCACCATCCTTGTTAAAGCCATCTCATCCTTGAGATCCTGGATCTCAGAGGAGGATGCCTTCTCACGATTAGCACACTCCCCTCGTAGAGCCTCGAGCTCTTCCTCCAGCTTCATCGCACGATTGTTGGAAGCAACTAACCTCGCACGTTGCTCAGATTGCAAGTGCTCAGCATCCTCCAACCTAGCCTCCAGATCATCCAGCTTGACCTGTTTAGCATCGAACTCAGCTTCCATCTTTGCCATCTTCTCCTTTGCCTTCTTAGCCTCGTTCACCGCAGCCCTTTCGCTGGACATCTTCATCTTCATATCCTTCTGAACGGTCTCCAATCTTTGGTGAAGACCGAGACACGCCTGGAAGGCCTACATAAACATAAGATGGTTAGAACACACGATTATAAAAACGTAAGATAAAACATCGTAAGATAAAGAAAAGCTTACCATGAAGGAATATCCAACTGCACCAGCATCGAGCTCGTTGATCCGGCGTGTATCCATGTGAGCCTTCTGCGATGGAAGCAAGTACTGTTCGATGGCAGGGAAAAGGTCATCTTGGTTGATGACATCACCATCAAGGAAATTAGAGGGCAAGGATATGTGGATCGACGTCTCACCCTCCTTCCCCTTTGAAGACTTGACTGGAACTCTTTTCTCCTTTGGCATCGTAGGAGACATCGTAGGAGGAGGAGCGCTGTGGATTGGGGTTGCATCAACCACATCGTCCGCCTGTCGTGTGGCATCCTTCGATGAGATCGAAGCACCCGAAGAAGACCTCGTCTTCTTAAGCTGTGGCTCCATGCCACTTACTCCCTTCTTCTTCTCCAAAGCCCTCTTGGCCGCCGCCATGTTGGCCAACTTCTTCGAAGGTTTCTTTTTGCCTGAAATAAGCAGAAAACGCACGTTAATATCACACGATAAACTAAAAAGAAAACGTAAGATTAAAAAGAGGATAAAAATCATCGTATGATTTACCTTCCATCTCTTCTTCTTCTTTTTCTTCTTCTTCGCTCAACACCTGAACTTCAAGCTCTTCGTCGCTGTCCTCTCTTGGACTTTTCCCCTTCGATTTTCCGTACGATCTTTCCTGAACGCCGTATTCCAGAAAACGATTGACAGCCTCAGTGGATTCCTCGAAAGTAAACTCGATCTCTGCAAAAGGAACACATGATAAGAAATTATACAACAATATCGAACAAAACAAAGTAAATAAAATAACCTATACCTAGTGGGTTCCATTCTGGAGCCACCCATCCACCTTCCTCCAAAACTGACGAGGATCGCACGAACGCGTATCGAGCCTTCCACCCTCGATCGAACGCTTGAGTACCATGTACTAACATGGCATCACCCCTACCCTTGGGATAAATCCCATACCTATCGTAATCAGAAACCTTCACGGTATACGCCGTGAGAAGATCATCGACGGTGAAAGGGGCTCTACCCCAGTTTTCAGTCACTCGTTCGATAACGCTCACGACCCTCCAGAATTGGGGCATGAGCTGGCCAGGAGAAATACTAAATCGTGTCATGAACGCACGAGATAGAGGACTATAGGGCCAGGTGAACCCAATCTTAAAGGGGTATTCGAACAAGGCAAAGAAGCCTGCCGGAGCATCGGCGGGTCTAACCTCGCCAGGTGATTTGATTACAGCATCCTTAGGCATCCTAGCAAGTTTCCTAAGGTGGATTAGGTCGATTTCTCCGTGGATTGTACTCTTAACCTCCATGATTTCTCTAAAACTTAGACGATCTAAACTCCTATGTAATCTGTCGAAACGCAACAAATCGAAATTCCTAGGATTCTTCTCAGCCCTAACTTTCAAACGCATGAACTGAATTGAAATAAGGAAAAGAAAGGTACCTTATAGGCGAATTGGAACTAAATCTTCTTAAAGATTAGAAGGATTCGGTTGGAATTGAATTTGAATTCGAAATTGGAAAAGATTTTGTGATAATGACCGAAAATCAATCTTTTATACAAATTAAACTCTTCCCCAAGTAATTGAGGTCGAATCGAGCATCGACACCTGTCCCATATAACCGTTGTATTGACAGCTAGCAAATAACCAAGTTATAACGCCGTTAACATATGAAACTGTTCATATTCGACAAATTAATCACGATAAAATTGATGTACTAACGATTTGATTTTACAGGTGTAAGATTCAGAAAATCTATAACATATTTTCTAAATCTTGGGGGCAAACTGTTTAGGTGAAATTTTATCATCGAACGATCGAACGATTGAAATCGTAAGATATCTTCCAGGATGATATTCCTGTATTAAGATAAGGTCCTGGAATAAAGGTATAACTACCATCAAACAAAGACAAGTGATCATCGAAGATAAGAAGAAGTAGATCGTGCGATACCATCATATGATTGTACGATTAAACTAACGATATACATGTTCAAGTTTGCTCTTATTGCAGGAAAACTTATCCAAGATAACCACGAAGCACAGCCATCGTCCATCGAGCTTAAATCCGACCGTTGGAACAAGATACGCTCTTCACTAAAGAACCTGAACGTTACGATCGTGAAATCAGCGCCGGTTATAGCCGTTGCATTTATGGCTCAATAATGAACGAACGGTTACAAGCTCAACAGCTATAAAAGAGACTAAAGATTATACACTCAAGACAACTGATTCTGAGAGAAAAATAGCAATACCAATATTATTTTCTGTATTTACATTCGATAGCATTCATTTCCCTATTGTAATCGTACGATATAACTGTAACATCGAGGATATCACCCCTTATTGGTGATCAATAGTGCAACGTCGACTATCCTATTTAGTCGGCCGCAGGTTTTTTCCTCGATTCTGAGGTTTTTCCTGCGTCATCAATCTTTTTGCCCATTTACTTTCATTTATCGCACGTTTTATCGAACGAGAGTTCTTTCTTTTGACGATTTTGCCTCACGACATCTTACGATAATAACTTAAGTAAATTTTTACACAAACAATCATTACCTGGTATAACCACTGAAGTTTGTACAAAACTGAAACTCTAAGGAGTACAAGATTTTTGTATCGCAATCACATGCAAGCATTCATCAATTCAAAAAAATTTAGAAACAAAGCTAACAAAGAAAATTAAAAAATAAGAACCATATAAAAATTAATAAAACTTAAGAAAAAAAAGAATGAAAAAAAAATAAAAGAAAAAAGCGGTCAGATGAAAATGTGGGAAATAAGCTCGGTCAGATGAAGGATGTGTGGGTCAGAAGGCGGTCAGCACAGGGGTGGCCGGTCAGCGGCTCTGACCGAGTGCTGACCGAGAATTTTGAAAGAGGACAGCTTGGGCACGACTTTTGAGGAGCAATTCTTGGAAAATGGTGACCGAATTAAAGACAAGAGGAAGAGTACGTAAAATACGCTGGTCAAGAAAAACAAAGAGAGAAACAACAGGTCCGATTCCGGTCACCGACACCGATTCCGGTCCGGTCGTCGGTTTTCAACGGACATCACCTTCGGTTCGTTTCGATTTCTCCGTTCACGAAGGTGGTCTAAAACCCGGTCCACACACACCTTCGGTTTCGGTCGCCGACCACCGGAGAGATCTAGAAGCCGACGCCGTGATCCGGTCAAGACAACTCCGGCCACTGGTCTACACTTTCGGTCGGGTCGACGGCACCGTTCCGGTCCAGTCGAAGGAGGGTCCTGTCACCAACGATGAGATAGGAGGTGGTCTCCGGTCCTATTGCGAGCTCCGGTCCGGCGAGATCCGGTTCTGAAGAAAAAGGGTTTTGGTCGAGATTCGGTCAAGCTCCGGTCACATGGGTTGAGTGAAGGTTGGAGCGGACAACATCTCCGGTCCGGTCCGGTGTCGACGACAAATCCGATCAGGTTACACTACTGGTTCGGTTACAAGGCAGATCAGATTCGGTCCGGTTGGAGGTTTTCGTTCTGATGTTGACTTCTGGTCGAGAGAGGTTCGGTTGAGAGGCTTACTACCCAGTCCGGTCGCCGCCGGTCCGGTCGAGTTCCAGATTCCGACGAAGGGTGGATTTGGACGGGATTCGGTGCTGGATGGTTCCGATCATGGGTTTTGGTTCGATTGACGGTGGTCGGAATTGGTTCTGGATGGATTTGGCCAGAGGCGATTCAAGATTTGATAGATGGTTTCGGGGTTGGATCTGATGGTCAATCAATACACAACGTTCGGGATTTGTTCACACACACATGACCCACAAACAGCCACAGAACTGGACACAAAGAACAAAAACAATCCCGAAACACAACCACGGAACACAAGCAGCTTCGGGATTCAAGAGGCAAAAAATGTGCACACTCAAAACTATTCACATAATCGGGATTTGACACTCAAACACACAGATCCGGGATTGGTGATATGGACTTGTATGCTCATACAAGAACTCTGATAGATCACACAAGGTTGAAAGACAGATTCAGTCTAACAGATTCTTGGTTATGGAGTTTGGTGGTGGATAATCTTGAAAAAGGAGATGAAAAAAAAAAATAAAGATGAAGAAAAGGATAAAAAGAAAAGAAAGAAAAAGATTAAAAATAACGAGCAGAGAGAGAAAGAGTAAGGAAGAAGAAAAGAATCAAGTTTTTTTTTCTTCTCTCTTGAAACCATAAAAAAAATTCTTTTGTTTTCTTTTTTAATTAACTTTTTTTAAACTTAAAAAGAAACAACCATCTGTTTGGGTGAAAATTTACGATCACACGATACACGACGATCGACTTAAAATCATAAGATATCTTTCAGGATGATAATCCTGTATTAAGATAAGGTCCTGAGATAAGATACGTGTACCCTCGAACGATAGTAGTTAATCATCGAACGATCTTCATACAAGACATCGTACGAGATGACCTGAGAACATACGATATCACACGATGTTATACTAACGGCTAGATAAATCTTAAGTATGATTCTTTGTAACAGATTAGCAACAGATATCGAAGATCAAGTAACCATTAAAGGCCAACATACGATCTCCATAAAAGCTCGACTGTTACGAACGAGAATCTAGCTACCGTTATAGCCGTTGCATTAAAGGCACAATTATGAGATGACTGTTACATTCTGATCAGCTATAAAAAGAGGCCGAAGCCATCATTTGAAGACAGCTGATTACTCTGGAAGCCATCCGAATCTGCGAATACTCTCTATAATTTTCATACGATTCTGTGTATTTTACATTCGACATAGCATTTTATTCCATTGTAATCGTACGATCTACGCTGTAATTCTCGAGGACATCATCCCTTATTGGTGATACTTAGTGCAACGTCGACTATACCCTTTTAGTCGGCCGCAGGTTTTTTCCTCGACCTCGAGGTTTTTCCTGCGTCATCAACTGTCTTGTTTATTTGTTTATTTTATCGCACGATTTATCGAACTAGATTTCTTTCTCTCGATGGATTTGCCTCACAACATCTTACGATATTAAATTGTGTAATTTTTTACCAAAACAATTTGGCGCCCACCGTGGGGCCCCGTTCTGAGAAAATCTCGTTTGATAAAACGTCCGCTCACTAATCAAATTTTTCGAGTTTCCTTGAGTATTCATTGCAGGATTATGGAGAACAACTTTCAACCAACTATGCAACAACAACTAGCAGCCGCTCAACAACAAATTCAGCAGTTGGCTAATCAAAACATTGAAGCCAATGGGGAAATCGCACGATTACGAGCTCTGAACCCCCAAACTACTCAAACCAATCCCGCGATATCAATACCTCTCCGGAGACCACCTCTCTTTCAACAGAATCAATTCAGAGCACCA
Organism: Centaurea solstitialis; assembly: GCA_030169165.1. Taxonomy (NCBI): domain Eukaryota; kingdom Viridiplantae; phylum Streptophyta; class Magnoliopsida; order Asterales; family Asteraceae; genus Centaurea; species Centaurea solstitialis. The sequence goes on from CM058042.1 coordinate 17,664,917, forward strand.
CAAGCACCTCCAATGCCTCAAGCATCTCAAATACCATTAATGCCTCAAACATCTCAAAACAACCTACGTCCACCTCAAAATAACAACTCTCAACCTATTTTTCCTCCTCTTCCATCAGGACCACCTCCTGCATTTACCTACGCTCAACCTCATGGTGTACCTCGACCTTTCTATTCAATCCCAGAACCAATACCGCATATACCAACAGTGAATACTACTATAACTCATATCCCAATTCAACCCAACCATCAAGAAACTGTTGGAGTAATACCTACTGAAAACCTCATGGACGTACGGTTAAAGATGTTAGAAGAGCAAAACAAAGCAATGCTCGCATTGCTCGCAAAACTTCCTGGAGCAGCCGTACCTGTTGAAGTCGAACCCAAAACAGGATTCCAAGCTTCACCTTACGTCGACGAAATCGCTCTCATGGATATACCGAAGAAATACAACATTCCCGCCTTTACAACCAAGTACTCGGGGATAACAGACCCAGTGGAACATGTCGCACAATACAAACAGCTTATGTGGACTGCTTCGATCCCATCTCAATATCAGGAAGCATGCATGTGTAAGAGCTTCGGATTTACTCTTACAGGGGCCGCGCTACAATGGCTCATCAACTTAAAGCCAAAACGTATCGAATCATTCGCTGAATTGGTAAATCAATTCACTCGACAGTTCGCGAGTAGTCGCAAGATGGAGAAGCAAACAAGTGACCTGTACTACATCGTACAAAAAACTGAGAGAAACGATACGTGATTATTTTAACAAGTTTAATGCAGAAATGATCGAAGTCAAGAATTGCGACATAAAAACCGCAATTGAAGCATACAAGCGTGGGCTCGATAATTCTTCGGAATTATACATGGATCTCACGAAGTATCCACCAGAAAACTTCGATGACGTACGAGCTCGAACGCTAGCCCACATGAGAATCGAGGATGATGCCATCTTCAGACGAAAACACTCGAATGAAAAGAAAAATCTGGGCGCACAGAAGCACGATTTTAAACCTAAGAGAGTGAATAAAATTGGAAATTCTCGACAGGAATCCAAAGCTCGTTCGAACAAAGGTACAGGAAGAATTAGATATCCCGATTTATCTACTTATAATTTTGCAGGTACATCCAGAGAATTGGTGGATTCTCTGCGGAAGATCGATGCAAACGTACGATGGCCCAAGAAGCCGGAAAATCCCAGCAAAGACAAGGATCAAACTAAATGGTGCGAGTTTCATGGCGATCATGGGCACACGACGGACGAATGCATCAGTCTCAAAAAGGAGATCGCTTATCTCAAATCGAACGGACATCTGAAAGGCATTATTAGCGATGAAGCAAAAAGGCCAGCATCTCTGATCCATACCAAAGTGGTCAATTGTATCACTGGAGGATCAGAAGTATGTGGCTTGACATATTCTGCAGCAAAACGACACGCACGAGAAGGACCCGAAGGATTCCCCGTCCCTGAAGAATCCAAGACTGCAGCTGAAAAAGAACTTGATGCAGCAAAATTGACGTTCGATCAAGACGATCTTTCGGGCGTTAACCAGAAACACCATGATGCTCTAGTCATACAGTTAACCATTGGAAACTGTTTAACCAAGAGAGTATTGGTTGATGGAGGTAGCTCGGCCAACGTTATATTCTCAGATACTCTCAAGATTATGGGCATCGACAGGTCCAATATCGTACGACGAACTACCACATTAGTGGGATTCAATGGAGATGCGACGAATACCCTTGGAGAAATAATATTGCCAGTTTTCGCTAAAGGCATCAACAAGCAAACTAAATTCAATGTCATTGATTGTCCGTCAGCATACAATGCGATACTCGGAAGGCCCTGGATCCACGATATGAAGGCCGTACCATCAACCTATCATCAAAAGATCAAATTTCCATCTCCTTGGGGCGTACAAGAAATTATCAGTGAAAAGAAGATTGCTCGTGAATGCTACAAAATCACGATGAAGACTAAACCCCAGGATATCTAGCAATTACAGAGCCAGGATGGAGTACGATCGTACGATGACCTTCAACTTGAAGAAGTCGTGCTAGATCAAAAACATCCTGATCGAAAGGTCTTCGTGGGAGCAACACTAACCCCTGATATAAAAAACGAAATAATATCTTTTTTGCAGGAACACTCAGATTGCTTCGCGTGGTCGCACGAAGACATGGTTGGAATTGATCCTGGCATTATATCTCACAAGTTAAACGTAGATCCATCTTTCAAACCTGTGAAACAAAAAAGACGCAAGTTTGCACCAGAACGCAACAAAGTTATTAACGACGAGGTTGATAACTTGTTAAAAACAGGGAAGATCCGGGAAGTAAAGTATCGAGATTGGCTAGCAAACGTGGTGGTCGTACAAAAGAAGAATGGAAAGTGGCGAGTCTGTATTGACTTTACAGATCTAAACAAGGCATGTCCAAAAGACCCGTTTCCATTACCACACATCGATGCGATGGTCGATGCAACAACAGGTCATGAATTACTCACATTCATGGACGCTTACTCCGGATACAACCAAATTTTGATGCACACGGACGCTCAAGAGAAGACAGCCTTCATGACAGACAAAGGAATATACTGTTACAAAGTGATGCCTTTTGGTCTCAAGAACGCAGGATCAACGTATCAAAGACTCGTGAACATGATGTTCAAGGAACATCTCGGTCGTACGATGGAAGTCTATATCGATGATATGCTAGTAAAGTCTACACAATCGCACGATCATATACATCATTTAAAGCAATCATTCGATATCCTACGACAATACAAGATGAAGCTTAATCCAACGAAATGTTCTTTCGGAGTACGTGCTGGGAAGTTCCTTGGATATATGGTCACCCAACGTGGAATAGAGGCGAGTCCAGAACAGATCAAGGCCATAACAGAAATACAATCTCCAAGAAACGTGAAAGAAGTACAGAAGCTTACTGGACGAGTAGCGGCACTAAACAGGTTTATCTCACGATCGTCCGACAAATGTCATCTATTCTATAACGTATTACGCAAGAATCAAGGTTTCAATTGGACAGAGGCGCATGAAAAAGCACTGCAGGATTTAAAACAATATATGGCCTCTCCTCCGTTGTTGACAAAACCAATCGAAGGTGAAAGCTTACAGTTATACTTAGCTGTTAGCAATAACGCAGTTAGCGCAGTCCTCGTGCGAGAAGATGATCAGCAACAACATCCGATTTACTATGTAAGTAAATCCTTTCTCAATGCCGAGACCAGATATACGTCAATGGAGAAACTACTCTAGGGTCTCGTCACAGCGGCTAAAAAGTTAAGACATTATTTTGAGTCACACCATATAATTGTCGTAACTAATTATCCTCTCAAGACTGTGCTTCGTAAGCCTGAACTTACGGGACGGTTAGCTAAATGGAGCATCTATCTCAGTGGATTTGATCTCACATACAAATCTAGAACATCAATAAAGTCGCAAGCACTGGCAGATTTTGTAGCAGAATTCAGTCCAAGAATAGAGCAGCCATCGCACGATGAGATCAACAATGTGATGATCCAAGACAACCAGCTTTGGACTTTACATGTCGACGGATCCTCCAACATACGAGGATCAGGATTAGGAGTTGTCTTGAAATCATCACACGGGGGAAACATGGTGTACTCGATAAGGTGTGAATTTAAAACTACCAACAACGAACCAGAGTACGAAGCTTTGATCGCTGGATTGGATATAGCTTATAACTCGGGGGCACGACGCGTGCATGTACGAAGCGATTCATTACTAGTGGTGAATCAAGTTAATGGCGACTTTCAAGCAAAGGATTCGAAAATGATGACATATCTCGAGATCGTTAAGAATAGCATCGCACGATTCGAAGAATTCACGATAGAACAAATCCCACGAGATTTGAATGTTCAAGCTGATGCTTTAGCTAACATGGGATCTACATTCAGTGAACCTACCTTGGACAGCATTCCAATAATTCATCTTATGACATCTTCCATCGAAGCAAAAGAAAAAGTACAGATGATTGAAGAAGTTTACAACTGGTCGCTCGATATATGGAACTATCTCAAATATGATAGACTTCCTGACGATAAGATGGAAGCAAGAAAAACCAGATCGAAAGCCTCACGATATACGATCTTTGAAGGAAAATTATATCGTAGATCCACATCTGGATTAATCCTACGATGCATAACAAGTAAGGAGCACATGAATCAGATCCTACAAGAGATGCACGATGGAGAATGCGGAAACCATTCTGGAGGACGAATCTTGCGAATAGAATCTCACGACAAGGCTATTATTGGCCTACACTTCGAGAAGATGCTATGAGGTACGTACAAAGATGCGACGCCTGTCAGAGACATTCAGGTACGTCTCACTTACCTTCCGAACCCCTACATTCTGTCCTAATCCCATGGCCATTCATGCGATGGGGAATGGACATCGTAGGAAAGTTACCTCCTGCTCCAGGACAGAAAGTTTTCTTACTTGTTATCACTGATTATTTTTCCAAATGGATCGAAGCTGCTGCTTTCTCCCAGGTAAGAGATAAAGAAGTTATTTCTTTTATTCAAACTAACATTATATATAGGTTTGGAGTACCATCGGAGATCATGTGTGATAATGGTTCGCAATTCATAAGTGAAAAGACTCGTAAGTTCTGCGATGAACGTGGAATTAGGTTAATTACTTCGACACCTAGGTACCCTCAATCCAATGGTCTCGCAGAATCGAGTAACAAAGTCATCATTAATTCGATTCGAAAAAGACTAAAGGAGGCAAAAGGGAAATTGGTCGAAGAATTACCTTCGGTCTTATGGGAAAATCGTACGACTCCAAGGACTTCAACAGGACAAACACCTTTCTCCCTCGTTTATGGATGTGAAGCAGTACTACCAATCGAATCTCAACTTCCAATCGCAAGGCATCGTACGATAGAGCAAAACGTAATAGACTTATATTATGATCTAGATGCATTGGAAGAACTTAGAGAAAAAGCATTCCAAAAAATGGCATTACAAAAAGCCATGGTCGAACGACATTTCAACAAGAAAGTAAAGGCAAAAATCTTTCAAGTGGGCGATTACGTCCTACGACAGGTATTTCAGAATACTCAAGAGCTAAACGCAGGAAAACTTTCCATCAAATGGGAAGGACCTTATATAATCTCTAAGATTATTGGGAATGGTGCATACAAGCTTACAACCATCGAAGGTAAGGAAATTCCACGAAGTTGGAATGCAACACATCTTAAGAGGTACTGTTTAGGTGAAATTTTATCATCGAACGATCGAATGATTGGTGATCGATAGTGCAACGTCGACTATCCTATTTAGTCGGCCGCAGGTTTTTTCCTCGATTCTGAGGTTTTTCCTGCGTCATCAATCTTTTTGTCTATTTACTTTCATTTATCGCACGTTTTATCGAATAAGAGTTCTTTCTTTTGACGATTTTGCCTCATGACATCTTACGATAATAACTTAAGTAAATTTTTACACAAACAGTTTGGCGCCCACCGTGGGGCCCGTTTTGAGAAAATCTTGTTCGATAAGGCGTCAGCTTACTAACCTATTTCTTCGAGCTTCTTTGTGAACCAAGTGCAGGAAAATGTCGAGCGGTTCTCAACCAACCTTGCAACAACAATTGGCAGCAGCACAAGAACAAATCCAATGGTTGAATAACCAGAATTTACAAATGAATGGCGAACTGTCTAGATTGAGAGCATCGAATCCACAAACTTCTAACATTCCAGTTTCCATTCATCAACCGAGGCCGTTCTTCCCTCAAAATCAACCCTATGTTCCCCAACAACCATTTGTCCAGCCACAAATATCACAACCTTTTATCCCACCGCAAGTGTCACAAGTTAGCTTACCACCGCCACCTCCAGTCAACAACCCGCGTCCTATCTTCCCTCCATTACCATCAGGTCCTTACCCAGGAACAACCACGTTCACTTACAACCAACCTCAAGCAGGGCCTCGTCCCTTTGTACCTATTCCAGAACCTGTATCGCACGTTCCCACCGCAGCTACCCCCATAACTCATATTCCAAACTTATCGAACATTTCAGGAACCTCCAGTAATCCACCTCTCACTGACATCGTGGATGTTCGACTGAAAATGCTAGAAGAACAAAACAAAGCAATGCTCGCATTGTTAACCAAACTTCCTGGAGCTGCCGTACCCATCGAAGTTGAACCTAAAACCGGATTCCAAGCCTCGCCCTATATCGATGAGATTGCTCTCGTTGATATACCCAAAAAATATAATATCCCAGCCTTTACACCAAAATACTCTGGAATCTCTGATCCTGTGGAACACATCGCACAATACAAGCAACTAGTATGGACAGTTCCTATTCCGACCCAGTTTCAAGAAATTTGTATGTGCAAAGGCTTTGGATCAACATTTACCGGAGCTGCGTTGCAATGGTTAATCAATTTGAAACCCAAGAGCATCGCATCGTGGTCTGAATTAGTAAACCAGTTTACTCGGCAGTTTGCAAGCAGTCGCAAGATGGAGAAACAAACAAGCGATCTCTACTATGTTGTGCAAAAAACAGGTGAAACCATTCGTGAATATTTTAACAGGTTCAATGCAGAAATGATCGAAGTTAAGAACTGCGATGTGCGGACGGCGATCGAAGCATACAAACGTGGGTTAGATACATCCTCGGAGTTATACACAGATCTAACGAAGTATCCACCAGAAAACTTCGATGATGTACGAGCTCGTACGTTGGCCCACGTGAGAATCGAAGATGACGCAATCTTTCGGCATAAACACTCGAACGATAAGAAGAATCTTGGAGCACAGAAACATGATTTTAAACCTAAACGAGTAAACAAGATTGATAATTCCCGACGCGATAAACGTTCGAACCAAGGTACAGGTAAAGTAAGATATCCAGATTTGTCAACTTACCATTTTGCAGGTACAACGAAAGACTTGGTGGATTCTCTACGGAACTTGGAAGTTAAGGTACGATGGCCCAAGAAACCAGAGAATCCTAGCAAAGACAAAGACCAAACAAAATGGTGCGACTTCCACAACGACCACGGACACAATACAGATGATTGTATTAGCTTGAAGAAGGAGATCGCGTACCTCAAATCGAACGGACATCTTAAAAATCTTCTCGACGATAGCTCGAAAAGACCAACATCACCCGTTCCAGCAAAGGTGGTAAATTGTATTACAGGAGGATCAGACGTGTGCGGTCTTACCTATTCCGCAGCAAAAAGGCACGCACGTGAAGGGCCCGAAGGACATCCAATCTCAAGTGAATCCAGATCTACAGATGATAAAGAACTCGATGCAACGAAGATATCGTTCGATATCGAAGATATGTCAGACGCTCATCAAAAACACCATGATGCTTTGGTCATTCAATTAACCATTGGTAATTGTTTAACCAAAAGGGTGTTGATCGATGGAGGCAGCTCAGCAAACGTGATATTCGCAGAAACACTCAAGATCATGGGTATCGACCGATCCAGCATTGTACGACGAACAACAACATTAATCGGATTCAACGGAGATGCAACCAGTACGCTTGGAGAGATCATATTACCAGTCTTCGCTAAAGGCATAAACAAACAAACCAAGTTCAACGTCATCGATTGCCCTTCCGCTTACAATGCTATACTCGGAAGACCTTGGATCCACGATATGAAGGCCGTACCATCAACATACCACCAGAAGATCAAATTTCCATCTCCATGGGGCGTACAAGAGATCATAAGTGAAAGGAAAATCGCAAGGGAGTGCTACAAGATTACGATGAAGGCCAAACCACACGATATCTAGCAATTACAGAGCCAGGATGGAGTACGATCGTACGATGATCTTCAGTTGGAAGAAGTCGTGCTAGATCCCAAACATCCTGATCGTAAGGTCTTCATAGGTGCAACTCTAACCCCCGATATAAAAAATAGTATAATTTCTTTTTTGCAGGAACATTCGGACTGTTTTGCGTGGTCACACGAGGATATGGTGGGGATAGATCCTAACATCATATCGCACAAGTTGAACGTGGATCCTACGTTTAAACCCGTTAAGCAAAAAAGACGCAAGTTTGCACCAGAACGCAACAAGGTAATCAATGATGAGGTGGACAATCTACTCAAAACTGGGAAGATTCGAGAAGTAAAGTATCCAGATTGGCTCGCTAACGTGGTGGTAGTACAAAAGTAGAATGGAAAGTGGCGTGTGTGCATCGACTTCACAGACTTAAACAAAGCTTGCCCGAAGGATCCATTTCCTTTGCCACACATCGATGCGATGGTCGATGCAACAGCGGGACACGAGTTACTGACATTCATGGACGCTTATTCAGGATACAACCAGATTCTAATGCACAAGGACGATCAAGAGAAGACCGCGTTTATGACTGATAAAGGCATTTACTGCTATAAAGTAACGCCATTTGGTCTTAAAAACGCTGGATCAACTTATCAAAGATTAGTGAACAAGATGTTCAAAGAACACCTTGGACGTACGATGGAGGTGTACATCGATGATATGCTCGTAAAGTCAGAACGATCGCACGATCATATTCAACATCTGAAGCAATCGTTCGATATACTACGGGAATACAAGATGAAGCTCAATCCAACCAAATGTTCCTTCGGAGTACGTGCAGGCAAGTTCCTTGGATATATGGTTACACGACGAGGGATTGAAGCAAGCCCGGAACAGATCAAGGCAATCCTTGATATTCAATCACCAAGAAATGTAAAAGAAGTACAAAAGCTTACCGGACGAGTAGCAGCCTTAAACAGATTCATCTCAAGATCATCCGATAAATGTCACTTGTTCTACAACGTACTTCGAAAGAACAAAGGCTTCGATTGGACGGAGGCACACGAGGAAGCACTACAAAACTTAAAGAAGTACATGTCCAATCCTCCACTATTGACGAAACCAATCGAAGGAGAGAGCTTGCAATTATACCTCGCTGTGAGCAACAACGCTGTTAGTGCAGTGCTCGTACGAGAAGGTGATCAACAACAGCAACCTATCTATTATATAAGTAAGTCTTTCCTCGATGCCGAAACAAGGTACACGTCTATGGAAAAACTCTTACTTGGCCTCGTGACTGCAGCTAAAAAGTTAAGACATTATTTCGAATCGCATCATATAATCGTTGTTACTAACTATCCTCTTAAGATCGTACTTCGTAAGCCTGAACTTACAGGACGATTAGCAAAGTGGAGTATTTACCTTAGCAGCTTCGATCTAACGTACTGTTTAGGTGAAATTTTATCATCGAACGATCGAACGATAGGAATCGTAAGATATCTTCCAGGATGATATTCCTGTATTAAGATAAGGTCCTGAAATGAAGATATGGATACCCTCGAACATAGATAAGTTATTATCGAACGATATATGACAAATTATACGATGTTACTAACAAGCGATATACCTGTAAAGTTCATCTTTATTGCAGGATAAGATCGATCATCATATCCAACAATTGTCCACCTTTGAGGAAATCTGAAATTGAGTACTATGCTATGAGGAGTTCATCATTACAATGAGCATTGAAGTATATCGTACGATATATATATATATATATATATATATATATATAATCGTACGATTGGTCTCATCGATCAAGCATCAACCGTTATATGACCGTTTGAACAGAGATATGCCCTCATTAAAGACTCGGACGTTATGATCGAGAATTCAGCTTCAGTTATGACCGTTGCATTTATAGCTCAATTATGAGATAACGGTTACGATCCAAGCAGCTATAAAAGAGATTCGAGATCCTAAACTCAAGACAACTGATTCTAAGAGAAAAATAGCAATATCATCATTATTCTCTGTATTCATATTCGATAGCATTCTTTTCTTTATTGTAATCGTACGATATAACTGTAACATCGAGGATATCACCCCTTATTGGTGATTATAGTGCAACGTCGACTATCCTATTTAGTCGACCGCAGGTTTTTTCCTCGATTCTGAGGTTTTTCCTGCGTCATCAATCTTTTGTCCATTTATTTTCATTTATCGCATGTTTTATCGAACAAGAGTTCTTTCTTTTGACGATTTTGCCTCACGACATCTTACGATAATAACTTGAGTAAATTTTTACACAAACACGTACCAACCAAGAACAGCGATAAAATCTCAAGCGTTAGCAGATTTCGTAGCTGAATTCAGTCCTGGGATCGAAGAGCCATCGTACGATGAAATCAATAATGTGATGATTCACGACAACGAACCATGGACCATGCACATTGACGGAGCTTCTAACGCACGAGGATCAGGATTGGGAGTTGTCCTGAAATCATCACATGGGGGCAGTATGGTGTATTCGATACGATGCGAGTTCAAAACCACCAACAACGAAGTAGAGTATGAAGCCTTGATCGCTGGATTGGATATGGCATATAACTTAGGAGCACGATGGCTACACGTACGAAGCGATTCGCTACTAGTTGTAAACCAAATCAATGGCGAATTCCAGGCAAAAGATTCAAAGATGATATCGTACCTCAAGATCGCAAAAGATAAGATCGCACGATTCGATAAGTTCTCGATAGAACAAATCCCAAGAGATCTGAACATGCAAGCCGATGCCTTGGCTAACCTGGGGTCCGCATTCAACGAACCAACTCTAGAAAGTGTTCCGATAATACATCTTATGTCACCAACAATCGAAGGAGTTCAAATGATCGAAGAAAACCACGATTGGTCGCTTGATATATGGAACTACCTCAAGAATGACCAACTCCCTGAAGACAAGTTAGAAGCCCGGAAAGTCAGACTTAAAAGCTCTCGATACATGATCTTCGATGATCAGCTGTATCGAAAATCCACAACGGGTCTAATCTTACGATGCGTGATAAATAAGCAACAAATTGGTCAAATCCTTCAAGAGATGCACGATGGAGAATGTGGAAACCATTCTGGGGGCAGAAGCCTTGCTAACAGAATCTCAAGACAAGGGTACTATTGGCCTACTCTTCGAGAGGACTCGATAAGGTATGTTCAAAGGTGCGATGCTTGTCAAAGACACTCAGGTACGTCACATCTACCTTCTGAACCCCTACACTCTGTCTTAATCCCATGGCCATTCATGCGATGGGGGATGGACATCGTAGGAAAATTACCACCTGCTCCAGGTCAAAAAGTGTTTTTACTTGTTCTTACTGATTATTTCTCTAAATGGATCGAAGCCGCAGCTTTCTCACAGGTTAGAGATAAAGAGGTTATCTCCTTTATCCAAACTAACATTATTTACAGGTTTGGAGTGCCATCAGAAATAACGTGCGATAATGGGTCCCAATTTATAAGTGAGAGAACTCGAAAGTTCTGCGATGAACGTGGGATAAAGCTCATTACATCGACCCCAAGATATCCACAATCCAACGGCTTGGCTGAATCTAGCAATAAGACCATTATTAATTCCATTCGAAAGAGGTTGAAAGCTGCAAAGGGTCGATGGGTCGAAGAGTTACCATCTGTTTTGTGGGCAAATCGCACGACACCTAGAACCTCAACTGGACAAACTCCCTTTTCCCTAGTATACGGATGTGAAGCAGTCCTTCCGATCGAATCACAAGTTCCTGTTGCTCGACATCATACGATTGAACAAAATTCGATAGACTTGTGTTACGATATCGATGCTTTGGAAGAACTAAGAGAGAAAGCCTTTCAAAAAATGGCATCGCAGAAAGCCATGGTCGAACGTTACTTCAATAAAAAGGTGAAGATCAAGGTATTTCAAGTTGGAGATTATGTCCTACGACGTGTCTTTCCAAATACACAGGAATCGAACGCTGGAAAACTTTCCATCAAATGGGAAGGACCTTACATCATTACTAAGATCGTGGGGAAAGGTGCTTATAAGATTTCAACCATCGAAGGTAATGAAATCCTACGTAGTTGGAATGCAACTCATCTAAAGAGGTATTACTTCTAAAACCCTTTTTTATTTTCTTAACTATTATTCTATCGAACGATTACTGACTTAGGCATCGGAGCGCCGTTGGTCAATCCAACGGCCACCCCTTAGCCAATTTTATTCGCAGGTAACGCACGATTATCGCAAGACATCGCACGATTATCGCAAAACATCGCACGATTATCGCAAGACATCGCACGACTATTGCAGACATCGCACGATCTATGGCAAGTAACGCCCGATAAAAGATAATGCTTAAAACGCATGAAAAGATGCATCAAACTTAACATATTCGCAAGGACGCAAGTCGGAACGCTGAACGCACGATTGAACAGAAACGTTTCTATAAAAATTTAAATGCCTTAGACGCACGACAAAAATCGCATGTAAAAAACGCACGATCATTAAAGTCTTAAGCATACAACGAAAGCTAAAACGCACGATTATATATTTGCTAAAAGTACTAAAATAAAGTACTAAGTCGACATCACACGATTGCAAAAGTAGATAATTTCATTAAATTACTTAAAGTACTACGATTACATCGAATAATAAAATTTAAACTTCAGGGGTGGCCTCTACGCCAACACCCTCTCCTACACTAGCTTCTACGATAAGAGGAGGAACGTCTTCAGCAGCCTTGTCTACGATGCCGGATCCAGAGGCATCTTCATTCTTATCCTCCTCCTCGATCATCGCGACTTCAGCCTCCTTGCTCTTTTCAGCACCCTCCTCCTCTTCATCAGCATCCTTGGCATCATCAGCATCCAGGAGCTCATCCGATCCCATCAACTCGCGATAGGCCTCCAACTCCCCTTTGAGTGATTCGATGGTTTGCGTGCCACCAACAAGTTGGCGTATAACGGCTGCACGGGCCACCATCCTTGTCAAAGCCATCTCATCCTTGAGATCCTGGATCTCAGAGGAGGATGCCTTCTCACGATCAGCACACTCCCCTCGTAGAGCTTCGAGCTCTTCCTCCAGCCTCATCGCACGATTGTTAGAGGCAACTAACCTTGCACGTTGCTCAAATTGCAAGTGCTCAGCATCCTCCAACCTGGCCTCCAGATCATCCAACTTGACCTGTTTAGCATCGAACTCAGCTTCCATCTTTGCCATCTTCTCCTTTGCCTTTTTAGCCTCATTCACCGCAGCCCTTTCGCTAGACATCTTCATCTTCATGTCCCTCTGAACAGTCTCCAATCTTTGGTGAAGACCGAGACACGCTTGGAAAGCCTGCATAGAGATAAGATGATTAGAACATATGATTACGAAAACGCAAGATAAAACATCGTAAAAGGAAGCTTACCATGAAAGAATATCCAACTGCACCAGCATCGAGCTCGCCGATCCGACGTGCATCCATGTGAGCCTTCTGTGAAGGAAGTAGATACTGTTCGATGGCAGGGAAAAGGTCATCTTGGTTGATGACATCACCATCAAGGAAGTTCGAGGGCAAGGATATGTGGATCGATGTCTCACCCTCCTTCCCCTTCGAAGGCTTAGCTGGAGTTCTCTTCTCCTTTGGCATCGTAGAAGACATTGTAGGAGGAGGAGCGCTGTGAATTGGGGTCGCATCAACCACATCGTCCGCCTGTCGTGCGGCATCCTTCGATGAGATCGAAGCACCCGAAGAAGACCTCGTCTTCTTAAGTTGTGGCTCCATACCACTAACTCCCTTCTTCTTCTCCAAAGCCCTCTTGGCCGCCGCCATGTTGGCCATCTTCTTCGAAGGCTTCTTTTGACCTGAAATAAGCAAGAAACGCACGTTAATATCGCACGATAAACTTAAAACATCGTAAGATAAAAAGGGGTAAAATTCATCGTACGATTTACCTTCCATCTCTTCTTCTTCTTTTTCTTCTTCGCTCAACACCTGAACTTCAAGCTCTTCGTCGCTGTCCTCTCTTGGACCTTTCCCCTTCGATTTCGCGTACGATCTTTCTTGAACGCCGTATTCCAAGAAACGATTGACAGCCTCAGTGGATTCCTCGAAAGTAAACTCGATCTCTGCAAAAAGAACATACGATAAGAAATTACACAATAAGATCGAACAAAGCGAAATACATAAAACATCCTATACCTAGTGGGTTCCATTCTGGAGCCACCCATCCACCTTCCTCTAAAACCGACGAGGATCGCACGAACGCGTATCGAGCTTTCCACCCTCGATCAAACGCTTGGGTACCATGTACTAACATGGCATCACCCCTACCCTTGGGATAAATCCCATACCTATCGTAATCAGAAACCTTCACGGTGTACGCCGTGAGAAGATCATCAACGGTGAAAGGGGCTCTACCCCAGTTTTCAGTCACACGCTCGATAACGCTCACGACCCTCCAGAATTGGGGCATGAGCTGGCCAGGAGAGAGACTAAATCGTGTCATGAACGCACGAGATAGGGGACTGTAAGGCCAGGTAAACCCAATCTTAAAGGGGTATTCGAATAAAGCAAAGAAGCCTGCCGGAGCGTCGGCGGGTCTAACTTCGCCAGGTGATTTAATTACGGCATCCTTAGGCATCCTAGCAAGTTTCCTAAGATGGATTAGGTCGACTTCTCCCTGGATTGTACTCTTAACCTCCATGATTTCTCTAAAAACTAGACGATCTAAACTTCTATATAATCTATCGAAACGCAACAAATCGAAGTTCCTAGGATTCTTCTCAGCCCTAACTTTCAAACGCATGAACTGAATTGAAACAAGGAAGAGAAAGATACCTTATAGGCGAATTGGGACTAAATCTTCTTAAAGATTATAAGGATTCTGTTGGAATTTGAATTCGAATTGGAAAAGATTTTGTGATAATTATGGCCAAAAATCAATCTTTTATACAAATTAAACTCTTCCCCAAGTAATTGAGGTCGAATCGAGCATCGACACCTGTCCCATATAACCGTTGTATTGACAGCTAGCAGATAACCAAGTTATGACGCCGTTAACATATGAAACCGTTCATATTCGACAAGTTAATCACGATAAAATTGATGTACTAACGATTTGATTTTACAGATGTAAGATTCAGAAAATCTATAACATATTTTCTAAATCTTGGGGGCAAATTGTTTAGGTGAAATTTTATCATCGAACGATCGAATGATTGGTGATCGATAGTGCAACATCGACTATCCTATTTAGTCGGCCGCAGGTTTTTTCCTCGATTCTGAGGTTTTTCCTGCGTCATCAATCTTTTTGTCTATTTACTTTCATTTATCGCACGTTTTATCGAATAAGAGTTCTTTGTTTTGACGATTTTGCCTCACGACATCTTACGATAATAACTTAAGTAAATTTTTACACAAACAGGTACTACTTCTAAACCTTTTTTCATCTTTTATTATTATTTTATTACGAACGATTACTGACTTGGGCGTCGGAGCGCCGTTGGTCAAACCAACGGCCACCCGTTAGCCATTCTTTTCTTGTCGCAGGTATCGCACGATTATCGCAAGTATTGCACGAATATCGCAAGTTATCGCACGAATAATTAAAGCTTATAACGCACGATCAATTATTTGAAAAATATACACACGTGCGCAAGACAAAACGCCAGTCGCACGATGCAAAGTAAAGAAACGTTTCTAAAAGAACAAAAAGTTCTAAAACACAAGTTGTTTGTGTAAAAATTTACTTAAGTTATTATCGTAAGATGTCGTGAGGCAAAATCGTCAAAAGAAAGAACTCTTATTCGATAAAACGTGCGATAAATGAAAGTAAATAGACAAAAAGATTGATGACGCAGGAAAAACCTCAGAATCGAGGAAAAAACCTGCGGCCGACTAAATAGGATAGTCGACGTTGCACTATCGATCACCAATAAGGGGTGATATCCTCGATGTTACAGTTGTATCGTACGATTACAATAAGGAAATGAGTGCTATCGAATGTAAATACAGAGAATAATATTGGTATTGCTATTTCTTTCTCAGAATCAGTTGTCTTGAGTGTATAATCTTGAGTCTCTTTTATAGCTGTTGAGCTTGTAACCGTTCGTTCATTATTGAGCCATAAATGCAACGGCTATAACCGGCGCTGGTTTCATGATCGTAACGTTCAGGTTCTTTAGTGAAGAGCGTATCTTGTTCAAACGGTCATATCAGGCTTGATAGGCGATGACTATGCTTCGAGGTTATCTTGGATAAACTTTCCTGCAATAAGAGCAAACTTGAACATGTATATCGTTAGTTCAATCGTACGATCATATGATGATATCGCACGATTTACTTTTTATCTTCGATGATCACTTGTCTTTGTTTGATGGTAGTTATATCTTTATTTCAGGACCTTATCTTAATACAGGAATATCATCCTGGAAGATATCTTACGATTCCAATCATTCGATCGTTCGATGATAAAATTTCACCTAAACACAAGTCAACAAGTACGATAAAACTAAACCATTCATTTCAAAATAAACAGTACTTAAACAAATAAAGATTACTTAAATGGAAAGTCGTATGATTACAAATAAAATTAACTACTAGGAGGAGGGTTTGATCCTACGATCCCTGTATCACCGCCCGATGCCTCCACACCTACACCTTCTGCAGATCCAACGATCTGGGAGGGAATTTCTTCAGTAGTCAAAATCGCTGGAGTGGATCCAGAGACCATCTCATCTTGAGTCTCCTCCCCAACTGCAGCAACCTCAACAGGCTTCTCTCCACCCTCTTCGTCTAGATCCTTGAGATCATCAGCATCAAGGAGATCTTCAGATCCCATCAATTCACGGAACGCCTCCAATTCCTCTTTGGCGATTCCGGTAGTAAGGGTCCCGGCTATCACACGACGCATAAGGGCCGCACGAGCCACAACCCTTATTAACGCCGCCTCATCCTTCAAATCCTGGATCTCAGACGCTAAGGCCTCTTCCCTTGATGCCTTCTCCAATTGTACCGTCTTCATCTCCTCCTCCAACTTGGACGCACGATCCAAAAAAATTCTCATTCGAGCTCGTTGCTCCTCTCTCATGTGCTCCACCTCCTCGAGCTTCGCCTCCAGGTCATCAATCTTGACCTGCTTAGCCTCCAGGTCGGACGCAAGCTTGAAAACCTTCTTCCTTCGCCTTGTCCGCCTCTTTCAAAGCAGCCCTTTCGCTCGCCATCTTCTCACGCATGTCGTTCTTGATGGTCTCCATTCGAGAATGAAGACCAAGGCTAGCTTGAAAACCCTGGAAAACAAAAAATGTCAAATACGATCGTACGATAATTATAAAAACGTACATTAAAAAGAAAACTCACCAGGAAGGAAAGGCCTACGGCTGCCGCATCAATCTCCTCAAACCTCTGCCTCGCAAATTGTTCCTTTTGCGAGGGTAGCAAGAATTGTTCGATGGCAGGAAAAATGTCTTCCTTCCTCAAGACATCATCTTCAAGAAAACCCTTTGGAAGGGTTATGTTCAGAGACGACGATCCTACGTCGAAAGAAGTCTTCTTTGGCAGCTTGCCAGGAGTCTTTGCCACCTTAACCCCCTTCGATTGATCCTCCGGAGGCGCAGAGCTAATCGGGGAAGCATGGATCACATCATCCGCCTTTCGTTTGGCTTCATGCGATGGATCAGGGACCTCAGACGTGGACCTCGTACGTTTCGCTGGAGGCTCACCTCCAACCATCTCTTTCTTCTTTAAAGCCGCTCTTCTAGCAGCCTCCAGTTGTTCTGCCCTCCTCGACGGTTTCTTCGATGATCCTACAAAAATAAAACATATGTAAGAAGCAAATAATAAAGCATTGTCGTACGATATATGTTAAACGTACGATCTACCTTCCATCTCTTCCTCTGCGATCACTTGAACTTCAGGGTCCGTTTGTGTAACTTCCTCTTCACTCTCTATCACAATCTCTTTCGCCTTTTGAGTAGAGTAGAATCGTTCACCAATGCTATACGATAAAAATCGTTCGACGGTGGCCTTCGATTCTTCAGTAGCCTCGAATGAGAAATCAATTTCTGCAAAAAACATTCAAACGATTAGATGAACGAAACAAAAATAACATGGACGAACGTTTAAAATACGCCTATACCTAAAGAATTCCACTCTGGCGCGACCCATCCACCTTCACCCAATACCGAAGAAGATCGTACGAATACATATCGTGACTTCCACCCACGATCGTGCACTTGAGTACCATGTACTAACATGGCATCCCCTCTACCCTTTGGAAATAAACCATAATGATAGTAGTCCGTCGGTTTCACAGAATACGCTGTAAGAAGATCATTGACGGTGAACGCAGGACGACCCCAGTCCTTCGTTACTCGTTCGATCACTTGAATAACCCTCCAGAATTGGGGCATCAATTGACCAGGGGAAAGATTGAAACGAGTCATAAAGGCTCGAGATAAAGGACTGAAAGGCCACTTGAAACCTATCTTAAACGGGTACTCAAAGAGAGCAAAGAAACCCGCCGGAGCATCTGCAGGCCTAATCTCACCCGCAACCTCTAAGATAGCACTATCAGGCATCCCGGATAACCTTCTAAGGGCTAAAACCACTACAGAATCCTTAATAGCACTCCTAACCTCCATAGATTCGAAAAACTCTAAACGGCTTAAGCTATTTCTAAGACGAACGAAACGGAGCAAATTAAAATTCCTAGGGTTCTTATCGGCTTTGATCTTTAAACGCATGAAAAAATAAGAAGAAGAGTTTACCTTATAAAGATCATCGACTAAATCCTTGCCGAAAATAAAGGGATGATTTTGGAAAAGATTGCTCTAACGAAATTAAGAGATTTGTATCCGATTTGAATTGAAATCGTTTATTATATGGTAACTGAATTTCTCTCCAAGTAATGCAGGTCCAATCGCGTTTCAACACGCGTCCAATTAAAGACGTTACGACGACAACTGTCATAACCACGTCATCATAACGACGTCATCGAAACCGTTCCATATTCGTTCAATTTAAACGAAATTAGTTCATTAACGACTGGTTATTTAGAGCTAACGATTGATCTTACAGGATAAGAGATTCAGAAATATTTAAAATAAATTTTTCTAAATCTCGGGGGCAAACTGTTTGGGTGAAAATTTACGATCGCACGATACACGACGATCGACTTAAAATCATAAGATATCTTTCAGGATGATAATCCTGTATTAAGATAAGGTCCTGAGATAAGATACGTGTACCCTCGAACGATAGTAGTTAATCATCGAACGATCTTCATACAAGACATCGTACGAGATGACCTGAGAACATACGATATCACACGATGTTATACTAACGGCTAGATAAATCTTAAGTATGATTCTTTGTAACAGATTAGCAACAGATATCGAAGATCAAGTAACCATTAAAGGCCAACATACGATCTCCATAAAAGCTCGACTGTTACGAACGAGAATCTAGCTACCGTTATAGCCGTTGCATTAAAGGCACAATTATGAGACGACTGTTACATTCTGATCAGCTATAAAAAGAGGCCGAAGCCATCATTTGAAGACAGCTGATTACTCTGGAAGCCATCCGAATCTGCGAATACTCTCTATAATTTTCATACGATTCTGTGTATTTTACATTCGACATAGCATTTTATTCCATTGTAATCGTACGATCTACGCTGTAATTCTCGAGGACATCATCCCTTATTGGTGATACTTAGTGCAACGTCGACTATACCCTTTTAGTCGGCCGCAGGTTTTTTCCTCGACCTCGAGGTTTTTCCTGCGTCATCAACTGTCTTGTTTATTTGTTTATTTTATCGCACGATTTATCGAACTAGATTTCTTTCTCTCGACGGATTTGCCTCACAACATCTTACGATATTAAATTGTGTAATTTTTTACCAAAACACCATTTTTTTTTAAAATTTAAAAAACATTTGATTTGATTTTTTTTTCATTTTTCTTTAAAACTGATTTTTTTTATTTATTAAGTTGATTTGATTTGATCTTTTCTTTATAAAAACTGAGTTTTTTTATTTTGATCTAAGATTTAAATCATTAAGAAAAACATAAAAATAAAAACTATACACAGTCTATTATATTTATATACAGGGGATAGGAAACTTACCTGGGGTGCTTACCTGTTCCTCCTCAGATCAGGCGGAGGCAGACAACGTTCCCCCTCGGAACAGGCATGGGGAGGGAACGTTCCCCCTTGATACATGCACACTCAAATCAAAAGATTAGGAATACCCACAAGACCAAAAAAAATAGATACAAAAGAAGTGAAAAGAGACAACACCTAATCTATCAAGAACTTAGTCCAAGACAACGATAACACAGTGGTCAAGAACATAGGTCTGATCACTGAGTCATGGTTCTGAGGGACTGAGTAGTGGATATATGATCACTCTTGAGGATCATACATGCCAAGATTGGAGATTAGGAAATTAAACCGTTTCTCATCCAAAGGCTTGGTGAAGAGATTCGCAAGTTGATACTCGGTATTGACAAAGTAAAGTTCAACCGTACCTCTCTCCACATGGTCCTTGATGAAGTGATACCTTATATCAATATGCTTAGTGCGAGTGTGTTGAACCGGATTACATGTGATTGCTATGGCACTTTTGGAGTCGCAGTAGATGGGTATATGGTTGAAATTGTAGCCATAATCTCGGAGCTGGGTCCGCATCCATAACACTTGGGAGCAACAGCTGGCAGCAGCGACATACTCCGCCTCGGCTGTGGACGTGGAAACACAATGTTGTTTCTTTGAGCCCCAACTGACTAGCTTATCACCCAAGAACTGGACATGGCCTGAAGTACTTTTCCGGTCCAGTTGACAACCTCCATGGTCCGCATCCGAAAACGCGACAAGCTCAAATCCAGACTCCTTTGGGTACCACAACCCACGGTTGGGTGTGCCTTTCAGGTACCGGAGGATGCGTTTGACAGCCATCATGTGTGATTCCTTTGGGTTTGCCTGAAAACGAGCACAAAAACAAGTAGCAACATAATATATGGCCTACTAGCAGTAAGATATAACAAAGAACCAATGATGGCTCTATAAGTCTTTTGATCTACAGGCTTCCCTTTTGGGTCAGCACCGATCAAAGTGCCCGAAGCCATGGGAGTTTTAGCAACGGAGGATGTGTCCATATGAAAACGTTTTAAAAGATCACCGATGTACTTTGATTGATTAATCAAAATGCCATCGGGTTTTTGTAGAACTTGAAGTCCTAAAAACAAAGACAACTCCCGAAGCATACTCATCTCAAACCTGGTGGTCATGAGATCACTAAACCAAGTGCACATATCTGAGTTAGTAGAACCAAATATGATATCATCAACATATATTTGAACTAACAAGATATCATTACCTTCAGTCTTGATGAAAAGAGTAGGATCGATTTTACCTTTGTAGAAACCATTCTCTAGTAGTGCATTGGAGAGATGATCATACCAGGCACGGGGAGCTTGCTTCAACCCGTAGAGAGCCTTGTCTAGGATGTAGACATGAGTAGGCTTGGTACGATCAACAAAGCCTTCAGGTTGAGAGACATAAACTTCTTCTTTCAGTTCGCCATTGAGAAAGACAGTTTTCACGTCCATCTGGTAGATAGTGAAGTTCTTGTGAGCGACATAGGCTAAGAAGATCCGAATGGCCTCAATTCTGGCCACCGGTGCGAATGTCTCATCATAATCAATTCCCGCTTGTTGCTTAAATCCCTTGGCTACTAGACGAGCTTTGTTTCTGGTTACAATCCCATCTTCATCCTTCTTGTTCTTGAAGATCCACTTCATATCGATGATTGTCTTGTTCTTTGGTCTAGGTACAAGTCTCCAGACACCCAGGCGTTCAAATTGATTCAACTCCTCTTGCATGGCGGTCACCCAGTCAGAGATATCAAGGGCTTCCGTCACGTTCGAGGGTTCATGTCTTGATAAGAAAGCTGCAAATAGGCACTCATTTTGAGTTGCAGACCTTGTCTTGACTGGTGCAGACATGCTGCCAATCACTTGATGGAGTGGATGAGCTCGGGTCCACTTGGTTGTATGGGGTAAGGTTGGAGGGGTAAAGGTTCTATCTTCAGATCGATATAGAACTCAGGTTCACGTCTGGTCGTTGCGAGAGTAGGTGATGTAGGTGGTACTTGAGATTGTACCACAATGGGACCATGAGCTGCTGGTGTGTCTGTAGAGACATATGAGGGACCAGCAGCTTGTGGAGCAGGTTGAGTAGTGCTTGTACTGGGACCTGCCACTTGTGGTGCAGGTTGAGCGGTGCTTGTACTGGGACATGCCACTTGTAGAGAAGGTTGAGCAGTGCTTGAACTTGGACCTGCCACTTGTGGTGCAGGAGTAGGAATGCCTTGTTGTTAACTTGCAGTAGACATAGTGGAGGAAGTACCACTCTGAGGACTTGGAACATTCACCATCGGAGCCTGTTGCTGGAAGGTGTGGGAAGGTTCCCCCTCAGCAGATGCAGGAGATGCTTTAGAACTTGATGATGCGGATGCAGATGATGATGATGAATTGCCTTGAAGGATGGAAGCTGAAATGTCAGTGGTAGAGACCATGACATGAGGTGCTGGTTGTACAACTGCAGGAATAGGAAGAGCAACATTAGCAGGTGCAGGCAAATCTTTATAAAAGAATTCAAACAATTCATCCACATCACAAGTATTAGGGCTAGAAGAAGATGGTTTGTTCGCCGGTGAAGAAGAGGTCATGGGATTGCCATGAAGTTGATCAGAAGCCAGAACACCAGAGATTCCTGGTGTTACTGGTGTTGGTGTTGAGTCTTCTTCAATGCCTTATTCAAAATCCACATTTGTGCTTTCAACCACACGTCTTGTTTTCTTGTTGTACACGCGGTAGGACGGAGAGTCCATGGCATACCCGATGAAAACACCCTCGTCACCCTTTGGACTGAACTTGTCAAGATTGTCTTTATCATTTTTCACGTAGCATTCACAACCAAAAACTCTGAAGAATTTGATGCTGGGAGGTCGATTGTACACCAATTTATACGGAGTATTCATGAACCTTTTGGTAATAAGAGACCGGTTTTGGGTGAAACAGGCAGACGCAACGGCTTCAGCCTAGAAGTGTAGTGGAAGCTTGGAGAATGCCAACATGGTGCATGCAGCTTCCACTAGGGTACGGTTCTTTCTCTCAACAACACCATTTTGTTGAGGTGTTCGGGCAGCCGAAAAGGTGTGAGTGATGCCGACAGAAACAAGGAACGAGTCAAGCGTGCGATCTTGAATTCAGTGCCATTGTCGGTGCAAATCACTTGAACAGGAAGTTGTAGTCTGACCTGCACATTTCTGATGAAGGAAATGATGATGTCTGAAGCACCATCCTTACTTCTGAGAAAGTTCACCCATGTATACCTTGAGAAGTCATCCACAATTACCAATACATACTTCCTCCCGTTGATGCTTTGTACACGCATTGGTCCGCACAAGTCCATATGGAGGAGCTGAAGTGGTTTGGAGGTGTTGTGTTCCACTTTCAGCTTGTGCGAAGATTTCTTGATCTTCCCCATCTCACATGCTGAGCACAATTGTTCTTTGGAGAACTTCAAGGAGGGGAGACCAATCACCAATCCTGCCTTAGCTAGTTGATTAATTGTAGCATAATTCAGGTGGGATAGTCTCCGGTGCCACAACACGTTCTGATTGAAAGATGCTTTAGAGAGAAGACATATTTCTGTGAATGGGCGTTGTTTCTGGAAATTGACCGTGTAGAGATTTGACCTGCGAGCACCCTCAATGAGTTCCTGTCCCTCAAATGTCCTAACACAACACCTTGTCTCTCGAAAGTTAACCTCAAGTCCTTTGTCACAGAATTTTCCAATGCTGAGCAGGTTGTGACTCAAGCCTTCCACATAGGCTACCTTATTGATGGTGATTTTATGATGAAGGATATCACCATATCCCATTATTGGTGCTGAAAGCTTATTCCCAAACCGAACGTTCCCGCCATATTTTTGTTTGAAGTTAGTGAGAAGTTCCTTCCTTCCGGTCATGTGCTTGGAACAACCTGAATCCATGTACCACACATGACCGTCCTGCAAAATCACGGATAAACATTTTTAGGTACCCATTTGGGAATGGGTCCTTTCTGATTAGGATTAGCAGGTTTGGATACAGGTTCTTGTTTGCCCTTAGGTGGAGATTTTTGTTTGGGTTTTGGATTAGGTTTCTTGTTATTAGTATGATGATAACCACGATTGAAGAATCCATGATAGTTAGGAACAAAGTAATCATTCACGAAAGCATTTGCACAGTACCCAAATCTAAATTGATTTTGACAACGAAAATTGCTATGACATCCATAAACAATATGTTCACATTCATAACATTGAAATGGAGTTCGTGGTACATGCCTATTAGTTCTATGATATACAAAATTGGAAAAATTGTTTTTCATATAACTAGGCTTATGTGCAAATGGCTTCGGACGACTGCCTTCTTTTGATCCACTCTCCTTGTTCTTACGCCTACCATTTCTCATATATTGATCTGTCACATTTTGAGAACCACGATTTGTACCTTTGACATTTGGGGAATGAGTATGTGAGGGGTTTTTCTTCGGAGTGAAGTTGTGTGAGTGTTCCTTTGGTTTGGTAGCATTCTTTCGTTTTTGAAAACGTCTGTTTTTCTTAGGAACATTCACATTGGTACGAGATGAACTCGCAACTTCAGACTTAGGGGTGACCAATTTGTCCTTCCCTTTGTCTTTCCGAGATAGTTTAGGAGGAGCCTTGTTTCCTGGTTTAGACTGGCCTGATGATCTACCATTCTCACCAACCCTATTTGTACAATTGATAACACCAAAATTATACATGTTTTGGTTGAGCTTAATTGTATGACTTTACCCCATTTCTCACCCATTTCTGGTCATTTCTCTCACAGATTGAGCTTATTATTGCTTTTGTAGGATTTGGAGGCCGTGGAACGGAGAAGTACGAAAAAAGGCGAAAAAACGTGAAAAATGCACAATCTCAATCCAGTGGCTTCTTAGCGATCGCAAAATCCAAGATCTGGCGCCGCCAAGTTCGACAAAGATGAAGACCAGGGTTCGACCTAAGTGTTTGGCGCCGCGAAGCAGCCGTCTGGCGATCGCCAAACAGGATCTGGACGCTTCTTTTAAATACCAGCCTCCTCCTTCAGTTGTGATAGAGACGCACAGGCACATATGCACGAATAGAGTTAGATAGAGAGCTTGTGAGAGAAACATTGAGGTAGAGAGTGGTGCTGATACGCTGCGGGGTTCGATCTTCGATCATCCATCGTTGTACTGTCGGTATCATGTCTGTATCTACTATCATGTTTTCTGTTTTGATCATGTCTAGTGAGTAGTCTTTTATAGTGGTACTTATTGTGGTCGATGAACCATTGTGGATGATGATTTTATAATTAATGTTTATTGGTTTGTTTTTGGTTAATTGAATGTGTGTTATGGTTCCGTTTTGATTTATATTGTTTGGTTATTTGAACTCATTGGTTGGGTGTATCTGTTTTGACCAAAATAGATAGACTCCGATAGGATAATCAACCTACCTTGACCTACCCTTTGACCCGGAGAGTTGTGTTAAGTGGTTACTCGGACCGAGAGCGACCTGGAGGTAGAAAACCATGCAATAGAAATAGGATCGGATGGCCGGTACTAGATTGTCTGACAAACGACCTAAGTATTGGGACTAGGAGGATCAAGACCTAGTTAACAACCATAGTCATTACATGTTAGGGTGTCTTAGACTTAAATTCCTACAATAACCAAAACAACCAAACCTTTGGCCTATTCTAATCATCCACTTGGGGATTCACTATACCATGATGAGTACTACTGCTTTTCTTATATAGTTCTTAATCAATCTCTTTAATTGATTTCTTAGTTCTTATTTAATTTAGTTGTCTTTTTAGTTATTAAAACCTTTTTCATAAAAAAACCCCCAAAAAGCTTTAGGTTAATTTAACTGATCTAGATTAACAATCTACGATAACTTGACCATTCCCAGTGGTAGATACGATACCTGGACTTTCCTACACTATATTACTCATGATCAGGTACGCTTGCCGGTATATGTGGTAAGACAGTGGCTAGGCATTAGAGGTTAAAACTTGTTTCGCTTTTTATGTATGATAATTACCGCATCAACAATCATCCGATACAATTTCAGCAATTTGTACCGTTGATTTAGGCGCCATATAAGTTAAGTCTTCCATGTATGAAATGGTGGTACAGATTGGAGACCTTAGTACCATGGATTGAGAGTTTTGGGTATAGGTACTTGAAGGTCTGAAATCTAACGCATTCACATTCCATGTATGGTTATGATGACGTGAGTTATCACGAGTTCCAAAGGTGGATTGACTTGCTTTTGGTGTGCTTTTGGATTTGAGGGCTTCCTCCAATTCATTGATTTTACTCAAGAATAGGTCCTTTTCCCTAAGGCTCATGCGCCTCTCATCCTCTAGCTCAGCCTCAAGTTTAGCAATCTTTTTTTCATAAAAGGTTTGGTTATCTTTGTAAACTTTTTCAAGGATTGGAACTTCCTGATTCATCTCATCCTCAGTATAGCTAGGCGTGTAGTCCTTAGACAAAGGAATCTCACGCGTTGCATAACTAGCATTGAGAGATGAATAGTTGAAGGGAAATGATTGTTTGTTTTTTCTAGCTTTTTCCTTCTTCTCACTTTCCTTCAACTGTTCAGGATCATCAGACTCATTCATGAAAATGATTTTGTATCCAAGACTCATGTACCTAAGATCATACAAGGTAGGGGTCTTGGATATGGCACGCTTAAGGTAGCATGGACTTTTATATCCAATGCCTTCCTTTGGATTGTAATAATTGAACTCTTTGGGTTGATTCATGTGAATGGTTTGATCAGTCTGGCCTCTCTTTAAAAATTTGTCCTCCATATCTTTGATTTTCGTAAACAAGTTAATTCTTTGAGCAAAAATAAATTCATACTTCTATACATTCTCACTACTCACTCTTTCAGCCTCATGTAGTCTCTTTTGTAAATTAGTGAAATTAGCATTTAAGCTTGTGACTTTATCTTCAAGAGTTTTGTTTGCAAGGGTGAGCATGTTAACTTTGTCTTTTGAATAGGCTAATTCTACGTTCAATTTCACAACTAAGACATGTTCACTAGCTAATTTGGATTCAGCAATTGTGGTTTGTTTATTAGCTTGTTTAATCTTATTTTCATACTCAGAAATCTTTTGTGCAAGACCTTTTACTTGATTTTCAAGTTCAGTGTATGGGTCAGGGACTACCTCAGAAGATGAATCAGAATGGTCTGAGTTGACATCATTGTAGTCACGATCATCATCCTCGGAATACTCTTCATCCACATCTTGCCATCAAGCATAGTTGATCTTTTCCTTCATCACTATTCACATTCCACGCGTCATCTTGAGCTAGCATGCAGACAAGACCTCTTTCCTCATCATCACTTGACATTTGCAGCCAGGCTTCATCTTCAGCAAGCAGTGCTAATCCATCATCTTGCTTTTTCGCCAACTTCATTTTGTTCTTGTAGTAGTCGTACTTGGAGACATGGTTGGTGCAATTCTTAGCGAAGTGCCCAGGCTTCCCACACTTGAAGCATGTTGGACTCCCATCCTTCTTGGGCTCTTTGCCTTTGTCATATGTCTTTGCTTTCTCTTCCGGCTTATGGTAGACAACTCTACTGCCTTGTTCAAGTCTCCTTGGCTCTTGATCAAACCTTCTAGGTTCGTCATACCTCTTTTCATTGTCATCATACCTTCTCTCCTTGTCATCATATCTTCTCTCTTGATCATCATAACGTCGATCTTGGTACCTCCTCTCATCATATCTATGCTCCCTAGGTTCTTCATACCTCCTAGTGTCAAACTCAGTTGGCCTTTCATACCTTCTCACTTCACCTCTTGGTTTAGTTTCATACCTTTTACCACTATAGTACCTATGATTGTTGGAAGACATAGGTTTCCTCAAGTTCCTTTTTGACATGGTCCTTGTGATTAGCGCATGCAAGAGCCTTCTTCATGTCATTCATCTCCTCATCAGAGTCACTCCCTTTCTCTCCATTGTCAGACGGTACATCATATTCATCCTCGTAGTGGGGTGATCTTCCAGAAGTGAATTGTCTTCGGTCCGCCACCAATGCAAGTGGGTCAGCATACTTTTCCACTTTCTTCATGTTGCTCATAGTCTCCAACACTTCATCCTGGTTGTGGTTAAGCAGCTCATACAGTTCATGGATGTCTATATTCTCCAAGTTGCGATTCTGTTGGATGTTCGAAGCGAATCTCCTCCACTCAGAGCGCAGAGAGTTGATGAATTGGATGTTGATTTCCAATTGCGACTTCTTTAGCTTGTTCTTCCTCAATTCGTTGATCATCATGCATAACCTATGGTAGGTGTCTTCAAGTAGCTCCCCCTCACGTCCCTTAAGGTGGCAAACTTTGTTAGGAGGTTTGATCTCTTCATCTGAATACCCTTCTCCGTGCCATGCATCAAACTACAGATTTCATCCCACATCGCCTTCCCCGTGTCCTTGCAATCGATGTTTGCATAGATGTCATTCGGAAGACTTTGGATGAGATATGACTTGGAGAGTTGATCTCCCTTCAAGCGGTATGCTTCCTCAGGTGTGAGGTTGGTAGCATCCTTCTCAACCACACCACCTACAACAGGTGGGTTGCCATCAGGAACGTTAGGGATAGTCATGTAGAACTTGACTGGACCATTTTTTAGGGATTCAAGTATGTCTTTGCCAAGAGGTTGTTTCTCAACAAAGTCTAGGAATCTTGACTTCCATTGTGAGAAGTCACCGCGGAAGAGAACAGGAGGTCGGGTATCGGACCCTATAGCGAGCGCGTCTCGTGTGTTCATGATTAAAGATTGATTGTGGATCTTAAACCACTTAGAATGATCAGATGATTTGGTTGGTGAAAAATCTCAAGACTTGTGAAAATCTTGAAAATGATTATGTTCTGAAGGTTAGATGTAGTGATGGGTATTGGGTGTTGGGTATTGAAGGAAGACTTAGAGAAATATGAAAACTCTAGTCTGAAGATAACAAATGATGCCCAAAATCCAAGTCTGGAGTGGAGACCCGATACCCAAAGCTTTTAGTTCTGAAGAAACGATTTCACCAGAACCAGAACACAACGGATCAAGAGCAAGTGGCAGGCTCTGATACCAATTGTGGGTGCCAAATCAATCAAATCAAGAACACTTAATCAAGATGATGTATATGCTAAGTACAAGGATCTAGATAGATTGCATTCCATAAGATTGTTGAGAGAAGCAAGACTTACAAAATGAAGAAAGTACACCTATTTATACTAAGGTGAAAAGGTTAAAAAGGCTTAAACTAATGGGCCTTGATTAATGGGCCTTTAACAACAAATTACATAAAAGAAACTAAGTTTAGATAAATTACAAATTGACACAACTAACAAATATTTCTAACAATATTCATAAGGTGAATGTATAGTGAATGTGATATGGTGAATATGAATATGAATATGGTGAATATGATGGTGAATTTATATAATTTTTTATCTGGTGAATATGAATATTCATAAGATGAATATGAATATTCATATGGTGAATATACGATGAATATTCATATGGTGAATATGATAGTGAATATTCATATAATGAATAAACTGCGATTTTCAGATCAAGGGCTTAGATTATTCCTCAAGTTTTTACAAAAAAGTTAATATATATATATATATATATATATATATTTTGTAAAAACCACATATTTTGTAAAAACCTCTTCTTTTGTAAAAACTTGAGGAATAATCTAAAATGACGATCATGCCCTTTTTAGATCAAAGGCTTAGATTATTCCTCAAGTTTTTACAAAAAAAATGGTTTTTCCTTGAAAGACCCTTATATATATATAGAGTGTTAATCAAATAAAAATCATTTTTTTTTGTAAAAACCAGTGAAAACTAACTAAAATTTTTTTTTTACGATTTTGTTATCAAATACTATGGTATTAACTATTGCTACACATATATTTTTTTCATAAGGTGAATATCATCTATGAAAAAATAAAAATTTTATTCATATTATGAATAAAAAAATATACAGTTTTTTTATTTATATTATGAAACAAATTCATGGATGATATTCACCTTATAAAAAAAATATGTGAAACAATATATTAATTCTAACATTTGATGGAAAAAATCGTAAAAAAATATATTTTTTAGTCGGTTTTCACGGGTTTTTACAAAAAAAATGGTTTTTACATGAAGACTCCTCTATATATATATATATATATATATATATATATACGAAAATGTGTTGCCCTTTCAGAGGTCACTATTAATACTAATTTTAGGACTATACAAAGACTGTTGTAACATTATTTTGCTAATTTATATAATTATTCTAACTAAGTTTTACACCATTTGTGTCTTCGTATAACTGATTTTGTCTAGTGCTTATAGTTACAAACCAAACAAATCAAATTATTCGTTTGAAAAACCTCGTTTGAAATTCTTTTACAACTGTGCATCATTAATAAACTATTTACACACCTCCCTGTGCAATCGATATCTGGTACTTGTACCACTTTTATTACTTGTGTTAATTTTTAGGAAACGTCAGTAGACTTCGGTTTATACTCGGACCAGAGTCTATTTGTTTTATTTTTAAATTGTGTTTTTGGCGTCGTTGTATTGGCAGGTTTACTGGATCGGTGATTTTACATAAGTCTCTTTTTTTGTAAATCTCCGATCATTTGCGTGTGTTGGATTCCTGCATCATAAGAACCTGATTGACCCAAAATACTCGTCCGACACGACTTGAAAACAGCCACAAAACCGATATCCACTACCCCATAATTTGCACGGGTATAATGGTTTGGGTTAGGTATCCATACGTCGGTCCCGAACATGTTCGAATATCCAAATTTGATTTCTTCTTTTTAAGTTATTAATAATACATATAAATATTGTCTTTGGCGTTAAGCTCAATTGGAAAAGGGGTGGTGAGATTTTGTCCTAATACATAATAGGTCTTGGGATCAAACTCGGGGCCCCTCACTAGCCTCAGCCGTTGAGTGAGCCTAAAAATGCCCCCACCCTTACATTAGTGTCCTTGGAGGCAGGTTTCGTATGGGGTCGGTTAGGTTGCCGGTAATCAACTTTTTGCCCAAATAATACATAGAAATTATGGTTTCTAATTTTCTAAAACTTAAATGTAATAACCGGAATTTTAGGAATTTCTATTTTGATTAATTTTGGGATTTGAGGTCAATCTTGGTAAACTGGAAGTGAGGGGTCAAATGTGTCAAGTTTGGGAAAAATTCTTTATTATTTGGGCTTAGGCTTTTTATGGTATGTTTAATGTAGGGGTGAGCAAAAACCAGACCGAAAACCGAAAAACCGAAACCGAAAAACCGAAACCGAAAAACCGAAAACCGAAAAACAAATGGTTCGGTTTCGGTTTTGGCTCAAAACCGAACAGAACCAAAAATATTATATTATTTTAAATTTTATATATATATAATAATTATATATCTATATATATTATTGATTTCCCTTTGATCTTTCACGAAACTAGCAATCCTACCGCCTCAAACATCTTGTTTGTATTTTGACGATTCGTAAACTTATTTAACTTTATTATTTTATATTTTTATAGTTTTTATAATTACTGAATTGTTAATTTATTAGACTTTTAATTTTCGATTTCATATTCTATATTTAACAAATTGATTTTTAAGAAGTTAAACATATTTTTCAACAAAGGGGATACTACACCAAAATGTATCCAACTATCCCCAAAAATCTATTGTGTGTATCAACCTACCAAAAATGATTTTTAATGTATCAAACTTTATTTTTTCTTCTATTGTGTTACAAAATGACTTGTAATTTTGGTAAACTGATACACACAATAGAAGAAAAAATAAAGTTTGATACATTAAAAAAAAGTTTGATACATTAAAAAGCATTTTTGGTAGTTGGATACACACAATAGATTTTTAGGGATAGTTTAATACATTTCGGAGAACTATCCCCTTCAACAAATTATAAGAAATTGACAAGATGAAAATATGGAAGATAACCGAAAACTAAAAACCGAAGATCGAGAACCAAACAATTTCGCCAACCGGAAATGGAAGAAATATAGTTATAGACAGAAAACCAGGGGAAAACCGAAAAATGAAAAGAAAAAAACCGAAAAAACGGAAAAAACCGGAAAAAAAAACCGAAAACCAAAAAACCGAGAACTGAACCGTAAAAAAACCGAAAACCGAACGGCTCAGTTTTTGGTTCGGTTGTGGCCAAAAACCGAACTAAACCGAACCGTGCTCACCCCTAGTTTAATGGGCATGGCCTTGACATTTAATGAAAATTCTTAGGGTTTTTACCATTTAGGGTAAATCTTCGTATGTGTGTGTGTGTGTGTGTGTGTGAAAGTGTGTGTTTTTTGAAGAGCAGCATCAGCTATCGATATCATCTTCTTCACCATTTTCATCATCTTTTTCACTTGTGGGGTAAGATTCCTTTAGTTTTTGCTCTTAAAGCTAATATATAGTGTATTAGATTGATTTGAGGTCTCTTGGTGGTCTAAATCTTGTTCTTTCATGCATGATCATTGATGGAGGATAATTTTTTCCCTATCTTTATTATTTTTTTTCAGATATTTGCTTGAGGATAAGCAAAACTTAAGTGTGTGAATTTTGATAACACCAAAATTATACATGTTTCGCTCGCACTAATTCCCCAATTATGTATATGCTTTAGGCCTAATTTGGACATAATTTGCAGTTTCAGGTAATTTTAGGGGTGAAATACAAAAAGTAGAAAAAGAGAGTGATAGGGTAAATATTTTACCCTTATAACTAACGTTTTTGCTTATTTTTCTCACCCCTTTTACATGTATTTCGTCAAAAACTACTTTAATTATCGTTACATGCATTCTTTTAATAACAAAAAAAATATTTATGCAAACTCCCAGCGTTTTATTACTTAAACTTACGTTAATTTATGTGTTTTCAGGGATCGGTGTCATGGGCCAACTTTTGCGGATTTCTCTTTTTGGATGGACCGGACAACCTAATTCTCGAAGATGGACCAGAATGGATGATGGGCTGTTTTCGGTGGGCCAGTCGAAGCCCACGGCTGTTGGGCCGAAGCCCATGTTGATTTTGGATCCAATAATTGGTTTTCTTGGCCCATGGCCCATGAACACTTATCTATATATATGTGTATGTGTAGATCATGAAAGGTGTCCCAAAAACAACTCTAAGTATAACTAGTAGTAGTATAAACACTCCTTAGATCATCATCATCTTGGTTCTCGGTTTTTGCACAAACCGAATCCAAGACCCTTTTGGCCTTTATCTTCCACAAACACTTCTTATTACTTTGTAAGTTCGGTTTTCCTCTCGGTGAGGCCGAACAACTCTTTTGAAACACTTGGTATCGGTTGCTTTCGGGTTTGGTAACACACTTTTGTATTCCCGAAAGTCATACCAAGTGTTTGGCATTATATTACTTCGTTTAATCTACGTATCATTTTCCTTTATTTTAAGTTCTTATATCATTGCAATTGTGTATTTGAGTAGTTATATAGATACATATATATATCTATGCTTGTATGTTAAATTCATATAATTAAAATATAAATATATGCATAGATATACATATACATATACATATAAGTGTTTGGTTAACGTTAAGTTACATTTCTTTTAGTTGTGTTTAATTACGTGCGTATAACTGGTCAATTTTCCAGTTTACTTTTATATCACTTGTTTAAATTTTCACTGGTCAATTCCAGTGCCTGCACCTTATCAACTGTTTTAATTATTGCATTCTATAATTACTTTTGTGATACTAACGTTTTCTTGTTCAATTAATTATTAGTTCAAAAACAGCCGTAAAACACACCCAAGCATGATAGGCTAATCTCATAACTTGGGGTGTAAGGTCAATTTCGGGATGAAACTTTGGTAAAGAAAAAAGTATCTTATATAACCTCAACTTTTGTCACTTTAAGTTTAATGCCTCATTAAAGATTGTCCTTGGATTTTTACCGGTTAATCAGATGTACGAAAATGCGGTAGCTTTTCAGAAGTTACTAAAATGTTATTTTGGGGATATATGAGTGGGTGACAACACTCGTTGCTATTATCTCACGTCTTTAGCATTTCATTAAAGAGTATGTCTAAAAATTAACTAGTGATAATCCAAGGACATGAAAATGTGTTAGTCTCTTAAGGGACTACAGTTGGCACTATTCCTGAAGTTGGTATCAGATCTTATATCCCATTAAAGATTATAACTAATTATTTAACGATGAGTCAGATGCATGAAAATGTGTTAATCTTTCAGAGGTTACGTAAGTGTTGATTTTTAATATATTTTAACATTTCATTAAAGATTGCACCTAAACTCATCGATAAATAATTGGGCTATATGAAAATGTGGTAACTTTTCAGAAGTTACTTGGATATCATTTCTGCATAATTGAGTTTATTAATTTACTTCCTATCCAATTTATCTATTTTATTCCAACTAAAAGACTTTACACCCCTGGTTCCTTTTTATAATTGTTCTCTTAAAGTAGCTCATAATCAACCAACCAACCAAAATACTTTTTCATCCAAAACCCCATTTGAAATTAACTTTCACAAAAACTAAATCTCGAAAGATTGTTTTCACCGCTTCTCTGTGGGATCGATATCTGGTACTTGTACCATTTTTATTACTTGTTTTGGAAAAATGACAGTAATTGGAAGTTTATACTTGGACCGAAGGTTACTTGTTTTATTTCTTTTGCACACCTGTTTTTGGCACCGCTGCCGTTCAAATAATAATTAAAACATAACAAGAACAGGGGGTCCTGAAATCAGACGAACAAGTTTTTGGCGCCGCTGCCGGGGAAGCAACAAAACAAATTTTTCAATTTTAGTTTTAGAGAGTTAATTTTTCTACCACCTTTTTTTGAGAAAAGAAAAAAAAACAAAAACAAAAAGATTTTAATTTTTTTAGTCTATGCAAAGAAAATCACGTGGGGAATTTTTCAATCTAGACCCCGACATTGAAAGAACTTTTAGACGTCGTAAAAAGGAGCAAAGAAATTTGCAAGCTTCTACTTCGTCTGCAATGGAAGAAGAAAACGTATTTTTAGAAGAACTTCCATTTCCTGGAAACCCACCTGATGGGAGGTACAACAATGATGGTCTACCTCCACCTCTACCACCACCTCCTAGAGGTAATGGTAGAAATCGGCTGCAAGACATCCAACCACGTGTGGCAGAACCACATGCTGGTCCTGTACCTATCATTCAGGAACCTGGACCACAAGTTCAGCAAGAAAATCCAGTTAATGGAATTTTACGAAATCCTCCACCACCTCTTAATAATAATCAGCATATTGAAGATGCAGAACAACACATCTTTCGTCTGGCAAATTCCAAAGATAACAGTATGATGGATTATGCCATTCCTATTGTACATCAGTTGCAAACAGGAATACGTGATCCAACATGCAATGTCCCGCATTTTGAGCTAAAAACTGTAATGTTTCAGATGTTACAAAATAATGGTCAATTTGCAGGATTGTCAAAAGAAGACCCACATGCCCATCTCAGATCTTTCTTGGAAATTGCAGGATCGTTTAGACTTCGAGGAATTTCTGATGACGCTTTAAAATTAAAACTTTTTCCTTTTTCATTAAGTCATCATGCCAGAGCCTGGTACTACTCTTTAAAACCAAACTCTATTTTTACATGGGACCAGATGGCTGAAGTATTTTTGAAAAAATACTTTCCACCACTAAGAAATGCTCAGTCTAGAAATGAGATCTGCACTTTCCAACAAGAAGATGATGAGACAGTTCCCACAGCCTGGGAAAGATTTAAAGAATTGTTGAGAAAATGCCCTCACCATGGCATTCCCTACTGCATTCAGCTAGAGACATTTTATAATGGCTTGAATTACCCAGCCAGACAAATGCTTGATGCTACTGCAGGAGGAGCTTTTACTGCAAGTTCTTACAATGAAGGATACAATATTCTTGAAAAAATTTCAAATAACAATGGCCACTGGGCAGACTCTCGTGCAAAACCTTTACAACTAACTGGTGTCAAGAACAATGATACTTATTCAACACTTGCTACCCAAGTACGTGATATGGCAGTGATGCTTAAGAATCTCACTACCAAGAAGCAAGTGGTGTCTGGTATTGATGCTTCTGAGGCATCCGAGTTACCTGTCCAATGTGCTTATTGTGGTGAAAATCATCTTTTTGATAATTGTCCGGGAAATCCAGAAAAAGTCAATTACATTGGAAATAATGACAAAACTGGACCTTTTTCACCAACCTACAATCCTGGATGGAGAGATCACCGACATTTAAAATGGAACAACCCATCTCTTAACCCACAATTACCTAGGATACAAGGTCAGACTAACCAGTATCAACAGCAAAGACAGTCCAACTTTCAAAATCAAGGGCAGTCACATTTTCACAACCAAGGACAGGCACATTTTCAAAATCAAAAGCGTGTTCATTTTCAAGATGAGGAACCACCTAGATTTCAACACACTTCACACAACCACTCACAAAATCACCAACAAACCACCTCTCCTAGATATCCACTAAGGCAAAACCAATAGGTTGAACCTTCACTAGAGGCCATGATGAAGGGGTTTATTTCTCAAACCCAAGCATCAATTAAAAATCTTGAGACCCAAGTAGGTCAGATGGCTCTAGAAATTAGGAATAGGTCGGCTGGCTCTTTACCTAGTGACACTGAGATTCCTCAGAGACCAGGAAAAGAACATGTTAAAGCTGTAACTTTAAGAAATGGAAAAGACTTGAGTAAGTCTGAAAAGAAGAGTCAAAATCCTGAAAAGAATTTTTCATCATCTTCTTCCACTCTAACACACACTGACTCACCTACTCCAGCTGAGTCAGCTTTCACCTCACCTGTCCCTGACTTTCCACTTTTGTCTCTTGTAACCTCTACATGGACAGAATGGAGATCTCAGAGGAACATCAGTAAGGATGTGTCACAATCTGGTGACAGTCCCAAGATCATTAGTAACACACTTCCCATAGAGACAGACACCACTTTATCCACCACTGTGATAAAACCTGTCTCTGTCACACCTTCACCATCACCATTACCTACACCTCAAAAGACTACCACCTCTACTCAGGTCCCCCTTTATGTCCCATACCCTCAAAGGTTAAGGAATCAAAGAGAAGAAGCTCAATTTAAACAATTTCTTGATGTTTTCAAACAATTGCATATCAACATACCTTTGTTGGAAGCAATTGAAAGGATGCCAAATTACACAAAGTTTTTAAAAGATATTTTAAACAAAAAGAAAAGGCTGACTGAGTATGAGACTGTAGCTCTGACTGAGGGTTGTAGTGCTCTGTTAACCAAGAAAATTCCACCTAAGATGAAAGACCCAGGAAGTTTTACAATTCCTTGTTCCATAGGAGGTAAGACCATTAGGAGAGCCCTATGTGATTTAGGAGCAGGCATTAACCTTATGCCTTTGTCTGTCTTTACTACCCTAGGAATAGGTAAAGCAAGACCCACCACTATATCTATTCAGTTAGCTGATAAGTCCATAGTTTGGCCTAAAGGCAAGATTGGGGATGTTTTGGTACAAGTAGATAAGTTTATTTTTCCTGCAGACTTTATCATCCTAGATTGTGAAGTAGATCAAGAAGTCCCTATCATTTTAGGAAGGCCTTTTCTAGCAACAAGAAGAACACTGATAGATGTCCAGAAGGGTGAATTGACCATGAGAGTCCATGATCAAAGGGTGACTTTTAATGTGTTAGATTCTCTTAAATACCCTGATGAGAGAGAAGAGTGTTCCACCTTAAGTGAGATAGAAACCTGGTGTGGGGAAAAGACTTTAGGAGAAATCTTGTGGGATGCAGACACTGATGATGAGACAGAAGATGACAGTGAGGAAGTACCCTTAGTAACTGCTGCATTTGAAGTTTTAGATAATGAGGATAGGAAAACTCTTGTCCATTCCTTAGAAGTTGCACCAGACTTAGAACTAAAACAACTTCCATCCAACTTAAAGTATGCCTTTTTGGGAGATTCGGGAAAATTGCCTGTCATTATTTCATCTTCCTTAGAAACAGATCAGGAAGAGAAATTAGTTCAGATGCTTAAACTTCATACCAAGGCCATAGGATGGACCATTGCTGATTTGAAGGGCATAAGCCCTACAATTTGTCAACATAAGATCATTTTAGAAGATAAAATTTTCAACTCTGTTGAGCCTCAAAGGAGACTCAATCCAGTGGTGAAAGATGTTGTCAAAATGGAAATTCTGAAATGGTTAGATGCTGGTATCATTTATCCTATTGCTAGTAGTACATGTGTCAGTCCTGTACAATGTATACCTAAGAAGGGTGGGGTAACTGTAATCACAAATGACAAAAATGAACTCATACCCACTAGGACAGTCACAGGTTGGAGAATCTGTATGGATTACAGAAGACTCAACAAAGCCACTCAGAAGGACCACTTTCCTTTACCTTTTATTGACCAAATGTTAGATAGGTTAGCTGGTAAGGAGTTTTACTGTTTTTTAGATGGTTATTCTGGTTACAATCAAATTGCCATAGCACCTGATGACCAGGAAAAGACCACTTTTACTTGTCCTTATGGTACATTTGCTTTTAGAAGAATGCCTTTTGGATTATGCAATGCACCTGCCACTTTCCAAAGATGTATGATGTCTATTTTTTCTGACATGTTAGAAAACTCCATGGAAGTTTTTATGGATGACTTTTCTGTATATGGGACATCATATGATGACTGTTTGCAAAACCTGGAAAAAATTCTTAAAAGATGTGAAGAAACTGATTTGGTGTTAAACTGGGAAAAATGTCACTTTATGGTTAAAGAAGGCATTGTGTTAGGGCATCTCATATCCAAAAGAGGCATAGAGGTAGATAGAGCAAAGTTGGAGGTAATTGAAAAATTACCAGAACCAACTACAGTCAAAGGAATCAGAAGTTTCCTTGGACATGCAGGTTTTTATAGGAGATTTATAAAGATTTTTCTAAAATTTCAAAACCTCTTTGTTTATTACTACAACAGGACCATGCATTTGATTTTAATAAGGAATGCAAAACAGCTTTTAATATTTTGAAAAAGGCATTGGTCACAGCCCCTGTAGTAGTCACACCTGACTGGTCAAAACCTTTTGAGGTTATGTGTGATGCTAGTGATTGGGCAGTTGGTGCAGTACTAGGACAGAGGAAAGAAAAGATTTTTCATTCTATTTATTATGCCAGTAAAACTCTCAATAATGCTCAAATTAATTACACCACCACTGAAAAAGAATTATTGGCTGTGGTTTTTGCTTTTGAAAAATTCAGATCCTACTTGATGGGAACCAAGGTTATAATTCACACTGACCATGCTGCCATTAAATATCTCATTTCTAAAAAAGATGCAAAACCTAGGCTAATAAGGTGGATCTTGTTGTTACAAGAATTTGATTTGGAGATTATTGACAGAAAAGGAATAAATAATCAAATTGCAGATCATTTGTCTAGGTTAGAAAATCAGAAAAATCCAGAACCTGATACTGACATCTGTGAGACATTTCCAGATGAAAAGATTTTTACTATAAAACAATTATCGGTACCATGGTTTGCTGATATTGTCAATTATTTAGCTTGTGGAATTATTCCTAAGGAGCTAAATAAACATGCACGAAGAAAATTAATTTTTGATTCAAAGAAATATTTATGGGATGACCCATTTTTATTTAAAATTTGTGCAGATCAGATGATCAGGAGATGTGTCCCTAAAGAGGAGACCACTCAGATAATCCACCACTGTCATTCTGGGCCATGTGGAGGTCATTTCAGTGGAAGTAGGACAGCTGCAAAAATTTTGCAGTCTGGATTTTTCTGGCCTACTTTACACCAGGACTCTTACAGTTTTGCAAAAAGCTGTAATGAATGTCAAAGAAGTGGGAACATTTCCCACAGAAATGAAATGCCTTTAAATGGGATTTTAGAAATAGAACTGTTTGACGTATGGGGTATTGATTTTATGGGACCTTTTCCCATCTCAAATAACTGCTCCTACATTTTGGTCGCTGTAGACTATGTATCTAAATGGGTGGAAGCTATGGCTTGTCATTCCAATGACGCAAAAACAGTAATTAAATTTTTACAAAAACAGATTTTTTCCAGATTTGGTACCCCACGTGCCCTGATCAGTGATGAGGGTACACATTTTATAAATAAAATGTTGGAAGACGTATTGGAAAAATATGACATTAGGCACCGGGTAGCTACCGCTTATCACTCGCAGACCAATGGGTTAGCCGAGCTCTCTAATAGAGAAATCAAAGGGATTCTTGTTAAAGTGGTCAAACCACACAAAAAGGATTGGGCATCCAAGTTGGATGATGCCCTATGGGCGTATAGGACTGCCTATAAGACTCCTAAAGGGATGTCCCCATATAAACTAGTTTACGGAAAAGCCTGTCATTTACCTTTAGAGTTAGAGCACAAGGCTTATTGGGCCATCAAAGAATTAAACATGAGCCCTGACGAAGCTGGCAAGAAAAGATTCTTACAAATTTGTGAACTGGAGGAACTTAGGAACAACTCTTATGAAAATGCCAAACTTTATAAGGAAAAAACGAAAAAATGGCACGATAAGAAAATTATTCCTAAGGAACTTAAAGAAGGTCAGCAGGTGCTCCTATTTAATTCCAGATTAAAATTATTCCCAGGAAAGTTAAGTTCCCGATGGACAGGGCCATTCACGATAGCAAAGGTTCACACCTATGGAGCTATTGAATTGATCGATCCTGAAAAAGGTACAATTTTCAAAGTAAACGGTCAACGGGTAAAACCTTTTTACACACCGTCAGAAACAACAAATGAAAACCCAATTTAACTTTTAGTATGAATACCGGGAGACAAATATTTTTTCTTTACATGATTCTCCTAAATATGTTTACATTTTCGGACCAATCCAAATTTTTGTATATAAATTCGGCCCAACAAACAAGCCTTTCAACATTTTTCTCAAAGCCCAAAACACAAGACTTTGGCCCATATGTAAATAAAAATCTGATATGTTTGGCCCAAGTATAAAGGTTTTGGCCCACTTAACTAAAACAAAAACTGATTTTAAAACAAAAATAATATAAATTCTGATTTATTGTCTTAATTAAAAGAAAAGGGAAAATAAAAAGAAAATCAAATTATCAGTGCAATTAATGCACTGACGTTTTTGTTTGTTGGAGGCGCCGGCTCATGCAGAAGAAAGAAGACCAAGAGGTCATCTCTACAAATTTCTTTCTCTTCACTCTATCTGTCAATCCATCTCTCTCACTCTCTCTGTTTCCCTTCGCCGATCAAAGAACCCGCCGGCGACCACCGTCCGCGCCGATCAGTCTCGTACCACCGCTGACAGAAGGTACGACCTCGTACCATCTCTGCCACCCTGACGTCTGCAACCACTTCGCCGCCTTCGATTTGACCTTTTTCTTCTCTCGACTGTCGACGCTAGAACCCACCGCCGCCGACCATCCTCGTACGACCACCCTCTGCTCCGTCGACGAGACGTCTCTCGCATCACCACCACCCTGCAACCTCCATCACCATCACTCGGCGACCACCGCCGCCGTCAACATCGACAGCCGAGAAAAACCCTAACCCCTCCCCTTTTCTTCTTTCGACGATGGGAAAATCAAACCCCCTCCCCCCTCCTATAAATACGGGTAAAACCCCATCGCAAACCCCTATCCACATCATGCCAACTAACATCGGCCGGAAGAAACGTACTCACCGCCGTCGCACTCGATCGGTGAACCGATCCTTTGTCGTGCCGACTACCGCAAAACCATCTCTCTCTGATCAAGCCTCGCGAACTACTTCGGAGGTCGAGCTCATCCCGAATGTGGCCTCGGACTCGATCCGGGCCTTAGCCGATGCCGCCGCCATGATGACCACCACCGAGGGTCCCAACGATAAAGGAAAAGGGATCGCCGGTATGGATATTGACCATCCAAAACCTCCACAGCCGAGACCCACATTTGACTTAAACAGCACCCCTGGTGAACCCTCGGTCACATCCCACGGCCAAACCGTAACCCTAGAGACCCTCATCGATAACGCCAATCGGACCCTAGCTATTAGCCTAGCAAACTCTCACCTCGTACCACCCCCACTAGCCTTAGGTCAGATACAACATACCCCCGGCCATCCATTCTTGGTTGTGAATCCATATGTTCCCCCATCCACAGATCCTACGATCATGATGCTTAATGCATATGGCGTTCCCGTCCCGTATGTGCCACCACAGCCTACTTATGATCGACCCAACCCGTATTACACCCCACCACAAATTTCAGTTTCACCACCCACCACTGTCTCGGTTGCTCGCGCTACGGTTATTCCCATGACCACGACGCCCCGATTGAACCCCATTCCCCCAATCAGACACGTTTATAACCGTCGTTCCTCAACTGCTAGAAACCCTACCCCGCCTGCTCCTAACCCTATTTCCTGGGTACCACCTTCGGTGCCCCGCTCCAGCCGTGATGCTCAGGCCTCTCGACAAACTCGAGAGGAGGTACGACTCTCAACACTTTTAAGTAACGAAACAGCTTTTTTACGCTTTAATGTATATATTAATAAAATTGCACACTCGCCAAAAGGATTCCTCGAGGACACGGTTTCTCGACTATCCAATATAAAAAAGGTGATCACCACGCACGGTTGGGATATTTTATGTGCCGTACCCAACCAATATAATTTAAGTTGGGTACGTGAGTTTTATACAGAGGCATCTATCAGGAAAACGCAACAAATCCCCGTCCGGGGAATACTTGTTGACTATTCCCCAGCCTCCATCCATGCACTTTTAGGCACGCGTCCTCACATCAACTCGAAACTAGACGCTTTACGTAAAAACTTGTCAAAAGATGATTTGGATGATATATTGTTAACCCTTACCATCCCGGGCTCGGATTGGTATTTTGAGGGTCAAGTTAGGCACTTACGAATAAAAAGCCTTACTAACGAGGCTAATGTTTGGGCCCAGTTTATCAAGCATACTTTGTGTCCTACAAGCCACAACTCTAAACTGGGTATTGATAG
This sequence comes from Centaurea solstitialis, assembly GCA_030169165.1. NCBI lineage: Eukaryota > Viridiplantae > Streptophyta > Magnoliopsida > Asterales > Asteraceae > Centaurea > Centaurea solstitialis. The sequence goes on from CM058042.1 coordinate 17,707,903, forward strand.
AGTATTAACTTTATACTGTATACTTAAAGGATATCTGTTTGATGTGGGTGTATTAATATCCACTAATATTAAAACAAGTTGTACCCGGATTAATTGTTGACTCTTGTACCCTACCATTATCCATGGATTAATGGCTAAGGTCAACGTTTGGATTTTTCCCACGGACATTTTTCCAAAAGAAAAAATGGTCTTAGGTAGGAAAGTTTTGGGTAAACTATTACGCTCTTGCCCGTCCAAGACGAGTACTATCTCATCACAAAGCGAACCGTCACCAAATTCTTGTATACCCACTCCTATGGACCATGCTCAAGCTGAGCAATTTGTGGCTAACCCTCATTTTAAGATGCAGGATATCCGGGAGCTTTTCCGCATGCATCACAACCATCAGAGGACTCTGAGTTGGATCTCGCGCGTTCTGTTCGAATTCCGTGCATACGACGTCCATCGTGACAGGATATGGCGCGATACGGTCCGTGTCTTGAATAGGGATCTCCTGTACGGCCTACCTTCGTATCCGACTCTGCCACCACTGGAGCCTATGCTCCACCCTCCTACTCACCGACAGTAGGCCGTGGTTTGATATCTCTCTCCTCTCTCTAACTTTACTTTATGTTTCCGCATGATACCGCTTTCATTACATAGCTTGAGTTTTAAGATATCCTTAGCATGGTTTATCTTTTCTTGCATATTTGAACATAAAGTTTAGGGACGTGATCCTACGTGTCCCGAACGAATATACGGCTGTTTTTGTTACAATTATATGGATCCTTTGTTACATATTAATCCATGAGTCCAATTTATCAAACCACATGGCTTCCACTTGCATAAACCATGCATTTGTTTGTTTTCACGGCTGTTTGAGCATGGCACCAAGCCACGGCTTTCCCGGCTTATCCATTAAGCCAAGTATGGTTGATTGGGCTTATTTGAATAAACAACCCCTTGGCTGTTGATTATTTGCACATAACGCATGTGTCATGATACGCACTTCACGATTTTTAGATACACACACACACGCGTGCATGCTTGGCTTATTCATTAAGCTACCATGCGGCTGTTGGCTTGTTACGGGCCTGACCCAGGCACGGACCAAAACAGCCCCCCCCCCCCCACAATTAAAAGTGTGTATGTAACCCCCGTTTTCTTACCCATATCGTACATGCATGCATATTCAAATTGATCATAAAGCCCCTAAGCTGTGATAATCGTGTTGTTTGCCAACCAAATGATCGTTAGGATTGGGTATGGTAGATTTTACATACGGCTGTTTATGGGCCATCCACACACACGGCCGCAGGCTGCTGTTTGGTAACAACACGAACACATGGCCGCTGTTTGGACCACGAACTACAAACGCCCGGATCTCGATATTTTTCCTATCACATACACGGTTTATTAAACTTGGTTGTTAACCATCCATAGATACGAAATAAAATTCTTTTCTTTATCACTAACTATGAAACCATTTTTGTTTTAACTTGTCGTCTACTAGCTTTTGGAGAAAAGTGGTACCTCTTATCTTTTCAAAAACCACTCCCAAACCATCGAAAGCTTTTATTTTCCTTACACGTTTTCCACTAACTTAACGCTTGATGCAACCTAAGTTGTCTCATAACCACTGTGTTTTCTCAAAGACAGCAAATGAATTCAAAATTTTGTTTTGAATTTTTTTATCTTATTTGACTTTTATACAAACACATTTGCTTGCGTGACACATTAAGGTTAATCTTTGATTAGTAGCATGTAATTACACTTTTGTAACTTCTTCCAGAAACTACGCTCACAACTAACTTCTCTCACCATCTGTTATACACTAACCCTCCATTCACACAGCTTTTTGACCAAACTTTATAAGTTCGGCCAATTTAACTCTCACCTCTCATATTGGTTAACAGTCCTCTGATAAGCATCACTTCTCTTTGCTTGAGGATAAGCAAAATTTTAAAGTTTAGGGATGGATAAACCCCCCCCCCCCAAAGCTAACATGCAGACAATACTAACCCAAATTTTTTTTTCTCTCTCTTTCCTATACTATTACCCATCCCACTTCACATAAACTCACAAAGATGAGGTGTGTGGCAAATCATCAAAATAACACATAAGCCAAAATAGGCCTATGTCATACCTCAATATGAGATGATGGCAGTAAGATTGTGCCATTTTGCAAGACGTATAAGTACAAAAGTACAATACGCACCTACAACACCTCTCTCTCTAGAACGAACCCTTGAGCTAACCTTGAGACGGAAGAAATAACAAAGCTAACCATGCGCTACTTTTCACCTGTTAACACTAACTGTCAAACTAGTAAAGGTGTCGTATAAAGTTCTATTTTGTTATTTTTATCATCTTCGGGAAAACGGTCAAATGACAACTTATCGTTGACAAGATAACAAACCTAGTGAGATTTTTTGTTTAAATTCCTTTCTTTCTCGTCGCTTGAGGACAAGCAACCACTCAAGTTTAGGGATGTGATAGGGTAAATATTTTACCCTTATAACTAACGTTTTTGCTTATTTTTCTCACCCCTTTTACGTGTATTTCGTCAAAAACTACTTTAATTATCGTTACATGCATTCTTTTAATAACAAAAAAAATATTTATGCAAACTCCCAGCGTTTTATTACTTAAACTTACGTTAATTTATGTGTTTTCAGGGATCGGTGTCATGGGCCAACTTTTGCGGATTTCTCTTTTTGGATGGACCGGACAACCTAATTCTCGAAGATGGACCAGAATGGATGATAGGCTGTTTTCGGTGGGCCAGTCGAAGCCCACGGCTGTTGGGCCGAAGCCCATGTTGATTTTGGATCCAATAATTGGTTTTCTTGGCCCATGGCCCATGAACACTTATCTATATATATGTGTATGTGTAGATCATGAAAGGTGTCCCAAAAACAACTCTAAGTATAACTAGTAGTAGTATAAACACTCCTTAGATCATCATCATCTTGGTTCTCGGTTTTTGCACAAACCGAATCCAAGACCCTTTTGGCCTTTATCTTCCACAAACACTTCTTATTACTTTGTAAGTTCGGTTTTCCTCTCGGTGAGGCCGAACAACTCTTTTGAAACACTTGGTATCGGTTGCTTTCGGGTTTGGTAACACACTTTTGTATTCCCGAAAGTCATACCAAGTGTTTGGCATTATATTACTTCGTTTAATCTACGTATCATTTTCCTTTATTTTAAGTTCTTATATCATTGCAATTGTGTATTTGAGTAGTTATATAGATACATATATATATCTATGCTTGTATGTTAAATTCATATAATTAAAATATAAATATATGCATAGATATACATATACATATACATATAAGTGTTTGGTTAACGTTAAGTTACATTTCTTTTAGTTGTGTTTAATTACGTGCGTATAACTGGTCAATTTTCCAGTTTACTTTTATATCACTTGTTTAAATTTTCACTGGTCAATTCCAGTGCCTGCACCTTATCAACTGTTTTAATTATTGCATTCTATAACTACTTTTGTGATACTAACGTTTTCTTGTTCAATTAATTATTAGTTCAAAAACAGCCGTAAAACACACCCAAGCATGATAGGCTAATCTCATAGCTTGGGGTGTAAGGTCAATTTCGGGATGAAACTTTGGTAAAGAAAAAAGTATTTTATATAAACTCAACTTTTGTCACTTTAAGTTTAATGCCTCATTAAAGATTGTCCTTGGATTTTTACCGGTTAATCAGAAGTACGAAAATGCGGTAGCTTTTCAGAAGTTACTAAAATGTTATTTTGGGGATATATGAGTGGGTGACAACACTCGTTGCTATTATCTCACGTCTTTAGCATTTCATTAAAGAGTATGTCTAAAAATTAACTAGTGATAATCCAAGGACATGAAAATGTGTTAGTCTCTTAAGGGACTACAGTTGGCACTATTCCTGAAGTTGGTATCAGATCTTATATCCCATTAAAGATTATAACTAATTATTTAACGATGAGTCAGACGCATGAAAATGTGTTAATCTTTTAGTGGTTACGTAAGTGTTGATTTTTAATATATTTTAACATTTCATTAAAGATTGCACCTAAACTCATCAATAAATAATTGGGCTATATGAAAATGTGGTAACTTTTCAGAAGTTACTTGGATATCATTTCTGCATAATTGAGTTTATTAATTTACTTCCTATCCAATTTATCTATTTTATTCCAACTAAAAGACTTTACACCCCTGGTTCCTTTTTATAATTGTTCTCTTAAAGTAGCTCATAATCAACCAACCAACCAAAATACTTTTTCATCCAAAACCCCATTTGAAATTAACTTTCACAAAAACTAAATCTCGAAAGATTGTTTTCACCGCTTCTCTGTGGGATCGATATCTGGTACTTGTACCATTTTTATTACTTGTTTTGGAAAAACGACAGTAATTGGAAGTTTATACTTGGACCGAAGGTTACTTGTTTTATTTCTTTTGCACACCTGTTTTTGGCACCGCTGTCGTTCAAATAATAATTAAAACATAACAAGAACAGGGGGTCCTGAAATCAAACGAACAGAGAGGAAGAAACGTCAAAAATGGAGACTATTGTGAAGACAACGAAAATATGGAATTTCTTAGCTTCCAAGACTCTTTCTTTCTCTCCAAGCCAGTTATCTTATTCCCAAAGAAAGGATCTTTATTAGATAAGGAAGGAAGATCAGATAACTATTCATTTGCCTTATCTGATACAGCTTCGCGTCGCGAAATGGAGTTTCGCAATCGCCAGATCCTTCTACCGAATTATTATAAATAAAGCCCTTGGCCATTCAGTTTTAATCATCCTACAACTTATTTTCTCTTCATAATTAGTCAATAGTATGGGAGCCATCTAGGGTTTCCCACCCGAGAAGATGGAGGATCGATGTAACAACGCACGAGGAGATGGTTCGAGAGGATTATACGTCAGATCTACCTGTCTATAGTTGGTTTGTCTTAGGATCTATGATTAATATGTCTTTGTGTTAATCTCTCAATGTGTTACACTTTGGATTAATGATTTTATTTGGTTTGATTTATATTCATGATGGTTGTTTGAGGAGTCCCAAAATAGGTAGAGAACAAGATGATGACAATGAAAACAAAGAGAGATTTGGTGATGTAATTGGTGATGATGATATGACAATGAATATTCTTCCAATGATTGAATAATACTAAAATGGAGCAACCAAAACATCAACACCAAACCATAGGTATATCACATTCCTTATATAGTACCTGGGTAGGGAAAGTTACAGGATTAGCCCTTGGAGTATAACTCCTTACAAAATAAGCACTAAACAAAATGAACCTTAAACTAGAAATGGATAAATGACAAGATAGACCCTTCTACTTCTTCACAACCTAAAGAGGGTCTAACATTGTTAATTCTTAATTGTTCTAGTCAATCATAATCTTAACTTTCGCTACTTGAAATCGTTGGTTGGGTGTGTTTATTATCTGACAAGTAATAGGCAGACTCCTATCGGGTAATCAACCTCTCTTATCTTTCACTTTGGTGACATGGTAAGCAGTCTCTTTGGATTGAAGTAGACTGAAAAGTAGGGTCCAATAATCTGGTTATGAACCTCGCTAGATAACATGGATAAATTCATCTGAATGAATCCTAGGGAGTTGTCATATCATTATGTTAAAGGATTGGATTAGACCATTGTAAAAGTATTCTTAATTCATTCATTGTGAATACAAGTATCTCTGATGTGTGCTTGTTTATCAGTTTTCCACTTCTGGGTAGTTTTCTTTATCATTAATTGTTCTCAGCGGTAAGAATGATACATGAACTTGCTTACACTATATTATACCCGATCAGGTACGCTTTCCTGTGAATGTGTAATAATTAGTTGGGTAATTTTAAAGGGTAAAACTTGGTTTGTTTTGGTTAATAATTTATATATATATATATATATATATATATTTTCATGCATCAGTATGCATATATGTTTCTACTACATTATATTATAGCCGATCAAGTACGCTTTTCTGTAAATGTGTGATAATTAGTTGGTAATTTTAAAGGGTAAAACTTGGTTTGTTTTGGTTAATAATTTTATATATATATATATATATATATTCACAAATCAGTATGCATATATGTTTCTACTATTTCTAATTTTGTACATATGCATTTTTATGCATATATATTTTATAAAAATGCTATTTTTTGTTAATAAAGTTTAAAATTTCTACTAATTTCTTTTCAGTTAATATATGTATATGAAAATGCATATAATTTTGCTTAATTTATAAAATAGCTTATAATTCATTCTTATGGATAACTCAGTCATTTATGACTTTCAGACTCTTAATTCAGATATAAAGGTAAACACCAACATTAATTTAAGAAGACAAACATGTTTATCCATACAAGACATAATGAAAAATTTGGTAAACATCCCCTACGTTTCAGTTAGCCCGCTCTCATGCATGTGTGTACTATTTATTCATTCATTTTATTTATGTTATTTTTGTCATGTGTGCACTATTTATTCATTCATTTTTTTTTGTCATGCATGTGTGCACTATTTATTCATTCATGATCTTTTTTTCTTTTCTTTTTTTTTTGAAAAGGAGACAACTCGCAAACCTCTCATGATATTATATACATCAAATCCTGATTACATATCCTTGTCGTTTACCGTAAGGTACTACTTATTCTGAAAGTTGGGTCTAAATAATAATCAACGGGTGTTGTTATGGGCACCCCCTATGCCTATAAAACAAGTCAAAAACCGCCTAGGAGTTTGAAAATGGCTATTTTAAAATATAAACGTCAACTGTTTTATGACAAAAACCGTCTAGAAAATTGAAATTATGTCTTTTCATAGACTAAGAGGGGGTGTAATGATCCTCACCCATAATCAACCATCCAACTGATGTCACAATCATAATCAACAATCATGTGGGGTGTGTGCTTGTTGAGCTGATGCCTTATTGACTCACTAAATAGAGGATAATCGTTTTCCTTTTATGTATTAATGTAAGCAAAACTCTTATATGGCTTGAACACTTACCCGGTAAGCGCTTACCAGTAAAATTGAACACTATCACCTATCAGATCGGACAATATTTTAGTCTCTCAAAACGGTATCGTATGCAACAATTTACCTGGTAAGCACTAACCGGGTAAGAGTTGTTGATCTCACTTACTAGGTAAGATTATAGTCGTTGTCATGTTCATCCCGTATGGTAAATTCATTGAGTAAGCACTTACCGAGTAAACGGCTTCTTAGTTACCTTTAGGATATAATGGCCTTGTATATCCCAAGTTCCCTAGTAGTGTATAATGTATTTGTGTAATGATGTTGTTGTATATATTGTTGTACCGGTTAAAGTTTTGCATATGACTGACATTTTTTAAAGAATAATGTTTACCATCCTTTTGATTCAGGCCATAGTTGAAGTGCATATCACTAACAAAAGATTAACACCATAATTATATGATAAAAAAAAGACCATATTAGATTAACTTAAAACACTTGGAAATGAACATGAAAATCCTATGATGATTGATGCCCATGCTCTTACCTGGAAAGCTAAAGCCACACCAAATTGATAAACAAAAAGAATTAGGCCTTGGGGTGCTTTCTTTGGCTTGTCAAGATGGGCGGCTGCCTTTTTATTTAAGTTAGTATTTTTCCTTTCTTAAAGAGTTCCACTATCATTTTGTAAGGGGCCTAGGACCCACCACTTACACATGAATCCGCCGCTCCTAGGTGGTAGCCGGTAGGTAAGTTACCCAAAGTTTTTGGGTTTTGGTCCCTATGGTTTGGATTTGTTACAAAGACTGATCTGTAAACTTTATTTACTATATGAATGGGTATGTATGTGGTTTGCACTTTGTCATAATATTCGTCTCTAGTCCAAATGGTCATCATCTATACCATCTCTTAACTACAAAGGAACAATGGTTGTTTTACCAATTATTAACCTTTTTCTTTGTGTGAATTATGAGTTTGATCCCTATGGTTCTTTGAAATTTTGGATTAGATCCCTCTTACAAATTAATTATAGTCATTGTCATTATGGTTTCACTATTATTACGAATCAATATCATCTTTTAACTACAAATGGTCATCTATACCATCTTTTAACTACGAAGGAAAAATGGTTATCTATACCATCTTTTAACTACAAAGGAAAAATGGTTATTTTACCAATTATTAACCTTTTCTTTTAATGAATATTCATCTTCTACATAACAAACACTAAACATTAAAACTTATATAATCCTAAACATCCCCTACGCAAATGATCTTTCCTAAAAGGCATGTAGAGGATAGGTTTTAGATATATACCAAGTGAATTTGAAAATCAATATCAAATTAAATAGCTTCAATGCATTGATCATTTGTACAAAGTATAACTTGAAAAGTTTAACATTTTCGATATACATGTCCTAAGTCGTATAAAAGTTTTATTATGTGAAGTGTTTGGATTTGACAGGGGATCGATGGATGGTCATCACCAATTCCAGCAAGTGAGACCAACACTCCATAGTCATGAAGTTATCGATTCAATCTTGGTGTAAGGCTTCATATTTTAGATTTTTTTATTCTATTGAATCAAAACCATTAGAGAAGAGTGTGTGTATATATAGAGAGCGAGACAAAACCATTTGTAAACCAACAAATGGTTATAAACTATGTTTTTTTTAGAACGGCAAAGGAAAAATGTGCAAGGAAAGAGCTTTAGCAAGTCTATCACCCAAGCCCAAGCACACTTAAGGACTTACAACACTAGCAAGACACTAGAATGAAAACAAGCGAGAAAAGCCAAAGGGAGATGGGGATCCAAAAGCAAAACCTACACAAACAACCAAGAGACTAAGCATCTAAAGGATATAAACTATGTAAACCTATGAAATCCTGTAAAATTCTATAAAACATTTCCATATTTCATATTTCCGTATTCCTTATGAATCCATATCATTCTTTAATTATTTTGATCAACGGCTATTATTAGGTTTATTTCTATACTCTTTTAGTGGTTCACAAATGAAACTGACTATATATATATAGGATCAGGTTCAAGTGTGAACTCGTCTTTAATTGTGAATGTGGGGACTACTAGTATCGTGTCACGTGACAATATTCAGTTTGAATAAAACTTAGGCGCCGATTCAAATTGCCACATGGCGCAATTTTAGTGGTCCTCACGTTCACAATGAAAGATGAGTTCACATTTGAACTTTCCTCTATAGGGTCATGTTCATTTGCAAACCACTCTTAAAATACAAACCGTACAAACTATCAATTTCGTTGGATAAGTTAATAAAAATATTCATGAGATTGTTTAAATTGATAAAAATATTCATGAGATTGTTTAAATTGATAAAAATGTTTCATATAATTAGTTTTTTGATAAAGTTATTTCATAAATTTGTATTTTTTATGTAAAATAAACATGTTTCATCAGAATAGGAAAAGATACATGAATCGATTTCATCATAATGAAAAAAAATACATAAAAAGCTTTCATTTTTACATGAAAAACATCAAAATGTGAAATAATTTCGTCAAAAAATGAATTATGTAATATAATTTCATCATATTAGAAAATTTCATTAACTTAACTAATGAAACCAAGAGTTTGTACGGTTTTTATTCTACGAATGATTTGTATTTGAACTTCCCCCATCCCCTCTCTCTCTCTCTCTCTCTCTCTCTCTATATATATATATATAACTCGATTTTAATTGTGAATGTAAGGACAATAGAGGGTACGCCACATGACATATTCACTCTGAATAATCTTCAGAGTGAATAACATTGAATGTTGTGTTATTCTCTCTGAATGATACATGATTATTCAGAGTGAACATAACACGTGACGCACTCATGACTCTTCTCAATAAAATTTGAGTTTGTAGCCAAACTTTCGTATGTGTATATATATAATATATAAAGAAAAGAAAAGAAAAGATATAATTATAAGTAGAGCTAATTACATTTTTGGTCCCTGTGGTTTGGTGATTTTAACATTCTGGGTCCATTTTTAGAATAATTATGGATTTGGTACCTGTGGTTTACATTTTACAACGCTTTGGGTCCACAATTACTAACACCGTTAAAAATGTCTGTTAACTGTAATAAATACAAGGGTATTTTAGTCTTTTTAGTAATTTCTTTAATTTTCAATTATTTTTTTCTTTTCTTGTGATTTGATTTATTTATATTTTATATATTACATTATATTAAATATTTATCATCTGTTTATATAAATATAGATATACATGTGTTTATATATATATATATACACACACCCATCTCTTCTTCTTCCCAAAACCACCACCGCCACCACACCTCCGACCACCGCCACCAGCAACCCCCACCATCTTCGACCATCCATCACAACCACCATCCACCATTTTTTGTTATATCAACAAAGAAAAACCCTAAATTAACATACCATGATTTGGGGGATTCAAGAAAATTAGAAAGAAATTGGGTGGATTCAAGCAAAAACTTGAGGGGACTATCTTCTAGCTTTTATTAATCGATGTAGAAACAAGAATTGAAGATGAGTAGCATATTTGAGTTTGATTTTTGTGGGTTTGGATTAAGGTTTGAGTTTTTTTAGGGGCCTTTTAATGAAAATTTTAGGGGTTGGTGGTAATGGATGTTGGTGGGTTGTTGGTGGTGGTGGTGGGTTGTTGGTGATGGTGGTGTGTTTTTGGTGGTGGTGGGTTGTTGATGTTGTTGGTAGTGGTGGTAAGTTGTTGGTGGTGGTGGGTGTTGTTGGTGGTATTTGGTTTGGTAGTGGTGGGTTTTTATTGGTGGTGGTGGGCTGTTGCAGTGGTGGTGGTGGTGGTGGTGGTGGGTTGTTGTTGGTAGTGGTGGTGGGTGTTGATGGTATTTGGTTTGTTGTTGTTGTTGTCGGTGGTGGTGGGGGGTTGTTGTTGGTGGTGGTGGTGGTGGGTGGTGGGTTGTTGTTGTTGGTGGTGGTAGTGGTGGTGGTTTGTTGTTGTTGGTGGTGGGTGTTGGTGGTATTGGATGTTGGTGGTATTTGGTGTTAATGGTATTAATTGTTGATGATATTGATTGTTGAAAAAGATGGAAGTCAAATCAAAGAGAAAATATTAATTAAAAAAATAAGAAACTATAGAAAGACCAAAATACCCTTGTATTAAATCTATTTAACATAATACTTTAACGGTGTTAGTAATTGTGGACCCAAAGCGTTATAAAATGTAAACCACAGGTACCAAATCCATAATTATTTTAAAAATGAACCGAAAGTGTTAAAATCACCAAACCACAGGGACCAAAATGTAATTAACTCTTATAAGTATGTTATTATTAATTTTTTTTTTTTAACAGAAAAGTAGATCTATAAACCTCTTACTTAGGTAATGATTGAATTTTTAAAGCATGAGAAGTTTGTTGACACGCCAGAATTGAGTTGGACAAAAGTGAAAGTGAGGAGATAGAATAGGGACGTGTTTGGTATTGTTATTCACTTTATAAAACGTGTGAGTCTTCTTCTTTCTTTATTCTTCCATTATAAATATTTGTGTCTCCATCTTTCTTCTTCCACTTCACCTTCACCTTCACCTTCACCTTCACCTTCACCTTCACCCATGGATTCTGTTAATTATCTCTCCGAACTTTTTGCATTCCATCCATCAAAGCTTCAGACATCATATCGGCCTTTGGGCAACCTAAAGGTTTACTGGAGCCATGGTGAGTAACCCCTAGATTCAATTTCACTCTTTTCTTAATTTCAGTTGTTAATTACTCTATCAATCTATTAAAATATTCTAACAACTGTTTTATTGAATAGATGGTCCTTTAAGAGGTGTTCAAAAGAAGATTAGAGATGCATTTGTGGGGATTGAAGTTGATGATTCATTTAGAGGTTTAATTCAGTTCTGGGCACCGGTAACAACGAGCGGTAGACAGCTTCTTATAACTTATAATCAGCCTTTTGCCCTTCCAAAACTTGAAAACATTCCCCAGTACATCGAAGGTCTTTGCGGATATAGGTTTTCTTCTCTCGAGTATCAGTATGATGTTGATGTGAATGGCCTTCAAGCTGAAGACAACCCTGCGATCATAAGTCATGGTGCAGCCTCTAAAGCATTCTGCAACAAACAACCCGAGTTACTTATAGATCAGAGGATTCACAACACAATTGGATTGATGAATTCGATGATGGTTCCTGTTTTTGATCCCTCTCAAAGCGAATGTGTTGGTGTGGTTGACTGTTGTACCAGATCCCCTGAAGAACTTCTTCTAGTGCTCAGAAAATTGAGTAATGCATTGGAGGTTTGTATTCTTATTATTATTTTTTAATATAAGGCTTCATTTCAACAATCTCATAACAATATAATTGCATACACCTGGTTATGTTAATTTTTCAGCTCATTAACTTCTCATTTGATCGTGAATTATAGCTTAATTTATATAAAACTATGTTGTTAGTGAACACTATATTGCCATTTTCTTGCTAAAAACTTCCATAAACCTTCATTTTCATTAAGTACATTTAATCTAATTTGCAATTTTGATTTGCAGAAACAGGGTCTTAAAATTGATGTACAAGAATATCTGCCATACAATGTAAGTGCCATAGTCGACATATAAAAGAATTAATGTTGTACAACTGTTGAAATTTACAATTCCTTGTGTTATTATCAGAAAATGGATGTGTAATTAATTACGTTATACCTTTGAAATAGACTATACACGGTCTCCAACATGCCAATGAGGATGCAGTCGTTGAGGCATTAGAGATCATTTCGCAGACGTATCAGATTCCTTTAGCTCAAGTTTGGTTTGCTTATGAGGATGCAGATCATGTGGCCTATTCATCTTCTTCACAACACACACAAGCAAAACGAACGATATGGCTCAAATTGACCGGTAAACGGGATAATGTCGACGATGAAGATTTTGATCTTTTTCAAGATTATAGTTATGCTTGTTATAAGATTCCTTTGGAAATGGGCAAAGACTTTTCTGCTGGGAGGACACTTGAAAACTATGAACCACACTTCTTCGAAAACATTCTGAATTTGAGTGCCAAAAGGCCAGATAGGTTATCTTCTATCTTGTTTCGGTGCAGTTGTTTTGTGATATACTTGAGGAGCACGGAGACTCCTGGTTTAGATTATGTTTTTGAATTCCTTTGGAGGGAACGTAGTAGGAATGATGCCATTTTGGAGTCACTATTGCTAACATTGAAAACGTATCTGCCAACCTTCAAATTTGCTTCTGGTACCAAACTTGGCGATGAGATAGATATTCTGGACGTTAACAATTCTGAAGTAGGTGAAAAGAAATATATTAAGGTTATCCAAAGAAGCAAAATGCCACTGCAAAGAGAAATGCAACCAAGGGTTGAGGAATCTCCAACGCTCGTGAGGGCAAAAGGCAATACAACGCAACCAACGGTTGAGGAATCTTCAACGCCATTGAAGGTAGGAGGCAAGACAATACCTATTACATTAACTCGAGAGCACATCATGTCACTATTTGGTCAACCCCAGCATGTAGCTGCAGCAAAGTTAGGAGGTAATAATAATCTTTTGCTTCCAAGATTACACTTGCTTTTACATAATTGAAATGATTATAAGGTTTGGCCTCTAATCACTTGGAAGTTTTTGGATATAACTATAACAAATGTCTCTTCCTTGTTTACAGTTTCTCTTTCTACATTGAAACGCAAAATCCATGTTGAAGGCATAAAGTGGCAAGGAAAATAATTACTTGACGAAGAATGAAAGCAACACGAATGAAGAAGAAGATAAAAGTGGAACAATTCGAGACAACAACAGAGAGACGTCTTTGGATGGAGTGGTTTAATATGAATCTTGTTGCTTATTATAAGCTCAAATGCCTTTACGATGACAGTGGATTTTATTTACTTTTAATGAAGATGTAACGTCGTCACAATAAATAAGAGTAATATTCAGTTGTGTTTGCTCCCACGAGATTCATCATGTACCAATCAACCCATTTGCTTTGTTTCTATGTACTACCGTCTCCAGGCATTTTTCTTATATGCATCCCACACTCCTTAAGTCCCAACCCCAGCATTGCTCACAAGATATGCATTGCTCAACTTGCATAACCCACATTAATCATAAAAATTGGTATTTTATTATGTGTTCTTGGAAACATTTAACATTACAGTAAAAGCCTTCGATTAGAGTGTGTTATGGGATTAAAAAAAACAAAAAACGCATTATCTAAAAAGCGTTATGACGGGTGTCTGAGTCCGGCAAAATTATAAAAGTACTAAAAAGTAAAGCCTATTACCTCTAAACACAAATAAATTGTGATAATGGTAAGTAGGGTCGTCTCCTCAGGGACTCAGAGTTAACCGAGAGTCCAAGACGTGATCGCGTGCATTTTCTTTACGTACATTAAATATATAAAAAGGGGGGGGGGGGGGGGGGGGGGTGGATGATCTATATTTAAACTAAGCATACAAAATAAATAAGGATTATAACAAGAACGAAATGAATTCTAGCAATGAACGGAAATCAACTCATATCTTGGATGGTGAGTAAGATGCTTAATCGGCAATGTACTATCGATAGAATTCGGAATGGCTTTGGACGATGATACGCATCAAAGTCCTATTGACTCAAAAACACAACTATCACGAGAAGCTCGGTGATTAGTCTCTAACTAGCTAAAAGTAATCAAATCACGGAATTGAAAACTAATGCTAGCCGCATTAAATTCAAGCAACTTATCACTTTTGACTAATAATCGAAGCCGACTATTACGATCAAATTATATAAACTCACAATACTAATATTCGACAAAACATCAAATATGTATTGTTTGCTACCTAAGCAACCCTATGAACAATTACGGATTCATGGAATTGACTAGCAATTCGAACTTAAGTTAAACAAAAACGAGGGATCCAACTCGAAATCATTAACGAAAACTCGAGAAACAATGCAACCAAAGTTTACATAAACAAAATTCTAACAAAGTAAAAGCCAAATTAAACTCCACACATCCAAGATTCAAAGTCGATTACATGTCCATTGCTAGAAACTAAAAGCTTAGCTACTCATATCTAACAACTAAAACAAAACAAACTTACGAATTAAATGCAGAAAATGTTAGATGAAGAACCCTAGAAAACTCCCAAAATCGTCACCCAAAATCTGCAATTCGGCCTTGTGTTCTTCCCTCCTCTGAAATTGAGAGTGTTCTTGTGTCAATCCCCCCTAATCGACGGTTTTTCTACCTCCTTTGTACTCCAATTTCGAGCAACCGCAAATAGGGGAACGTGGGCTGAAATCAGTCGTTCGCGGCTTTGGTGCGGCTTGTAATCGCTGATAACCCGCATAAAAGATGAAGAATTCCAAGATGAAACAGCACAAACGGCGGCTTGTTCCGCGGCTTGTTACCCGCCGGTGAGTTGCCCGGCTGAAGAATGAGAGCGAGAGCGAGATGGGATGGGGGCTGCTGACTTTTGGACGTCTTCCACATGGGCTGCTGATCTGGGCTCTTATTTATGTTTCTTTCGTGGGTTGTGCTAGACAAACACACAAGAAATTAAAACTAAATTAGTCCCCTTTTTTTTTTCTTTTTCTTCGTGGCTGCCATCAAGACATACAAAACCATTTAAACCCTTTTCCCTTTCTTTTTTTTTTATTTCTTTTTGAAGCTCCCACATGTGACAAACTAAATGGCTTTTAATTTCTTTTCTCAAATTAAATGGCTTCAAGAATTTAAATGTTAATCTAAATCAACATAGCCATTTTAACATCTAATTGACACCAACTTTAGGGAAATTTGACATAAAAAGATGTCTAAAATTAGTGATTATCACGTTACAAAAGTTTATAGGACTCTTTTACGCGTTTAACAAGTTTTTAGAACATTTTTAGATAAAACGTTTTATTAACTACTTTATCGGACAATATCTAGAAAAAATGTCCTATAATCACAAACGTTCTATAAAAAAATGGCTTCATAGGACACCTTATTTTGAAAATGTTCTAAAAATTTTGTTACGGCACTCAAAAACATCTTATTAACTTATTGCAACACCTTTAGATAATAAGTTTTTCTGTTTGGTTCTATAAACGTAGGTCTTATAAAACATTTTATAAAAATGCTTATTTATTCTAGACGTTCTACAAATTAACTTAATCTTTTTAATGTTACATGTAATTAATATGAAGCACATTGTTAAAATACACCAAGTTCTCGTATGAGACAAAAGAATATATATATATGGAATGGTTGAATGCAAGAGTGTAAATGGTTCTTCGTCTAATTCAGGGGCGGACCTCTAAAAAAATTTTAAACGGTAGCACAATTTGACTATAAGAAACGTATGTAGAAATATGTTTATCAAAAGCTATATTGATCTAGTTGTTGGTCCATTGCTTTTCAAGTGTAAGGTCTCAAGTTCTAGTCTTGTTGCAAGCAATTTTTTTAATAAACACAATAAATACGATGAAATAAAACTAAAATCAAGTAAAAAAATGACTCTAACAAGACTCGAACCTAAAACCTCAAGTTTGAAAAGCAAAGAACTTAACAACTCTACAAGGAAAACTTGTGTTTAATTGTAGTTTTAGAATATATATGGTGGCACAGAAAAAATTAATACGGTGGCACCTTTCAGAACATGTAATTTTTTACACTACAAGGAAGGAATGAAATGTGCCACCGTAGCCACAAGGCTAGTCCGCCCATGCGTCTAAAGTCTAAAACTAGTTAATACTTATGTTTTAATGTTTTTCCTCACGCATGCCTTAAAAGTAAATAATATATCGCAAATTCGCAATAACAAAATCCTAAAATCGAATAGTAAACTTCTAAAGTAGTGTACGACTTTCGTTCCTATAGTTTCCTATAGTTTGATAACTATAACGTTTTTCATCCTTAATCTTCAAAAATTGTTTTTTTTTTCATTCTTGTAGTTTCATTTTCGTCCACCCATCCAACTTTATTAAATTAAGTGGTAGGTTTGATTAAATTACATATTTGGTTTTATAGTGGACCATCTTTATATTTTTTTTTTATTCTCAATTTAAATAATTCACATTTTATTACTTCTTACTTTATTTATTTATTTTATTAAAACATTTTGATTTATTGGTTAATTATAAACTATTATAGCTTTAATAAAAAAAATCAAATAATTTATTACATTATTGATAAGTACATGATTTTTGATAATCACTAATTTTGAACATATTTTAATGCCAAATTTTCCCTAAAATTAATGGTATTTGGATGCTTAAAAGTCCCTAGAGTTGGTATCTTGGTTTTAGTCATTTAAGATGTAAAAAGAAAGAAAAAAAAATAGTTTTAATTTTGTTTGCATCACTTTCGTTGGCAGCTACCACAAACAAAAGTAAAAGAAAAAAAAAGAATTAATATGGTTTTGTTTATGACTTTGTGTTGGTCTCTTGTGTTGTTTGGCAGCCCACCACATGAAGAACAAGAAGAAAGTAATCACAAGGAAAAGAAAGGAGTCCAAATCGCAGCCCACATGAAGAAGAAAAGAAGCTGAAAAGAAATTCCAGTCCAAAAGCGCCTCCATCCTTCTCTCATCTTCCTCCTTTGTCGAACGCTCAAATATGGCTACCATAGTTGATTTTCAGATTCCATGGGTTCAACCCATGCCTCAACCCGCGGATCAAGTCTCGTCACATGTTGTATGGCACCTCAAAAATCATGTTTGGGTGAGCTGTTCCGAGAGTTCAACCCACGTCTCAAGTCTCGTTCTGGAAATCAAGTTCATGGGAGTTGTTCCGAGGGTTGAACCCACGTATCAAGTCTCTTCAGATGCTGAATTCACTTCTGAAATTCAGCCCACGTTCGATTTCAAGCGGTTTTTCTAATTGAAGTATAAAAGCCTTTGGAAAACCGTCAATTAGGGGGAGACGAATTGGGAGATTGATCGAGAACAAAAATAGGGAAGAACACAAGCCGAATTCCAGATTTTGGAAGTGAATTTTGGAGGTTCATCTAGGGTTTTTTCATCTTTCACTTATTCCAATCAGTTTGTAAGTTTTAGGTTTTAGTTATGAGTAGCTAGTTTTCTATTTCTACTGATGAGATTTTGATTAGTTTTATTTGAGATGATCTTGAGACTTATTTACATTTCAATTTCAGTTGATTTCCATGTTTTCAATCTCTATTTTAATTGTTGTTCATAATCGTATTATCGAATTTGAGTAGGATCCCTCATTTTTATTGATTCGATTACGAGTTGCTATCCGAATTTGAGAATCCGTAATTGTTCTTGAACTTTGGATAAGTAGCAAGTATTGCATCTTTGATCACCTGGTCATTTGACTTGTGTAAACTAATGTAAAGTAATGAAATGTAATTCCAAGTTAGAAATGATATAAAATCGGGGAAAAATCGGGGATCGGGGCGGGGTTCGGGGTAAGCAGTATCCCCGATGGGACGCCCCGATCCCCGACGGGGAACGGGGCGGGGACGGGGCATGTTTTAGATTTCGGTTCGAGGACGGGGATGGCCTACCCCGCCCCGAACCCGTCCCGTTGCCATCCCTAGGTAACATGTGTTGGTTGTTTGCTTGAATTTAGACTTTGCCGCCATGTGTTTTAATTTGGCATATATATATATTTTAAATGTATGCTATGAAACATAACGAAACATGTTTGAGTGTTTGCATTGAGTTGAAAGTTTGAAGAGATTGAACAATAACTCTCCATAACATATTTTTTTTTACTTTTTATAACATTTTTTATTTTATTTTTAAAATGTGAAACTGTTAACATGTTTATACATGCTCCGTTAAGCACTTTTTGTTATTGTTGGAAACTTAAAAATGTTGAGATATTTGTCCGAAAGTGTTAAGTTTATCATATTCATTGTTTTCTTATTAGGGCATTATTAACCATTTAAAAGGATAGATTTCATATTACTACGTGTTATACATCATCAATAGGCTTGTATAAGCAAGTTGAAGGGGTAAAAGGAAAGTACCTATTTTCAAGTGAAACACAAAAAAAGTACTCCATCTTTTTTAACGACGTATGTTTACCAAAGTTTAGTGATCACCTTTTGATTCCAACAAGTATTGTGCCCACTTCGATTCATCAATTAAGATAATTTCATTGCTATAATACTTGAATAAGATAACTTCATTGCTTAAGATAATAGTTAAAAAGGTAATTACGAGGAAATTCATTTATTTATCTCTAATTTGTACATATTTGTAAAGTAATATATATGCAAGGTGCTAAATAATACCTAAACTTACCAAAACGTTATATTTCATTCAGACATAAAGCATATAGACGGATTAAAATGGTAATATCAAATAATTGAATCTACATTAAATCCATGTCGTTTATCCATTAAATTTCAACTTAAATACGTCAATTAACGTGAGTATTGATGATCGAAGGATGAAATGGAAAAAAAGAATGATGTTGGCAGATTTGCAAGGCTGTGGAGTTTTAATCATATGTCACACATCAAAACTCTGATTTAAGCAATACAAGATGTTGAATCTTGAAAGCAAACACACACATATCTATGATTACTTTAAGAAACCTAAAAATAATGAATCTAGATTAAACTTATATTGTATACCTGGCCTAGAGATGGGTATAACGCTAGTTGCTTTTGTTTTATTAAAGCTTAATGGGTTGATATTAAGTAGACCTGGCAAAAATTGACACGACACGTTAACCCGACACGAACTCGACACGAAATAAACGGGTTTGGGTAACAGATTTCAACCCGTTTAAATAAACGGGTTGACATGACACGACACGAAAGTTAAACGGGTAAGGTTAGGGTCAAGCATATCAACTCGAAAATGACTCGACTAACCCGTTTATACATATATGTATTGTTGGGGATTGATGCGTATAAACGCGCAGCGGAAAAACAAAAAAATCAATTCCCAAGAACGGATCCAATCCTAACCTTTACAGATACAATTAAGGGTGTTTTGAGTGTTTACCTTTAATCGTGAAAAACACCGGAACGCAAGTAGGGGATACACCGCTACTGACACCTCGCGAGACTTGTTGCTAGACCACCTCTGGATTTGCCTCAGAAATCGATGGAGAGAGAGTGAGGGAGGGTTTCAGGTTTTTCTCTGGGGTTTTCTTTTTGATTGATTGATCGAATGAATAATAATTGGGGTTTTACCATATTTATAACTATAAATATGGTAATACCCATTAAAGAAAAGCCCGTTCAATTAAAAAGCCCGTTAAGGTTATTTAATTGATTTTAAACCTTTTATTTAATTAATAACTATTAATTAAATAACTTAACCTTTTTAATTAATTAACTATTAATTAATCCGATAAAATATACCAACTGATAATTTATATAAGTAAATAATAAATGACTATTTATTATTTATTTCTCACTCAATAATTAATTTATACTTAATTAATTATTCCATCAAACTGGTAAATCCACTTGATCTCAAATTGGGTGTGCAGCGGTGTGACCTACTAGTGTCTTATAACATTGGACACGGTAAACCCTGTTACTGTCTTGCACATAATCCTAACAGACTCCCACTTGTGCCAGACTAGTAACTGTACTGTTACCATTAGCCTAAGGAGGTCCCTAGCCAGACACTTAGGTTAACCAGGTTATAAGATCTCTTACATCCAGAGATACAATTTTCGGTTGAATTTGTACACAGGTTCATTCATTTTGCACACGATATTTCTAAAGTGATTTTAAGACATGGAGTGGAGGATTCATTTCTAAAAATCAAGTATTTCTTGACTCTGATTTCGATCGCCTGCAGTAACGGATATTACTAAATAACACCTGTTATTCTATCCGAGCGTGGCCACGCGTTTTCTGCCAATCTTAATCGTCAAGGGGCCCGGAAATATCTCTCTTTTGTAAGAGGTGCAAATTCCTTCTTGACTACTTGCATTTGGATCCACGGCTTCCGCTGCATCTAGTTACGTCCCGTATGGCCGCCCTGTTACGGTTTCAGCGTTAAAACGTACTAAGAGTACAGTAGTCCTCATGTTCCCAAACCAAGTATCTCAGGTCTAAGGACAACCTATCAAGTCAATGCTTATGACTAAGGCTCCATGAAGCAAACTTGATAACTGGTCACTTCAAATACCCAAACACTCTGATGAGTATTTATAAATACTTGGTCACATCACTTGTGCTTTTATTCTTTTCTTCGAATAAATCATCAAGTATTTATAATAGCGTTAAACTCCCTATTGAAATTCCCATTTCAATAAGTGGCTACGGAATTTTAGATTTCATACAAGACTTTGTAAGAATCATGGATACATTTAAATATGCGAAAATAGCTAATTTAGAACAATCATGAAAATAAAACCTCCATTTATTTCCAACACACTGTGAAATAAAACTTTACATGATTACATTGTTTCAAAATTAAACTATAGTAATAATTTAATAAACTAAAACTAGCTACTGGCGTCCAGGTACTGCATCCCAATGGAACTTGCATGTGCCTCATGCTTCACCCTTGCTAGTGGCTTTGTCAGCGGATCTGCGACATTTTCTTCTGTTGGAATCTTGCATATTCTTACATCTCCTCTTCCAATAATCTCTCGGATGAGGTGATATTTCCTGAGCACGTGTCTTGACTTGTGATGCTCTCTAGGTTCCTTTGCTTGCGCCACGGCTCCCGAGTTATCACAGAATATATCGATCGGTCTAGAGATACTGACAACCACTCTAAGATCCGATAGAAAATTCCTTAGCCAGACAGCTTCCTTTGCCGCATCAGATGCTGCAATGTACTCTGCTTCTGTAGTTGAATCTGCAATCGTGTCCTGCTTCGAGCTCTTCCACGAGATCGCGCCTCCGTTCAGGGTAAAAACGTAACCCGACTGTGATCTAAAATCATCTCTGTCGGTCTGGAAACTAGCATCAGAATATCCTGTGACGCTAATTTCATCCTCAGATCCTCCAAAGACCAAGAACATGTCTTTTGTTCTCCTCAGATACTTGAGAATTTTCTTGACAGCTAACCAGTGAGGTTCTCCTGGATTCTGTTGATATCTGCTCGTAACGCTTCCTGAGTAAGCAACATCGGGCCTGGTACATAACATGGCATACATGATCGATCCAATTGCTGATGCATACGGAACCGATTTCATTCTGTCCTGATCTTGACTAGAAACAGGACATTGTGTTTTACTTAACACTATGCCATGTTGCATCAGGATAAATCCTTTCTTGGATTCATCCATCCTAAATCTCTTTAGGATTTTATCAATGTATGTACTTTGGCTAAGTCCGATAAGTCGCTTAGATCTATTTCTGTAGATCTTTATGCCAAGTATGTAAGCGGCTTCTCCAAGGTCTTTCATCTGGAAACATTTGCTTAACCAACTCTTTACACTCTGTAAAGTTGGAACATCGTTTCCTATGAGTAGAATATCATCTATGTACAAGACCAAGAAGGTTACTATGCTCCCACTGAACTTAGTGTAGACACATGGCTCGAACTCACTTTTGGTGAAACCAAATTCTTTGATTCGCTCATCAAAGTGTAAGTTCCAGCTTCGAGATGCTTGCTTTAATCCATAAATGGATTTTAGCAGTTTACACACCTTATTAGGATTCTTAGGGTCTTCAAACCCTTCTGGTTGTTCCATATAGACGTCTTCTGTTAACTTTCCGTTCAGAAAAGCTGTCTTGACGTCCATTTGCCAGATCTCGTAGTTAAAATACGCTGAAATGGCCATAAGAATCCTAATAGATTTTAGCATGGCTACTGGCGAAAAGATTTCGTCATAGTCGATACCATGAGTTTGCGTGAATCCTTTTGCGACCAGTCTGGCCTTGAAAGTGTGTACATTTCCATCCATGTCGGTTTTCTTCTTGAAAACCCATTTGCGTCCAACAGCTCTACAGTGTTGTGGCAAATCAGTCAACTCCCAAACTTGGTTGTCGTACATGGATTGCATCTCATCTGTTGAGTCTAATACCACTGCTCTCATAAAGGTTAATACTGCTGGTTACCACTGCTGGTATTGGAAGGTTACTACTGCTAATGAAGATTGAAGTTTACTACTGCTGGTATGTGATGAAGGAATGAAGATCAAGGTTACCACTGCTGTATCAGATTACTACTGCTCTTGAAGATTACCATTGCTGATTTTGAAGTTAACCCTGCTAGTGCAAAGTTAACCCTGCTTATGTTTTTATCACTGCTATCAGAAGACGATAAGGAAAGGATTGTGATGACTTGAAGATATAGACAAGATACGATATGCTTGGAGATATTTTAGAGATTATCTTGTAGATCTAGTTTCCTTATTGTAATCTTTTATGTCGTATATATAGCTGATAGGTTAGTTATTGTTAGATACGAGTTTTTGATAGCTTTTGTGTTAGAATTAAGAGCCTCAAGATTGTTCTTTAAATCCCTGCAATAGAGAAGTATTGCACGTCTGTTTTGAGCCTGTTCAAACAGATTGGGGCTTGTAGTTGTAATCATTAAGCTATTAAGATCAATATACACAGTTTGTTTGAATTCATTGTTCTGTTTTTATAATCAAAGTGTTATTCCGCAAACTTCTTTGATTAAGTATTCTGTTCTTGATATTGAGATTCAGATCCTGTCAAGTGGTATCAGAGCTTGTGTTCAGAATACTTTTTAATCAATGGATTCCCAGGATTCTGTTCTTGTGTCCAAAGTCCCCATGCTCAAACCCAATGAGTTTGAGATGTGGAAAATCAGAATTAAGCAATACATGCTTCTTACTGATTATGCCTTATGGGAAGTTGTTGAACATGGACCCAGTGTCCCTGAACCTGCTGTGGCTGGAGCACCCCCAAAATCTGATGCAGACAAAAAGAGGAAGCAGACTGAGATGAAAGCCTTAAGCACTCTGCTGTTGGCCATTCCCAATGAATACCAACACCAGTTTTGTACCTGCCCTGATGCAAGATCACTGTGGATTGCACTGGAGAAGAGATTCTCTGGAACCAAAAGTTCCAAGAGAAATCAGAAAGCCCTATTAAAGCAACAATATGAAAACTTCACTTCTACAAAGAATGAGTCCATGACTCAAACTTTTGACAGGTTCAACAAACTAATTGGAGAACTTGCCAATGTAGATGTGAAGATGGAGAAGGATGAAGTCAATAGAAAATTCCTCAGATCTCTGAGTGAGGAATGGACTATGTACACTGTGTCATTCAGACAAGGAGATGACTTGGAGGATAAGGAGCTTGAAGATCTATACAATGATCTCAGGATTTTTGAAGCTGAAGTAGAGGCCAAAAGAAGACCAACTGGATACTCACATACTATTGCTCTCTATTCCTCTGAAAATCCTTCTTCTAATTTTAATACTGCTAGTACTGCTAATATTAACCCTGCTAATAATAACCATGACAGTACTAATGATAAATCATCTGTGTCACAGGATACTAATGGGGATGCAGTCTTGGAAGCATTCCTTGCCAATCATGTAAGATCTCCTCTGATCAATGATGATCTTGAACAAATCAATGCTGATGATTTGGAGGAGATGGACATCAAGTGGCAGATGGCCATGTTAACTATGAGAATGAAAAGATTTATAAGGAGGACTGGCAGGAACAACTTTGATGCCAAAAGAGGAGACCTTGCTGGATTTGACAAATCAAAGGTGAGATGCTACAAGTGCAATGAGCCTGGCCACTTTGCCAGAGAGTGCAAAGGGAGTGGTACTCATCAACAAGCCAACAATGGAGGACAAGCACATGCTCCAAGACCCAACAGAGGCACCAATTCCAACTCTTCTCAAGCCTTGGTATCACAAGAAGGCATGGGATTTGACTGGAGTGATCAAGCTGAAGAAGCTATCCAGAATCATGCTTTGATGGCCAAAATTACTGAACCTGAACTTCCAGCAGAGGTATCCTCTAAATTATGTTCTGATTCTTGTATTGAAACTGTTAAGAAGTATAGGGATCATAATCAGACTATGAGTGATACCATCAAGACAATGGAAGTTGATAGAAGAGAGTATAGGATAGTCATTGAGAATCTGGAGGACCAAATCAAATCCTATAAAGAGAATGAACTCCAGTTTGAGTATGACTACAATTACTGGAAGTGGGAGAAAAAGGAGTTTGAGAAGAAACTAGTAAAGTCTGGTGAGGAATTAGAATCTGTCAAGAAGGAATTAGAAAAAGCTAAGGAAGATCTTGATAAATTCTCTAAGTCCTCTAAAGCCTTGGAAGAAATTCTAAAGGCTCAAGTTCATGATGAACTCAAAAGAGGGATAGGATACCACAATACTCCTCCACCCCGAAATCACACCTATATTCCTCCTACCACAGATATCCTAGATAGACTAAACAGAGAGGAACTAAAAGAAGGAGTGTGTGATATAGATCCCTCAAGTAGTGATGATGAGGAAGAACAAAAGGGAAAGACTGAAAACAAATCCCAAGAGACTGTCCCTGAGGAAAATCAAATCCTCACCAATGAAAAGGGTGG
The DNA here is from genome assembly GCA_030169165.1 of Centaurea solstitialis. NCBI lineage: Eukaryota > Viridiplantae > Streptophyta > Magnoliopsida > Asterales > Asteraceae > Centaurea > Centaurea solstitialis. The sequence continues at coordinate 17,733,345 of CM058042.1, forward strand.
TATGCCCTTTGTACCCAGTAAGATTGCTACAGTCTCTAGGAAAGGGAATGAGAAAATAGTTGACCAGGAACCTGCAACTTCACAACCAAGTGTCAAAGGTGGTAAACCCACTCATAGAAATGACAGTGATCCTGGTACTTCTAAACAGCCTCAAACAAGTGCCAAACCAAGAGGAAACAAAAGGAATTGGAACAACCAATGGGCTCAAACTCATGGTGTTGATCTGAATAAGATTAACAAACCAAAACCCTGCTTTATATGCTGTAATCTCAACCATCTGGCTAAGGACTGCTACTATAACCCTTTTAATCAAAGAATGACTTTTCAAAATCAAAGGGTTAATTTTCAAAATCAAAAGCAGTTCCAAACTAGAAGGACAGAGTATAATAGTAGAGGGTTTGTTCCAAAACCTATTGCTATAAGACAATTTGTTCAGAAAAGTAAAAATCAACCTAAAAAGAAAGTCAGTGTCCAAAAGAAAAAGGTTGAAAAGAAGACTGTGAAGATAGTTACAAAATGGGTACCAAAAGCCTCACTAAGCAATACTACTGCTTCCACAAGCAGTGGTAATGAAAGTGTTGCTTCTGAAAGCAGTGGTAACAACCAAAAAGATATAGAGGTTAACACTGCTGCTAGCAATAGCAGCAGTGGTATCCCAAACACTGTTGCCACTACAAGTTCTTCACTGAGACAACCCATTGTAACTAAGTACTCAAGTCATGAGATTCCTAACAAGGATTATCTTTTAAAGCTTAACAGATTGACAGAGGTCAATTATGTTAATGAAAAGGGAGAACCAAGACCATATTGGCTTGGGTTCCCTCAAGACACTAACTTATTTCTTTAATGTGCAGGGCAACCCAGACAGGAATGAGAACTTATGGCATGTGGACAGTGGTTGCTCTAGGCACATGACAGGCAATAGATCCTTTCTTGAAAACTTCACTACATTCAATGGAGGATATGTTGCCTTTGGAGATAATCCAAGAGAAGGTAAGGTTTCAGGGAAAGGTAAGGTTACATGAGGTAAGTTAACCTTAGAAGATGTATACTATGTGGATCAACTCAGATACAACCTGATGAGTGTGTCTCAGGTGTGTGATAAGAAACTTTTCACTCTGTTCAGTGACACAGAGTGCATGATTCTTTCTCCTAAGTTTGTAGTTGATGAGAGCTTTGTTTTACTGAGAACACCTAGAAAAGATAATGTTTATTGTCTGGACTTAAATGGTATGCCATCAGAAGTAGTGAACTGTCTGTTTTCAAAAGCTTCAATGACTGAATCCTCTCTCTGGCATAGAAGGATGGGTCATATGAACTTTAAGACCATGAACTTACTTGTCAAAAATCAATTGGTCAGAGGTCTTCCCCCAAAAGAGTTCACACTTGATGATCATTGTGTAGCCTGCCTTAAAGGCAAGCAACACAAGGCTTCTCACAAATCAAAGACAATAAACACTATCTCTGCTCCTCTTCAATTATTGCACATGGATTTATTTGGACCCACCAATGTAATGAGTATAGGCAAGAAATCATACTGTCTTGTGATAATAGATGATTATTCTAGGTTTACTTGGGTTTTCTTTCTAAGAACAAAGGATGAGACAAGTGGACTGATCAAACCCTTTGTAAAGAGAGTTGAGAATCAGGTGAACCTTAGAGTGAAAGTCATTAGATCAGACAATGGAACTGAGTTCAAAAATGCTGATTTGAATTCCTTTTGTGAGGAAAAAGGTATTGAAAGACAATTCAGTGCTCCTAGAACTCCTCAACAGAATGGAGTTGCTGAGAGGAGAAATAGGACACTGATTGAGGCTGCAAGAACCATGTTAGCAGATTCTAAACTACCAATCACTTTTTGGGCAGAAGCAGTTAACACTGCCTGCTATGTGCAAAACAGGGTTCATGTGGTCAAGTCCAAGGGAAAAGCACCTTATGAACTTTTCAAAAACAAAAAGCCTTTTATAGGATTCTTTGTACCTTTTGGGTGTCCTTGTTCTATCTTAAATCTGATGATGGTTTCTTTGTGGGATACTCAATACAGAGCAAAGCAGTTAGGGTTTTCAATACTGTTTCTAGAACAATTGAGGAAAGTGACAATGTCAAATTCAATGAACACACTCCGAATGTGCATGGGACTGGTCCAGACTGGTTATTTGACATTGATTCACTCACTAACTCTTTGAACATGAGCAATGCAGTTGATACAGGTCCTATTATCAAGGAAAAGGAGACAGACACACCTTTTGTTCTGTTTCCTCCATCCACCATCAGTTCAGAAGAGAAAGAATCAGAGACTGAGGTACAAGAGGATGCTTCAGAGAATCAAGATGGAGACAAGGAGACTGAAGAGACTCCACAGCTTGAAAGCAATGTGGAAAATGAGACTGGGGATACAAGTGAAATCTATCAACCAGATCCCTCAGAATCTTGTCCTGATGATTCAAATTTAGGGGAACTCCTAGCTGAAGAACCCCTGCACCTGACAAGAACTCAAAAGAATCACCCTGCTTCTCAAGTGATTGGAGATGTGGCATCTCCTATGATTACAAGGAAGCAAAGCAGAGAAGCTGGATATGTGAATACTCATTCTGAGATGTTGTCATGCTTTCTTTCCCAGAATGAACCAAAGAAGGTGTTAGATGCCATGAAGGATCCAAGCTGGATAGAAGCTATGCAAGAGGAGTTACTGCAATTTGTCCTACAGCATGTTTGGGATTTGGTGGATCTCCCAAAAGGACACAGAGTAATTGGCACTAAATGGATATTCAGAAACAAGACAAATGAGAGAGGAATTGTAATCAAGAATAAGGCCAGACTAGTGGCACAGGGGTACACTCAGGAAGAAGGAATAGACTATGATGATGTATTTGCACCTGTAGCTAGAATTGAAGCCATCCGGCTATTCTTGGCTTTTGCATCTTACAAAGGATTCAAAGTCTATCAGATGGATGTGAAAAGTGCATTCTTGTATGGCGCTATTGATGAGGAAGTCTATGTCTGTCAACCACCAGGGTTTGAAGACCCTAAATATCCTGACAGAGTTTGCAAGTTGAGGAAGGCACTGTATGGTCTTCATCAAACACCTAGGGCTTGGTATGATACCTTGTCCTCATATTTGTTGGAAAACAAATTTGAGAGGGGTGTCATTGATAAGACTCTATTCATCAAGAGAACAAAGACTGATATGCTGTTGGTGCAGATCTATGTAGATGATATCATCTTTGGTTAAACAAAGGAAGACATGTGCAAGGAGTTTGAAGAACTAATGCACAAGAAGTTTAAAATGAGTTCTATGGGAGAACTAACTTTCTTTCTTGGTTTGCAGGTCAAGCAGAAAAGAGATGGTATCTTCATCAATCAATCCAAATATGTTGCAACAATGCTTCAAAAGTTTGGAATGAATGATGCAAAACCAGCAAGCACACCAATGGAAACTCACAAACACCTCACTGCTGATGTTGAGGGGGAGGAAGTTGATGTTCATCAATACAGATCCATGATTGGATCATTAATGTATCTTACAGCTTCTAGACCTGATATTATGTTTGCTGTTTGTGTGTGTGCTAGGTTTCAAGTTAGGCCAAAGGAGTCACATTTACATGCAGTCAAGAGGATATTCAAATATCTCAAGGGTCAACCTAAATTGGGACTTTGGTATCCTTATGACAATTCTTTTGACTTGGTGGCCTACACAGATAGTGATTATGGTGGAGCAAACCTGGATAGGAAGTCAACATCAGGAGGATGTCAGTTCTTAGGAGGAAGACTGGTCTCTTGGCAATGCAAGAAACAGACCACTGTTTCACAATCAACAACTGAGGCTGAATACATAGCTGCTTCTCAATGCTGCTCACAAGTCCTATGGATTCAGAATCAGATGCAGGACTATGGTCTTTCTTTCTTACAGACACCTATATACATTGACAACAACAGTGCTATTAGCATTGTGAATAACCCTGTCAAGCATTCCAAGACCAAGCATATAGAGATTAAGTACCATCTTATCAGAGATTGTAATGAAAAGAAGCTAATTCAAGTTCAAAAAGTCCACACTGATGATCAATATGCAGACCTTTTCACAAAAGCCTTTGATGTAGGCAGGTTCATATTCTTGGTCACAAGTGTTGGAATGATGAACTCTGAATAACCCTTCTTCTTGTTATAATTATTCTTGTATTATCTCTGTATATCTTTCCTTTCTCTTTATCTTTTGTAAATGTTGATAAGTTCTTTGATGTGGCAGAAGGAGTTTCAGAAAGCTCACACGCAGTAAGATGGAGCCTTTATTATCAGTTTCAATGCAGCAGTTCATGGAGTGCAATGCTTGTTTTTACAAAGTTTTTAACACTGCTAGACATTCGCCCATTAACACTGCTAGACATTCGCCCATTAACACTGCTAGACATTCGCCCATTAACACTGCTAGACATTCGCCCATTAACACTGCTTTCACATTCGCCCATTAACACTGCTAGCACATCCGCCCATTAACACTGCTAGCACAATCGCCCGTTACCACTGTCTATGCATTTGTGTTTTACCCATGCTCACACACTCGCTTGTTAACACTGCTAGTTATTCTAAGGTATTACCACTGCTTTTAATTAAGCTGATGTGTTTACCACTGCTTTTAACCTAATGCGTGTCATTACCACTGAGGGTATCTTTTACCACTGCTTTTAAGATAGTTTGACAAATACCACTGCTAGCGTTGATTACCACTGCTTATTTGACCTAGCACACCTAGTGTTTGTTAACACTGCTAATGGTAGTTACCCCTGCTCTAAAGTGTACTATATAAGCCCTAACTTGACCGCCTTTTTCATTAACGGCTATTCTACACTTTTGCTCTCAAAAACGTTTGCAGTTCTTCGATTGATTCTCTCTCAGTGTTCGTACATTCGAGATTACGATCCGATTTCATCATCTGTTTAGGTTTTCTTAATCGATTGCTAATGGCTTCATTGACTTTTGTCAAGGATCATAACAAGGTTGGATATATTTCCAAGGGTGGAGATTCTGAAGGTTTCGAAGATATAGTTGATTTCTTGGCATCATCTCACATTGCGCACGCCGCAATAATCACTCCTACCATCTACATTCAACATATGCAAGACTTCTGGATGAATGGAGTTGTCCAGGAAGAAGATGGAGTCAAACGTATTCAAACCACTATCTGTGGTCTGTCTCTCACACTTACCCCTGCCAAGATCAGACATCATCTGCAACTAAATGATGAAGGAGGTATATCTATGCTCTCTACTCGAACCATCATGGAAAACCTTTTAAAAATGGGATATACAGGCTCTCAAACATCTTTGAAGTATCTTAAGAGTCAATTTTGCCCTCAATGGAGATTCCTTGTGCATACCCTGTTGCATGTTTTTCAAAGAAATCCACTAGTTTTGGTGAGTTTAGCAGCACTATCGCTTCTGCCTTGGTCTGTCTAGCCACAAAACAGGTGTTTAATTTTTCACAAATGATTTTTGATAGTCTTGTGTACAATCTTGAGAACATTCCAAACTCTAAAGTCAAAACATTTTTCATGTTCCCAAGATTTGTCCAAGAAGTGATTACAAACGAATTGACGGCTGTACCTAAACATGGAAACATCTATAAGAGCTCTGCTCTTGGTCATAAGTTGTTCTCCAATATGAAGAGACCTGCAGAAGGCTCCAATGACCAATTCACTCCATTGTTCTCTACAATGATGAGAGTGAACCACCCACAAGGTGAGGCATCAGGCTTGCAGCCTACACAACCAAGCATTCCCTCTGATGACCTACCCAACCTATCATAGATACACTCCCTCAGTCCTTTGACAAAACCCCCACCCCCACACTTCAAAAATATCAGAGAAAGAACAGAGGAGCTCCTTCCTCCTCTGGTTCTAAACCCCAAAAGCCTACAAGCCAACAGTTGGAGCACTCTCCTTCTGATTCTACCCAAAGGGATACCCCTGGAGTGCAGCCCCACTCAAGTATAAAGAAGGTGCCCTCTAAGGAGAAGGATGGGCATGTGGTTGGTGAGGCTCAAACTACTGATGTTGCACAAGGTGTGCATCAGGTCAGTTTGAACATAAGTAAGACCCCCACCACGGCAACTCCTAATGAGAAATCACATGGAGGACCTAGGTGCCAAGAAACCAAGGGGGCTTCTAGTGCTTCAGCAAGGCTGAAGACTAAAGTCAAAAAGCTCAAAGATCCAGTAATGGAGGTTCACACTTCTAAACCTGGTGAGAGCAGATTTACACATGAGGAATTGATGGAAAATTTTCGTACCATTGCCAAAGATTTGAAGGCCTTTGAGAAGAACTTCTTTGTTCATGATGAGAAACATGGCTCTCATGCATCAAGACTTGTTACATTGGAGGAGTTGGCCACTGCACAGCATGATATGCTAAAGCTGCATGAAGCACAGTTGGTGAAGCAAGCAAGGGTCATTCAAGCTCAGGGTGCTTCCATTGCCTCCATGAAGGGTACTATTCGAGCTCTAAGGAAGAAGTATCATACGTTGGTTCAATTCACAAAGGGGGAGAGATCTGGAGTTAAGGGGGAGTCTATGCATGAAGAAGATGTTGTGAATGAACAAGGTGTTGAGATGGAGACTGAGGCCAAGGGGGAGGAATAGAAAGAGACTGGAACAGTGGCTGAGATTGTTTTGGAAGAAGATGTTGTGAATGAAGACACCCAGGTTGCAGATGAACCTGCAGTTATTAGTGCTACACCAGAGATCAATGAGGATGATCTAACCATAGCTGAGTTGCTAGTAAAGTTGCCTGAAGTAGTCAAACCTACTAAGGGTGTAGTCATCAAAGAATCAGAGATTGTGAAAAAGAATGATCTTCCTGCTGTTGATCCTAAAGATAAAGGAAAAGAGAAGATGATTGAAGAAGCAGAGTCTGATTCTGATTCTGAAATTGATGAGGCAAAAAGGAAGATAATGGAATATGAAGCTTCAGAGGCTCTGGCCAGACAGTTAGGTCAAGAAGAACAAGAAAGAGTAAACAAGGAAATAGAAGAAAGAAAGAGAACAGCTGAAAAGAAGAAGCCTGTGAAAAAGACTCAGAAGAAGTCAATTTCAAAGCAGGAAACTGAAAAGAGGAGGACTATGGTGAGATTTTTGTCTACTGCTATTGGAAAGCCATTTCAATTCTTTTCCAGATGGACTCTGGAAGAGATTGAGAAAAAGTACAATGTCACCAGAGAAGCCATGCATTTGGAAGCAATGGAGGAACAACAGGTTGAAACTGAAGAGCTGGCATTGGTTCAAAGGAAGAGGAAGAGAGATCAAATTAAAAACAGGTTACCACTGAAGGTAAGCCTGAACAGAATAAAGAACTTGTGATGATTCCTGAGCAACAAAGTGTTCAAGATATTGAGAAGAAGGAGGCATCTGTAAAGGAGGATGAGGTAGCTGAGAAAGCTGTTGTGAAGAAGGTTGAGGTGCCTAATCAGAAAGAGGCACAATCATCAAAAGCAGTAAGGAAGAAATCTGTTGCTAAAAAGCCTAAGATGAGTAAGGAAGTGGAGGAACCTTCAAACATCTCTATGTGGATATACTTTGATAATAATCAGATAGATTATTTCAAAATATTCAGAAGTGATGGAACAAATGAAGTGTTTGCCAGTGAGATTGGGATCTTCAGAAAGCTGTCCAAAGGTGATTTGAAGAAAATGTATGAGATAGCTTGCACCAAAGAAATTGAAGATTTTGAGGAAGCAAGGATGCTGGTAGAAGACTTGAAGATTATGTTTGCTTTCTCACAGACAAAAGCAGAACTCAAGAAGAACAGAAAAAGAGATCAGGATGATAGCATTGGTGAAGGAAAGGTTATTTCCTGGAACACCTATGAAAATAGGGTGTTTTCAGTGACTTTTGAGAAAGGAAGAATGAGTTTCTTCCTCATGGATAAAAGATATGACTTTGAGCCAATTATGATGGGAAGTATGCTGGAAGTGAAGAAGAAAGCAGAGAATTTGTCTGAACTTGATAAGGAGTTGGTTGGAAGATTAAGAGAACAGCTGCTAGAGTTGAATGCTCATTATTTTGATGAAGAAGTAATTGAGCTAAAGCAGAAGAAAGTTGTTGGTTGGGGAGTTGATCAAGATCTGAGATATGTTGTTCAGTTTGATGATGGATCAGATTTGTATGATGCTGAATGGGGAAGTATCTTGGATGAATGCACAAGGGAGAATTTAAAGGAGGTGTATGAACAAAGATGCACTGTGATCAAAGTAGCTGTGAATGACAGAGACAATCCTGATCAAGCCAAGAAGAGGAAATTTGCACTAGAATGTTTGTTTTGGTTATTTGAACCTTTCAGACTTCTAGGTGTAAAGAATTCGAACTGTGAGGAGATAAAGGAATGGAGATGGTTTGAAAAGTGTAGGGTATACAGCTTGAATGTCAATGGTAAAGAAATGGAGTATTATTTTGAAGAGTGTGAAACTGATGCACTTGATATTCAAAGGCTGCAGTGTATGATGAAGGTAAGTCTGAGTACAAAAGGTGAACCTACAAGAGCTGCAAGGTTGCTGGTGAAGAAGATTGAAACCTATTTGAAGAGAAGACTCAGAAACTTAGCTCCTCATGCTGAGAAGTTAAGTTTAGGGGGAGATTGTTGAGTCTAATACCACTGCTCTCATAAAGGTTAATACTGCTGGTTACCACTGCTGGTATTGGAAGGTTACTACTGCTAATGAAGATTGAAGTTTACTACTGCTGGTATGTGATGAAGGAATGAAGATCAAGGTTACCACTGCTGTATCAGATTACTACTGCTCTTGAAGATTACCATTGCTGATTTTGAAGTTAACCCTGCTAGTGCAAAGTTAACCCTGCTTATGTTTTTATCACTGCTATCAGAAGACGATAAGGAAAGGATTGTGATGACTTGAAGATATAGACAAGATACGATATGCTTGGAGATATTTTAGAGATTATCTTGTAGATCTAGTTTCCTTATTGTAATCTTTTATGTCGTATATATAGCTGATAGGTTAGTTATTGTTAGATACGAGTTTTTGATAGCTTTTGTGTTAGAATTAAGAGCTTCAAGATTGTTCTTTAAATCCCTGCAATAGATAAGTATTGCACGTCTGTTTTGAGCCTGTTCAAACAGATTGGGGCTTGTAGTTGTAATCATTAAGCTATTAAGATCAATATACACAGTTTGTTTGAATTCATTGTTCTGTTTTTATAATCAAAGTGTTATTCCGCAAACTTCTTTGATTAAGTATTCTGTTCTTGATATTGAGATTCAGATCCTGTCATCATCCTTCATGGCTTCCTGCCATTGTTCAGACTCATTGCCTGACACAGCTTCTCCATAGGATGTTGGTTCATTCAAGTCTTCGCTGTCCTGAGAGACTAGAAATCCAAGATACCTATCTGGTTCTTGTCTTACCCTACTGGATATGCGAAGGTCCTGTGTTTGCACTTTCTCAATCGTTTCTGATCGAGGTTCAACATTCTCATGTTGAATTTCTGGCTCAACAATTGGTGTGGTGTTTTCTTCGTCTACTACCTGTAGATCTACATCCTTTCTGGTGTTTCCAGAACTGAGAAACTTTTCTTCCAGAAATTTTCCATTTCGAGCAACAAAGACTTTGTTCTCTTCAGGGTTGTAGAAATAATATCCCACGGTGGTTCTGGGATATCCTACAAAGAAACACTTGTCGGATTTGGGTTTGAGTTTTTCTGAGGTGGGTCGTTTGACGTAAACCTCACAACCCCAAATTATTAGAAAAGATATGTTGGGTTTCTTACCCTTCCATAATTCATATGGAGTCTTTTCTACCGACTTAGTTGGCGCTCTGTTCAGTATATGTGCTGCTGTTTCGAGCGCATGTCCCCAGAATGACATTGGCAGCGTAGAGTGACACATCATCGTTCGTACCATATCAAGTAAAGTACGATTTCTCCTTTCTGACACACCATTCATCTGAGGTGTATATGGAGGTGTGAGTTGGGATACAATCCCACACTCCATCAGATGATTGTCAAACTCGTCACTAAGATATTCGCCTCCGCGATCTGACCGTAAAAACTTGATCTTTCTGCCAAGTTGATTCTGTACTTCATTCTGAAATTCTCTGAATCTTTCAAAGCTTTCAGATTTATGTCTCATGAGGTAGACATATCCATACCTACTGAAATCGTCAGTAAAGGTAATGAAGTACCGGTATCCTCCTCTTGCTACATGACTAAATGGTCCACACACATCTGTGTGAATTATTTCTAACAAGTCAGTAGCCCTTTCATTTTCTTTGTTGAAAGGTTACTTTGTCATTTTGCCGGATAAACAAGACTCGCAATTATCAAAAGGTTTATAATCGAAAGTTCCAAGAAAACCTCCTTTTAGGAGTAGTTCAACGCATTTCTTGTTTATGTGGCCTAAACGACAATGCCAGAGGTAAGTTTGATCCTCAATGTCTTTGGATCGTTTACTTATATGATAGATTTCACTACTGTTGTCTTGTAGATTTACTGTATATAGACCATTCACGGTGTTGCTTTAAAATAGAAAATATTATCTTTAAAGACAGAAATCATTTTATAATCATATTTATAATAAAATCCTTGGTCTACTAACAAATCAAAAGACAAAACATTCTTAATCATATTTGGAATATAATAACAATTATCCAGTTCCAAAACTAGACCCGAGGGTAAACTAAGACTATAAGATCCTACAGCTTCAGCTATCAGCGGAGTGCCTTCGCCAACTCGTAGGTTCGAACGGTCCTTCCTCAGAGTCTTTCTTCTAGTGAATCCCTGTAAATGATTACAAATGTGGTTACCACTGCCTGTATCAATTACCCATGATTCATAAGAAGTGATTAAGCAATCTATCATAAAGATACCTGGAGCATCGGGTAAACCGATCTCTATCTGGTCGATATTCATCGAGTGCTCGCAAATATCCTCGCTGCCGCATTCTGGGCAACTCAGATCTCCCAGTTCATCAATTACATCAGTGTCCATGAGATCTGTAGGTTCCGGTACTGGCTCTAGACTGGCCAGAATATCTTCATGAACTTTATCCACGTCTTTCTTTGGTTCCTTCATATAGGCACTAGCTGTGTCTTGAATCTCTTTCGTGAGGGAAAACCACATGAGGTACACTAGCTCTTCCTGAGTCATCTTGTACCCCAAACGCGATAAACATTTAAAGAGCCTTCTCATTTCAATAAGATGGTCTTTAACTGACTGACCACTTTTCAGCTTCAGTGAAAAGATCTCTTGCATGATCAGAAGTTTTCCTGTGTGCTTATAGAGACCTAACTGGTTCTCTATGTCTTTCACAACCTGGTAACATGATTTAGCTCTTAAATCTCCCGTGAACTCGGGTGATGTTGAGAAAATCAGAATGGACATTACATCAGATTCTTCTTCCAGATATTTAAAGTACTGAGTAAAATCCCTCTCGGGAGAATTACTCTCTGGTCGTGAAACAGGTTTTTCCAGAACATACAGCTTACCCTGTGCACGCAAGATATTATCAAGGTGCATTTTCCAAACTGGAAAATTTTGGCCTGTAAGCTTCCATTTTGAGTTATTGAGTCTTAGGGATTCCTCAGGGGTATAAAACGGAATTACAGATTTTGACATCTACAAATTAAGAACAAATTCCAAATTTAGTTTATAATTATATAAATTCTAATAAATTATTACCCTTAAAATAAATTTATTAGACTAGAATCCATATTTCACATGTGTCGGGAAGCATGTGATCATGTCAAACCGACTCATGCGATTTATGGTAGGTAAAACTATACCAATCGTATTTTAATTCGAAAATACGATTTCTAGATCGTCGGGACATCGGATTTATAATCCGTGCATATTTAGTCCCTCTAGTGCATTTTGGCCTGGTACCACCCAGTGAATAAATAATTACCAAAATAGACTGCACCACCCGGGACCTGGACAAACTCTGGCCGGTACCACCCGGAGATAATTCGCAGAGTTTTATCACCCTCTAGTTTCGGTTTGAACACGGGCGTTCATAGTGTGTGCACTTACAACGCCCTATGTACCTTACACCGGAGGTGCCCCCAAAGTGGGTTGCACTAACTAATCTATGATTTGAACAAGGGTCAAAAATGCCAGTTTTCAAAAACTTTGGATCCAAACACAAACTGTATTTGTATCCAATTTTACTTTTAAAATCTTTTAAAACTGTTTATATCTAAAATTACGCAACTAAAACAACCACGCAATCATAACTGATAAATATAAACAACCACGCAATGAAATATGTCATAGTCAAAAACCCTTAACTATTGTCGTTTCGTGAGCCAACACAAAACGACAGTCTTTTATTCCTAAGGGACAAAACTTCTCGGCGCTCCCACAGGCTCCAAGCTCCATGGTTGTCGTCTTGTCTCCGTCTCGAAGTAATTAAAACTAACTATTACAAATGGATTGTAAATGGCACGCAGGCCTCCCTTATAGAAACGGATAAAATAAAACACAACCACGGGTCTAAAGGGTTTGGCTATGACTCAACATAATTAAACAAATTAAAATGCAACTGGATTTTAATAGGATAATTATAAAACTAAAAATTAATTTAAAAACGAATAAATTAATTTAATTCTGAACCGTTTTAAACCTTATCTGGTTAAAAACGATTCTCATCTCGAAGTCTATCCGGAAACGGATCTTAATCGGGACCCGTTAACGATAAACAATCGAAAAAGAACATCGATTTCGATTACCACCGATCCGCCAAAACGTGGCCGTCGATCGGTGGTTTTCCATCGCCGGCGACGATGATGACGCAATTGCCACCACCACCGCCCACCTCGATAAACCGGCAGCAGCCGACGCCACCATAAGGCGACAATCGACCACCGCCGTGGTCGTCTGGTGGGTTGCGACGACAACAGCAGCCACCGCCACCATTGCCGCCGCTTTGTCCGGCGAGATCGGAAAAACCACCACCCATTGCTGCTGCCCCGTACCACCATCGCCATCATCTCAATCGATGGCGGCCATAGCAACCACCGATTGGATCATCAATCCACCGGCGACAGCAGCAGCTCGGGGCCACCACCGCCGCCGTGATCGGCCGATTAACAAAACAAACACCATCGACGCCACCACCACCACATACGGTGGTGTGGTGGTCGTTCCTTGATCGAACCGGCGCCGCATCCACTAACTGTGGTGCGGCCGGTTTACATTCCTACCACCATCGCCGTCGATCGGCTTTGGCGGTCGAATCCGAGAACAACAACAACAATCGTCGCCCTCGCTGCCACCACCACAACCGGTGGTGTGGCGGTGGAATTTCGATCGAGAAACCGGCGGCTACCACTAGTTGTGGTGGGCCGTCGGTGGTGTTACGGTGGTTGAGGACTGGTGAACGGCCTGGTGGTTCGGTCGGCTAACTGCCGCCGTTCCACCGCCGATTTCGAAAACGTTTAGGTTTTTAGAAAAATTCAATTTTTACAAACCATACACATATAAAAATCAAATTTTTTTTAACAAACCTAATTAACAAACCTGATCTGTTAGGTTTAGGAAGTAGCTCTGATACCACTGTTGGGGATTGATGCGTATAAACGCGCAGCGGAAAAACAAAAAAAAATCAATTCCCAAGAACGGATCCAATCCTAACCTTTACAGATACAATTAAGGGTGTTTTGAGTGTTTACCTTTAATCGTGAAAAACACCGGAACGCAAGTAGGGGATACACCGCTACTGACACCTCGCGAGACTTGTTGCTAGACCACCTCTGGATTTGCCTCAGAAATCGATGGAGAGAGAGTGAGGGAGGGTTTCAGGTTTTTCTCTGGGGTTTTCTTTTTGATTGATTGATCGAAAGAATAATAATTGGGGTTTTACCATATTTATAACTATAAATATGGTAATACCCATTAAAGAAAAGCCCGTTCAATTAAAAAGCCCGTTAAGGTTATTTAATTGATTTTAAACCTTTTATTTAATTAATAACTATTAATTAAATAACTTAACCTTTTTAATTAATTAACTATTAATTAATCCGATAAAATATACCAACTGATATTTTATATAACTAAATAATAAATGACTATTTATTATTTATTTCTCACTCAATAATTAATTTATACTTAATTAATTATTCCATCAAACTGGTAAATCCACTTGATCTCAAATTGGGTGTGCAGCGGTGTGACCTACTAGTGTCTTATAACATTGGACACGGTAAACCATGTTACTGTCTTGCACATAATCCTAACATGTATGTGTTTATGTGTATATATAAAGTTTTTCGTTTTACCTTTTTTATTACTAATTTACGATTTATTTGGATATTTAATGTAATAATGTTAATGAATTTAGTTCAAGTTTATAAGTTTGAATTATAAAATGTGGACTCCTAAATTTTTGTGCCTGGGCAAAAATTTAAAGCGTCCATAACTTTTGATACGGGAGTCCCTTTCAGGCCCGCGAACTATCAAAATGAAGCTATCGATGAGTACATTTCCAGCATTTCGGATTTTGCCCCCAACAATATGAAACATTATCCGGCCACAACCCCGTAAATTGCACGATGCGCGCGCGTTTGAATGGATGGATGTAGTCGTTTGGGGCATAGGAGGGGTTTTCTTCAGGTTATTTCGGGTGCAAACTAACTCATTATCATTATAGAGGGACCACGTAAATTTTCTGGAGATTTCGCAACGGGATTTTCTGTATGCTTCTGGACCAGGCTACCAAAGGGTACCCCCTTTGGTGCCTGGGCAAAAATTTAAGACGTCAATAACTTTTACAACGGGAGTCCGTTTCAGGCCCACGACCTATCAAAACGAGGCTATCGCCGATGAGTACATTTCCGGCATTTCGGAATTTGCACTCAACAATATGAAACATTATTCGGTCACAACCCCGTAAATTGCATGAGGCGCGCGCGTTTAAATGGATGGATGTAGTCGTTTGGGGCATGGGAGGGGTTTTCTTTAGGTTATTTCGGGTGCAACCCTACTCATTATCATTATAGAGGGCCTACGTAAATTTTCTGGAGATTTCGCAACGGGATTTTTTCCGGATGCTTCCGGACCAGGCTACCAAAGGGTACCCCATTTGGTGCCTGGGCAAAAATTTAAGACGTCCATAACTTTTGCAACGTGAGTCCGTTTCAGGCCCACGAACTATCAAAACGAAGCTATCAACGATGAGTACATTTCCAGTATTTCGGATGTTGCACCCAACAATATGAAACATTATCCGGCCATAACCCCGTAAATTGCACGACACGCGCGCGTTTGAATGGATGGATGTAGTCGTTTGGGGCATGGGAGGGGTTTTCTTCAAGTTATTTCGGGTGCAAACCTACTCATTATCATTATAGAGGGCCCACGTAAATTTTCTGGAGATTTCGCAACGGGATTTTCCAGATGCTTCCGGACCAGGCTACCAAAGGGTACCCCCTTTGGTGCCTGGGCAAAAATTTAAGACGTCCACAACTTTTGCTACGGGAGTCCATTTCAGGCCCACGAACTATCAAAACGAAGCTATCGACGATGAGTATATTTTCAGCATTTCGGATTTTGCACCCAACAATATGAAACAATATCCGGCCACAACCCCGTAAATTGAACGACGCGCCCACGTTTGAATGGATGGATGTAGTCGTTTGGGGCATGGGAGGGGTTTTCTTCAGGTTATTTCGGGTGCAAACCTACTCATTATCATTATAGAGGGCCCATGAAAATTTTTTGGAGATTTCGCAACGGGATTTTCTGGATGCTTCCGGACCAGGCTACCAGAGAGTACCCCCTTTGGTACCTGGGCAAAAATTTAAGACGTCCATAACTTTTGCTACGGGAGTCCGTTTCAGGCCCACGAACTATCAAAACGAAGCTATTGACGATGAGTACATTTCCAGCATTTCGGATTTTGCACCCAACAATATGAACATTATCCGGCCATAACTCCGCAAATTGCAAGACGCGCACGCGTTTGAATGGATGGATTTAGTCGTTTGGTGTAACACCCCAAAAATTGGAGTTAACAAAAACCTTTAAAGGAAAGGTTGGTACAATAACAACGCCAAAGCGTGAGCTTAATCCAACAAATTAACAATAATATACAATTACATAAACGAAATTTCACGAAGGGTTATCATCCTAAAGTTGGTTACTGGTCCATGGGTCCTGTCCCCATAAGCATCCCCTGATGCTCATCTCGCACACTTATTGTCTGCTCGCCACTAGCGCCTGAGATACACATTGACACCACACAAGTGTTAGGCCAAAAGAGCCTAGTGAGTTGTACCAACAAGTACGATACATATAAAATCATGTTAAGACATATGATGTATACATAAGTGTATATAAACAAACATAATCAAAGTATACTTTTACGGATTATCTTTTATCTTCGGAAATAGTGGGAGCGACCCACTTCCACCAACCAACATCCCATCACTCGTTACTTCCAAACACCTCAATGCCATATCTACCATGACACCATCAGAGGCCCGCACACCTCAAAGCCACCCGAGAGCCAGCGACATAGGGGCATACCTATTTCAGTACCTCCCAAGACTGTTTGGTGTGGAAATATTGTGTTGGTTCGTCCATTGTTATTTATATAGCCGTATATCCGCCGCCAGTCCCATCACTCTTTACTTCCAAACACCTCGATGCCATATCTATCATGACACCATCAATAGAGGCCCGCGCACCTTGGAGCAACCCGAGAGCCGGCGACATAGGGGCATACCTATTTCAGTACCTCCCAAGAGTGTTTGGTGTGGAAACATGGCGCAAAATATACTTAATTACACATACGTGTTCCATATTTTCACCCGGTCTAAGAGACCATACTATACTGTATACCTCGATCCCATATCAATCATGACACCATCAAAGGCATAATCGTTCTGTCTAAAAAGACTGATATTACCATATCTACCTTTCTCAGGTATTATCGAGGGTCTCAAGCCCTTCATTATTTTTATGTCAAGCCAACATTATTGGGGATTCGATTCTCCCATATTATCCCATGACATACCACATAGTATCCAAATTAAATATCATCGAAGGGCTCAGGGGCTTTCTTGTTTTTATAATAAGACAACATTATTGGGGATTCAATCCCCTACATCATTCCATGGCATACATAATATCACATGTATTTCCCATATATCATTCATCATCTAATTACATGGATTTATTTCACACATCATGAGCATATAACAGTTTACTCAATGCATCTATATAACCATCATAAACACATACAAGCATAATTGATCTCAACCTAACATTTTAGGTATTTCATCCATATCACAATTACTTGCAATAATCAAGCGTAGCATGTTAAATCAACAAGATGATGTGTACTCAGTTTTAACAAAAGGTTAAAACTCACCTTGAGGCACGTAAAGCCAAAAGCCCCAAATTTCACAAAGAACCCTAGCTTTAAAAGCTTGAGTGATCACCTATGGTGATAAGAGATTAAAGTCTAGATTAGTACAAAATCTACATCTCGTAAGGTTAGATCTACACTTAAAACTATAAATGGAACTCACCTCCTCAAGATCTTGGGTGAAAACCCTAAGATGAAGAACCTTCAACAATGGTGGAGAGGTGGTGGAGAAGATGAAGCCATGGAAGTCTCCACCCTCCAAACTAGTAGATCTAGCCTCCAAAACTTCCCAAAACATGAAATCAACCTAAAACAACACTAGATCTGAGACAAGTATGAAAGAAAAGGTTTGGAGATGAAAAACCACCCGAATCGAAGCTTAAAACTCGAAGGAGATGGAGAGATTTCCTACACCAACGTTTTTGAACCGCCCAATACTTGAACTCCATTGATTTTAGTCTTGAAGAGCTCAAAAAATCAAGAAGATAGAAAAAAGAATCAAGAGAAACGGAGATAAAATGAGAGAAATATGCCCAAATGAAGTTAGAAGCTACTTAAACCTGATTTCCCCACTCTGCAGGTACCTAGCGATCGCTAGGTGTATACCCTAGCGATCGCTAGCCCTCCTAGCGGTCGTGAGATCTTCAAGTGAGCAAACAGAAGTGCCAAAAACCAACCCTAGCGACCATGAGCTTGATGGCTAGCGATCGCTAGCCATCTGGGTGTTTTTGGGTGAAAACTTGTTTTGGCCATAACTTCTTCGTTATAGCTCCGATTTCGATTCCGAAAGAAACGTTGGACTCGTAATTCAATTTCCCACTCAATAAGATTATAATATTCAAGTTTTAACCCAAAATAAAATTATCCAAATTTACGGGTGTTACAATCCTCCCCACCTAAATAGAATTTTGTCCCCGAAATTGCAAATCTCGTCCGAACCACCACCGGTAACCTCATTCAATCATCTCCCAAAGATTAGACGACTATACTTTCTCCCTACCAGTCCGTTAGACTAATACTAGTCTTAGTTACGTACCCCAAGAAAGCACTGATATAACATTCTAACTTAAGCGTAGTTCATCAGAAACATCACAAGTCACTACTTTACGCCTAGCTTTCGAAGCATGACGCGTTCTATAAAGACAAGATCACTAGAATACGCAACCTTAGTTCCTTGCACAACTTAACAAAAGCGAGTCGACTAAAGTTTACGGTTCAGGGTGCTATACATCATTCGCCTCCTATTAAAGTCGATCACTCGGCTAAGAGTTTCTTTACTACCAAGAATGTCTCAGCATTCTTACTAACGGTGTCTAGCCGTCGTCATTAATCCTTAAGGAACTCAAATTTCGTCTACTCGTCCATGGATACCATAAAGAAGGTAAACTTATTCACTTAGCAAATCGTTCATCATCACTAGATCCTTACATTCTCGAATCCGTATTACCAAAACTTTTCCAAACGTCCTATCGTCTGTAAAGAAATCGTACTTGACGTCTTAGATGATTTAGGTAAAACATCCTGAGCGAGACTCCTGCCTAAACTCATCTTAATTTAATCAACACGAGCCACCATTTGGCCATACGATGAATTTCTCGCTTAGTTTGGCATGTAGTGCCACTATCCCAAACATAACACTCCTACTCCTCACAAATCAACTATAAGCAACGTTTTCAAGATCACTTTACACTCTTAAAAGGCTTATCTCTCTATGGCAATTTAACATATTGGTATCTTGCATCTCTCACACGGCATGCAATGCCCTTAGCAAATCACAACATCACCACTCTTGTACTAATGATAACGTTTTCTCGATTCTTAGCTACACAATTCAGCTATTAGTCCACTCATGCAATCACCATCCTACTACATCCTCTATAATCACAATTTGGGAAGTCACTTAGTACACACAACCATTATTGTTTCTTCTAAACCACTCATACCAAGGTAAGTATCGCCTCACGAAGACCTCCAAAACATGGTCACTTAATCCACCCGAACAAGTCTCGTTCTAGCCGGTTCGCTACAATCTCTAGAAACATGCTCCAATAACCTATAGGACTTCTCTTTGTAATAGCCGGTATGCACATCGTGCATCCACTTAGGTGGTGCTAACCAATTCCCCATACTTAGACCTGTCCACTTAACAATGTCTTTACCTTGTTAATAACAAATTTCCTTCTAGATGAGGGTCTCTCATCGGACCACCCTTCTTCTCGTGATAATGGGCAACACGGTGCTCCTCAACAACACTCTCGTAAGAGAGATACGAAACTAAATCCCTATGTAATCTAGTTTCGATCCAACATCGAGCACAACACAACTCCGTCCAACTTTCCAAGTGTTACTCCACTATATAATATCATGTTCATAAAAGATAAAACCAAATTAATTCATGTAACACATTGGAGGATAGCATGCAATCAGTCCGCACATGGGCATCGACCTTCAACCAAAATTTTAGTACATCAAGAAATTCGATAACTCCAAAATTTTGCATGGCAAACATTTATCAAAAGCACGCAATGGGATACAAGCACACATGTATTTTACACAAAAGACTTGACAACAACGGCATGACCCGTATTCTCGGAGAGTGTGAAGGCACATAGAATACATAACTTATACCATATTAATCGTACAACACTTCAACCCACAAAGCTCTAAGTGCTTGCTATAACCCCCAACTAGTCTTACCAAGAGACAACTAATTTCGTGCCAAACACCTATGAGTCGCACTCCTAGAGCTCAACAATATTCGGGGCTACTTAACAAAAATCCAACTCGAATTTGCACACTTAAGGCTACTCATTGAAAATCAACCCTCATAACAAGAGGTCCATAATATGACTGTCAACCATGGTAGACCACTCAGGTTTAGCCCTCTTAGTGACCACTAACCAGCTAACCGTCATGCGACACGGGTTCCCAACCAAATCTTGCGACACCTAGTAGTCCCAACAACCACGACTGACTTAAGTGTAAAAGCATCAAATGCAACAAAGTCCTAAAGCTCATCGTCGTGCGATTAATAATCCAAGCTTACCACTTCGTTATTTTAGAACCCAAAGCTCATAACTGAGCTATTTAAAATCGAAGCTTATAACCAAACTATTAAAAATCAAAGCTCGTAACCAAGCTGTTTAGAAATCAAAGCTCACAACCGAGCTATTCTAGAAACCAAGTTCATAACCGAGCCCTTTAAAATCAAAGCTCATAATCGAGCTATTTTAGAAATCAAATTCATAACTGAGCCCTTTAAAAATCAAAGCTCATGATCGAGCTATTTTAGAAATCAAGACTTATTCCCCAAGTTCTTATAGTCAAAACCGAGCAATAGCTCTAAACTCAATAGACCAAAATTGACGGTCTTAAAATAATTTTATTTAGTTCACTCCATTAGTGTGTATGTAACCCACGAAGTCATTTTGACCCAAAATCCCAACACAGTTTAACAAAACAGTTACCCAAGTGGGTCCACACCTTTATAAATCTCGTTTAAGCGGTAATTTTGTAAGACTGTATTTATAATCATTGTAATTCAAGTCATCTCAAAATCTCATATACGGTTATTTTATTAAAATTCATTTGATAAACGCACCCGGTAACAAACTCGACAACCGTTTGATTAGAGATAACTTTATGGAACACTCAACGTTTTGGAAAACATTGTTTTGGTACATACGCCATTTTGCAAAACAATTTGGAAATATTCACGTGACAAGACGGCCACATTGTCTAAAACACTACAAAGTTGGTAGGCTACCTATTCGCCAAAGACAACCACTTACACTCCTCCTACATTACCATCGGTGTTTCACAATCATCTAAGCGATCTCATATAAGGTGCAAGTCCTTTATATCGTACTAGATAACACCATCCAAGTGTTACATTGATAGGCTCCTATTTTAGACTAGATCTTAGACTTCTACCCTCGGTATTGCCTAAGATATCTCCACAAGTTCTTACCCCCATACTATTCAAGGTATGGGTCTTTCTCAACTAACCGCTCGACCTCTGGTCAGTTACGAGTCACCCTCTTTAATCCTAAATATTCGATCTCAGGTTAAAAACATCCGATTTCCTCTTACGATCCTCCTCTTTTAAATCTAGATAATTTGGCACGACTACTGAAAGAGAGAGGCTTTCTAGAATCTAGACTTGTTTACAAATCAACCAATCAACTCAGTAAATTAAACAGATTCTATCACATGAAGGAATATTCTATTCCTATTCCTAATGATCACTCTCTTCACGTTTAAGTCGATTTTAAGCCTAGCTCATCATAGCCTACTTGCATGACATACTACATAATCTCTCGTTAACGTTCGATACATAAGCTGTATCTATCTCACCCACTTCCAATATCCGCACCATCTACCGGAGTAAACATTTTCCGGAACATGCCTTCCAATCCTACATAATGACTCTTATCACTAATTCAAACTCGAGTCAACGCACTCAATCCGCTTTCACATCAATCATCAAAACATGAGCTTCAAATAAAGACTTATCATAACTAGGGGTCCTTTATGACCGACCAATTATCCTATCACAAGGAAATCAAGAAAAGTAAGAATAGACTACCATACGCACCAACATTTACCAATCGTTACATCGATAGTAACCAAGAATACCCAAATGACGATACATTCATAACTCAGTAGCTAAGTGATTTATGAATAGACCGTACACGAGATTCCCTGCCTCTATTGACGCAAATTCTCGATCCATGTATTTCGTATCCCTAACGCTCTCCCCACCTAAGACTTTACCCATGGTAGGTGACATGTCTATTGATGCACTAAGTTTAAGTCTAGGTACACTACGGTCAATACCTAGTTCGCTTAAACTAAAGCTCTGATACCAACTTGTAACACCCCAAAAATTGGAGTTAACAAAAACCTTCAAAGGAAAGGTTGGTACAATAACAACGCCAAAGCGTGAGCTTAATCCAACAAATTAACAATGAGAGCTATACAATTACATAAACGAAATTTCATGAAAGGTTATCATCCTAAAGTCGGTTACTGGTCCATGGGTCCGGTCCCCATAAGCATCCCCTGATGCTCATCTCGCACACTTATGTCTGCTCGCCACTAGCGCCTGAGATACACATCGACACCTGCTGAGAGAATTATGCTACCCCCTTTTTGTGAATAAGGAGTATGTGCAATAATCTGTGAACTGTGAGATTCAACTGGAAAATAGAACCAGGCGCAAGTATACACCTTGAACTACTATCGTCTCGTAACAAGTAATAATGGTAAGTGAATACCAGATATCGATCCTCAGGGAAGGTTTTGTGAAAAAGTCTCTTTGTAAAAAGTTAAGTTTGTAAAAGATGATTTCAGATGGCGAATTCGAGGATTTTTATAGTGAATTGATTTGAAATGGTATTTAGTAAAATCTGTGTGGGAAAGAGCATGGGGTGCAAAGGTCTGATGAGACAACAGGTGATTTGGAAATAATCTTATGCTTAATGATGGTCCAACTACTGGTTTGATCGGCCTCCCAAAAGTACACAAAGGTCAACGTGTTATCGATATGAGTCTACTTAAAGTCTAATGAATCCTTAACACAACGCAGTGTTACCTATCTTACCAGATGAGTACAGTCCCGAGGCACTAAAGCTACTTTTAGCCTTCTCACGTTTATTACAAAATATCTAGCATAAGTCCTAACTCTGAAAGCTAGTGCATTTTCATGTACTAAATTGGTTGTCAGTCAATTTGATACAATCTTCAATGAAACGTTAAATACCTGCAACAAACAGTTAGAGTACAACAATTAAAGCATAGGATAATTTCTTCACACCGAGAAAGGTCTCAACATTTCCTCACACCCCAGGCCAAGGCAATTAGCCCATCATGGCTTGGATTTTTCTTGCGAAATATTTAAATAACCGAAATGTAAACACTGGATAATGACCAGTAAAAATGAGAAATTAAATTGCGGAAATTAAAGCAGACTGGTAGTTAATACACAATATGTTCTCTTTGATGAGAGAAACAGAGCGTATATAACTCCAATAAAATAAATGCAGGTAAATTGTTGTAATGTAAATAACTGAAAAATAAACACTTGATGGAATGACCAGTAAGAGAGCAATAATGTAAATACTGGAAATATGACCAGTAAAATTGCAGTAAATTAAAATGTGAATAATTAAATACTAGAGAGATGACCAGTAAGATTACTGAATAATAAACAGAATTTCAATAATAAGAAACGTAAGAGAATTGGTAAATATTACACAATACGTTCTGCAACGTTGAAAATAAATTCAACGTGAGAAACAAGGTGTAATAAATTCCAAGTAAATAGAACAGTTGATAACTAATAACTGATATATATAAAACTTCCAACGAAAGCAATTATATGATTCATTTAAATATTTAAACTAAAGAAGCTTATAAAGGAAGGTTTGTAACAAAAATCTTTTATAAAGAGTAGCTTGTCAAACAAGCCTCGAATGAGTAGCTTGCCAAACAAGCTTCAAGATATAACTAATAAACTGTTACTTATCGTGTACGTTTCGAACCAATAAATAAAAACAACAAACTCGTAATCAATGATGACTTTGAAAGTGTAGAAAGATTATTTTGTAAAGATCCAAGACTTTCAAATTTATGAAAACCGAAAACCTTGTTTGTAACTTTGAGAAATCGGGTAACGGTAAAATATCGTGAGTGATAAAAATTGAACCTGTGGAACACTTACTTGAAGAACTTCGAGAATAGTGAACAATATAAAGTAACGAGAACCTTATTGAGTAACAATAACCGAGAACTTTAGAACAAAAAGTAACTTAGAAATACTTCGATCGTAATATATATAATAAGAACGTAACAACAAGTGAAAAGGTGCTAAGAAACCGAAAGGATTCTAAGCACAATCAAACTTGTAAACTGTTTTCCCAAAAGACTATCGAACTTATCGAACTAGTAACTAAAACGTAACATGGAACTGAAAGTGTTAACTAGTTGATTTTTACAAATGAAATCTAAGCACCTATTTATAGCAAAATGAAGCTTAGGGAACAAGATTCAGCAAACGGGCTTGGGCCTCCAAGCCCAAAAACCGGCCCAAAAGTGAGGAGGGACCAAAAATCAGCAGCCTTCTTCAAAAGTCAGCAAAAATCTGCAACAGTCTGTTGTATAACGTTATTTCTGCAAAACAGCAAATAAAAAAAACTAATTTAGACCAATATTTAATAATAATTTGCACATAAGTCATGATTACTAAATTATACTAAAAACACAGATAAACTAGACTCAATTGGCACTTATGGGAAAAATAAAAACCTAAAAAGACCCTAAAATGATATAATAAGTGGGCAATAATGAACACTTATCAACACCATACAAGTGTTAGGCCAAAAGAGCCTACTGAGTTGTACCAACAAGTACGATACATATAAAATCATGTTAAGACATATGATGTATACATAAGTGTATATAAACAAACATAATCAAAGTATACTTTTACGGATTATCTTTTATCTTCGGAAATAGTGGGAGCGACCCACCTCCACCAACCAACATCCCGTCACTCGTTACTTCCAAACACCTCGATGCCATATCTACCATGACACCATCAGAGGCCCGCACACCTCGGAGCCACCCGAGAGCCGGCGACATAGGGGCATACCTATTTCAGTACCTCCCAAGACTGTTTGGTGTGGAAATATTGCGTTGGTTCGTCCATTGTTATTTATATAGCCGTATATCCGCCGCCAGTCCCATCACTCTTTACTTCCAAACACCTCGATGCCATATCTATCATGACACCATCAACAGAGGCCCGCGCACCTCGGAGCAACCCGAGAGCCGGCGACATAGGGGCATACCAATTTCAGTACCTCCCAAGACTGTTTGGTGTGGAAACATGGCGCGGAATATACTTAATTACACATACGTGTTCCATATTTTCACCCGGTCTAAGAGACCATACTATACTGTATACCTCGATACCATATCAATCATGACACCATTAGAGGCATAATCCTTATGTCTAAAAAGACGGATATTACCATATCTACCTTTCTTAGGTATTATCGAGGGTCTCAATCCCTTTATTATTTTTATGTCAAGCCAACATTATTGGGGATTCGATTCTCCCATATTATTCCATGACATACCACATAGTATCCAAATTAAATATCATCGAAGGGCTCATGACCTTTCTTGTTTTTATAACAAGACAACATTATTGGGGATTCAATCCCCCACATCATTCCATGGCATACATAATATCACATGTATTTTCCATATATCATTCATCATATAATTACATGGATTTATTTCACACATCATGAGCATATAACAGTTTACTCAATGCATCTATATAACCATCATAAACACATACAAGCATAATTGATCTCAACCTAACATTTTAGGTATTTCATCCATATCACAATTACTTGCAATAATCAAGCGTAGCACGTTAAATCAACAAGATGATGTGTACTCAGTTTTAACAAAAGGTTTAGAACTCACCTTGAGGCTCGTAAAGCCAAAAACCCCAAATTTCACAAAGAACCCTAGCTTTAAAAGCTTGAGTGATCACCTATGGTGATAAGAGATTAAAGACTAGATTAGAACAAAATCTACATCTCGTAAGGTTAGATCTACACTTAAAACTATAAATGGAACTCACCTCCTCAAGATCTTGGGTGAAAACCCTAAGATGAAGAACCTTCAACAATGGTGGAGAGGTGATGGAGAAGATGAAGCCATGGAAGTCTCCACCCTCCAAACTAGTATATCTAGCCTCCAACACTTCCCAAAACATGAAATCCACCTAAAACAACACTAGATCTGAGACAAGTATGAAAGAAAAGGTTTGGAGATGAAAAACCACCCGAATCGAAGCTTAAAACTCGAAGGAGATGCAGAGATTACCTACACCAACGTTTTTGAACCGCCCAATACTTGAATTCCATTGATGTAGTCTTGAAGAGATCGAAAAATCAAGAAGATAGAAAAAAGAATCGAGAGAAACGGAGTTGAAATGAGAGAAATATGCCCAAATGAAGTTAGAAGCTACTTAAACCCGATTTCCCCACTCTGCAGGTACCTAGCGATCGCTAGCCCTCCTAGCGGTCGTGAGGTCTTCAAGTGAGCAAACAGAAGTGCCAAAAACCAACCCTAGCGACCATGAGCTTGATGGCTAGCGATCGCTAGCCATCTGGGTGTTTTTGGGTGAAAATTTGTTTTGGCCATAACTTCTTCGTTATAGCTCCGATTTCGATTCCGAAAGAACCGTTGGACTCATAATTCAACTTCCCACTCAATAAGATTATAATATTCAAGTTTTAACCCAAAATAAAATTATCCAAATTTACTGGTGTTACATTTAAGGCATGGGAATGGGAGGGGTTTTCTTCAGGTAATTTCGGGTGTAAAATCCGAAATGCTGGAAATGTACTCATCGTTGATAGCTTCGTTTTGATAGTTCGTGGGCCTGAAACAGACTCCCGTAGCAAAAGTTATGGACGTCTTGAATTTTTGTCCAGGCACCAATGGGGGAACCCTTTGGTAGCCTGGTCCGGAAGCATCCGGAAAATCCCGTTGTGAAATCTCCATGAAATTTACGTGGGCCCTCTATAATGATAATGAGTAGGTTTGCACCCGAAATAACCTGAAGAAAACCCCTCCCATGCCCCAAACGACTACATCCATCAATTCAAACGCGCGCGCGTCGTGCAATTTACGGGGTTGTGGCCTGATAATGTTTCATATTGTTGGGTGAAAAATCCGAAATGCTGGAAATGTACTCATCGTCGATATCTTCGTTTTGATAGTTCCTGGGCCTGAAATGGACTCTCGTAGCAAAAGTTAGGGACGTCTTAAATTTTTGCCCAGGCCCCAAAGGGGTACCCTTTGGTAGCCTGGTCCGGAAGCATCCGGAAAATCCCATTGCGAAATCTCCAGAAAATTTACATGGGCCCTCTATAATGATAATGAGTAGGTTTGCACCCGAAATAACTTGAAGAAAACCCCTCCCATGCCCCAAACGACTACATCCATCCATTCAAACGCACGCGCGTCGTGCAATTTACAGGGTTGTGGCCGGATAATGTTTCATATTGTGGGGTGCAAAATCCGAAATGTTGGAAATGTACTCATCGTCGATAGCTTCGTTTTGATAGGTCGTGGGCCTGAAACGGACTCTCGTAGCAAAAGTTATGGACGTCTGGTAGCCTGGTCCGGAAGCATCCGGAAAATCCCATTGCAAAATCTCCAAAAAATTTACGTGGGCCCTCTATAATGATAATGAGTAGATTTGGACCCGAAATAACTTGAAGAAAACCCCTCCTGTGCCCCAAACGCCTACATCCATCCATTCAAACGCGGCGCGCGTCGTGCAACTTACGGGGTTGTGGCCGGATAATGTTTCATATTGTTGGGTGCAAAATCCGAAATGCTGGAAATGTACTCGTCGTCGATAGCTTCGTTTTGATAGTTCGTGGGCCTAAAACGGACGC
This sequence comes from Centaurea solstitialis, assembly GCA_030169165.1. Lineage (NCBI taxonomy): Eukaryota > Viridiplantae > Streptophyta > Magnoliopsida > Asterales > Asteraceae > Centaurea > Centaurea solstitialis. The sequence goes on from CM058042.1 coordinate 17,761,209, forward strand.
CCGTTGCAAAAGTTATGGACGTCTTAAATTTTTGCCCAGGCACCAAAGGGGGTACCCTTGGTAGCCGGGTCCAGAAGCATCCGAAAAATCCCGTTGCGAAATCTCTAGAAAATTTACATGGGCCCTCTATAATGATAATGAGTAGGTTTGCACCCGAAATAACGTGAAGAAACCCCTCCCATGCCCTAAACTAGACCTGGCAAAAATTGACACGACACGTTAACCCGACACGAACTCGACACAAAATAAACGGGTTTGGGTAACGGATTTCAACCCGTTTAAATAAACGGGTTGACACGACACGACACGAAAGTTAAACGGGTAAGGTTAGGGTCAAGCATATCAACTCGAAAATGACCCGACTAACCCGTTTATACATATATATGTATGTGTTTATGTGTATATATAAAGTTTTTTGTTTTACCTTTTTTTCTAATTTATGATTTATTTGGATATTTAATGTAATAATGTTAATGAATTTAGTTCAAGTTTATAAGTTTGAATTATAAAATTTGGATTCCTAAATTTTTGTTAATTTTTATTATTAATTTTTATTTTATAAATGTTAAACGGGTTAAGCGGGTCAATCCGTTTATTAAACGGGTCGGGTTAGGGTTGGGAGTTCTGACCCGTTTATTAAACGGGTCGGGTTAGGGTCAAACATTTTCAACTTGTTTAACTTTGAACCCGACACGACACGACACGTTTGCTAGGTTTAATATTAAGCATCATAACATGTACTCAAATTCAATTAAAAAAAACTCAAGAACATCAAAAACAAATTGAATCCTTATATTAAATACAAAAATGAAGGTATGATTAAAAATCTCAATCAAACATCCCGGGATACAAATCAATGTTAAAAATCAAATCCCTAAAGTTAAACTTAAAATTTAATTCTTAAACCAGAAATAAAATTAAAAAAAATCAAAACTCAAAACATACCTCTGCGTGGTCGGTAAGCTACCCTAAACTTTTGGGTTTGGTTCTTTATGGTTTGGATTTGTTACAGAATTGGTCTGTAAACTTCATTTAGTAGATAAATGAATCTTTGGAGTGTGGTTTGCACTTTGTTATAAACGCTCATTTATACCATCTGTTAGCTACAAAGGCAAAATGATTGTTTTTACCAATTATTAACTTTTTCTTTAATGAATATTCATCTTCTACATCTTAACCCTTAATACACGGTAACTAAACATTAAAACTTATAAAATTCCAATCATTAGCTATGCAATCAATATTTTTTAAAAGTGATTTAAAAGATAGGTTTTAGACATGTATCAAGTGAATTTGAAAACGAGTATCAAAATAGCTACAATGTGTTGATCATCTATACAAAGTAAAACTTTGGAAGGTTAACATTTTGGAATCCCAAGTTCTAAGCCCTAAAATTTTACATTATATGAAGTGTTTAGAATTTATATAAAATTTTATATTCTATTAAGTGTTTGGATTTTATGTAAAATTTTATATTATAGTATTAAGTATTTGGATTTTATATAAAATTTTATATTATAGTATTAAGTATTTGGATTTTATATAACTGAGTTGGACAAAAGTGAAAGTCGGGAGATAGAGGAGGGACGTTTTTGGTATTATTTCTTCCCTTACAAAACGTGCCGCCTGGCTGCCTGCCTGCTTAGTTCAAACTTCAGAGTTGAGACCTTTACGCCTTGTTCTCGAGTTTAAAATTTAAGGGAGAGAAAGGGAAGGAGAGGAAAGGAAAAGAAAGGGAGGGAGAGAGTTATCCTTCCAAATCATCCCACTTTTGGAAGGAAAGGGAAGGATAACTTTTAAGAGAAAAATAAAGGAGACTTATCCCTCCTAATCCCTTCAAATCCTTTCCTTTCCTTCCTTTAAAAAACTCGAGAACACACATATCCCTCCAAATCCTTTCCTTTCCTTCCTTTAAAAAAACTCGAGAACACACTTTTATTAGTTTCCTTCGAAATCCTTTCCTTTCCTTCGTTAAAAAAAACTCGAGAACAGGGCGTTACGGCGGTTTCACCCATGGATTCGTTGTCGTTCTCATCAGAAAACGTTAGGGATATGGATCCCCTTTCAAAGGATTCGCTATCCAAACTTTTTGCATCCCATCCACCCCTCTTTCAGTCATCACCTCCGTCTTCGGATCTACCACCTCCGTCTTCGGATCTACTGGTTCTTTGGAGCCGTAAGCCCTAGATTCAATTTCACTCTTTTTTTCTTAATTTCAGTTGTTACTCTTATCTATCTATCTATCTAAAGATCTAATCTATTTATTAATTCTAACAACTGTTTTATTGAATAGATGGCTGTCGAGGAGGTGTTGAGGACAAGCTAAGATGTGCATTTGAAAAGATTAAAGCTGATAAATCATTTAAAGGCCTAATTCAACACTGGGCTGTGGCAACAATCTGCGGCAGACAGTTTCTCACAACTTATCATCAGCCTTTTGCCCTTGCAAGACCTGAAAACATTCCCCAGTTCTTCGGAGGTCTTTGTGAATATAGGTCATCTTCTGTCAAGTATCAGTATGATGTTGATGTGAATGGTCTTCAAGCTGAAGACGACCCTGCGATCATAAGTAGCAATCGTGCACGCGCTAGAGCATTCTGGAGCAACCAACAAGATCCGTTAGACCGAGTATTACTTACGGACATGAGGTTTCATGAAACGAGTCCACCGGTATCTTTGGCTTTGGATTGTGGATTGATGAATTCGATTATGGTTCCTGTTTTTGATCCTTCTCAAAGAGGATGTGTTGGTGTGGTTGAGTGTTCTACGAGATCCTTTGAAGAGCTTCTTCATGTGTTAAGAGAATTGACTACTGCATTGGAGGTTTGTATTTTACTTTTTAATATATAAGCCTTCATTTCAACAATCTCATAACAATTGCATACACCTGGTTGTTGTGTTATTTTTACAGCTTATATTAACTTCTCATTTGATTGTGTTAAAAAAGTAAATGATACGATTAATTATTAAATTATAGCTTAATGTACATATAGACTATGTTACAGAGGCGGAGCTAGAAAATTAAGATAGAGGGGGCTTGAAATTTAGCTAGGAACAACTTTGTGTATTACCTTTAGAATCACTCAGGTTAAAAATATACTTTGATATATGAAGTTGTTATGCTCCAAGTTAATATAAGTTCGTTTTGTTTCGTCATGGTGCTTACTTGGATAACTAAAAATTGAAGCTAGTATGTTAGGTTCACGATAAAAAGAAAATATACGTGACCTCCCCAAGTTTTGCACATCAATCTTTTCTAGTTGAAACCTAACAACTTATATATAAACAATATTTTCCACATTATCACTTTCAACACACTATTTTAAGTTATTAAAAACGATTTAATCTTAACTGGAAAAAAATCAATTCATAGGTCTTTTTCCTCATGATTCAATGTACGCGCGATCATAAAAATTAATGATTCCGACTTTTAAAAAATTCAAATAAATTATTTGTTGCAAAAAGTTGATTTCGGCAACCCCAACCGCTCAGTGATTGTGGCTATGGAAGCATCCATGTGCGAGCCGAGGCTCGAACCCATATCTTTTGATATTTGTTGTAAACTTACCTCATCCGTTGCCAACTGAGCTACACACTATTGACAAATATTCAAACAAAATATAATATCTAAATATTTACGTTCACATATTAAACTAGGGTTTTGAGTTTCTTTTTACAATATAACATAAAATGAACACATCTAACAAGAAAACCTTTTATATAATTGCATCTAAAGTAATAAATATAAAATTATCAGCTAAAGTAATTAACTACTGTTGTATGTTTAGATCATTAGTTAAATAATTATGTTTATTAATTTTGGTTTTTGCTTAGATAATAAATTTTGCATTCACCGTCTTTGCTTGGATTTGGGCCAACCATAACTATTTTGAGTGGAAGACCTGGTTTGAGGGGGGCTCCAAAAAAATTAATTAAATACCTTTACTATACTTCATGAACTAATTTGGTGTGTGCAGCGAGGATTGGAGGGGGCTGGGCACCGGCCTGCCCCCCTACTCCCTTCGCCTATGACTATGTTAGTGAGCACTATAATGCCTTTTTCTTGCTAAAAACTTTCATAAACCTTCATCTTCATTCAGTACATGTAATCTAATTTGCTGTTTTTATTTGCAGAAACAGGGTCTCAAAACGTTTGATTCACAAAAATATCTATCACACAAAGTAAGTGCCACACTCAAACATATAAAAGAATTCATGTTGCACAACTTTTGAAATCTACAGTTCCTTATGGTCTTATTATTAGATGTCTAATTAATTACTTTATGCCCATGAAATAGACTATATGCGGTCTCAAAGTTGCCAAGGCTGAAATCGATGAGGCATTAGACAGCATTTGGCTGAGGCATCAAATGCAGTGTACTCAAGTTTGGATTGCTGGTAAGGATGAGGATTGTGTGGCCTCTTCATCTTCTTCACAGGACACACAAACAAAAGGAATGATATGGCTCAAATTGACCGGTAAATGGAATACCTTCGACAATGAAGATTTAGTTTTCTTTCTAGATTATAGTCATGCTTGCTATAAGATTCCTTTGAAAATGGACAAAGACTTTGCTGCTGCGAGGACACTTGAAAACTTTGAACCACACTTCATCGAAAACATTGTGAATTTGAGTGACAAAAAGCCAGATAGGTTATCCTCTATCTGGTTTCGGTGCAGTTGTTTTGTGATATACTTGAGCACCACCAAGACTCCTGGTTTAGTTTATGCTTTTGAATTCCTTTGGAATGAACGGAGCAAGAATGTTGACATATTGGAGTCGCTATTGTCAACATTGAAAAAGCATTTGCCAAGCTTTATATTTGCTTCTGGATCCAAACTTGGCGATGAGATAGATATTCTAGACGTTAAGCGTTCTGTAGTAGGTGGTGGAAAGAAATATATGAAGGTTTTCCAAAGAAACAAAATGCCACTGCAAAGAGAAATGCAACCAAGAAGCTGGACAGCAGGGCCTAGTTTATCTCGAGAATCTCGAGAACAGATCATCTCACCATTTGCAGCAAACTTTGGAGGTAATAATAATTCTCTGCTTTCAAGATTGCACTTGCTTTTACATAAATGAAATGATTTTAAGTTGTCTCTAATTACATAATTCAAACGCAAATGTAAAGTTGAAGGAATAAACTGGCAAGGACGTGAGATATCTGTAGAAGAATGAAAGCACACGAATGGAGAAGATTGAAGAGGAGCAATTCCAGAAACAATGGAGGGACGTCTTGGATGGAGAGGTCTAATTTGAATCTTGTTGCTTACTATTAAGCTCAAATAACCTGATAATGACAGTGGATTTTATCTATTCTAGGCGTTCTATAAACTTAGTTTTTTTTTGTAATGTAATCTGTAATTTTGATGAATCATGTGCTTTAAATACACCAAGTTCGTTTGAGACAAAAGAATACATATGGAATGGTTGAATGCAAGAGTGTGACATCATTTAATTAAGGACTTAAGGTTGTATATTTATATCTATATATATATAAGCATGGAGAGGGAAGTTATTTTGCAAACCATAAAAAACGTGCAAACCGTGCAAACTCATGGTTGCACACGTAAAATCAGTGAAATTGATTCATGGAGTTGTTTAATATGATGAAAATGTTTCATAAACATCAAATTTTGAATAAATTGTTTCATATGTTGGTGTTTTTTATTCATATGAAACTTTTTTATCGTTTCTATGAAACTTTTTCATTTCTACGTAAATAAACACCTTCATATGAAACAATTTCATCACAAAATTTAGTATATGAAACATTTTCATCATATTAAACGACTCTATAAAAGATTTTTCATTGATTTACGTGTGCAACCATGAGTTTGCACGGTTTGCACGTTTTTTATGGTTTGCAAAATAACTTCCCACTAAGCATGGATATTATCTTAATTAGTATATAATTTGCATTCTTTCTCATTTGAAAAGGAAACTGATTTTTATAAGTTTTTCTTAGGTTGGTCAACTAAACTTGCTGCACTGAGTATCTGGTAGTGGCGTAGATACAATTTTTTTTAATACATTTATTATCTGGATCTACTATTAACAGAAGATAAAAAGGTGGTGTGTAACCAGTTTGTGTTATTTATTATATCTCCTATTTCAAAACTAATTATGTCCTAGAATTAAGTATTTGTCATACTTCTAGATAGGAGTTGCATGTTTGTTTATGGATTAACACAGGATTTCTGAAGCCGCTAATCCTTTAATTTCAATGCATTAACATATTTATGAAATTGTCGTCAATGCTTTAACTCTGTGTTCTCGAATTTGGGAAAAAAAGAAAGGAAAGAAACGAAATGTTTATATTTATATACTTGAGAGGATGGAAAAGAAAGAAACAACTTTTCATGTTCTTGGAAAGAAGGTAAATGAAGGGAAAGATGTCATTTTTACTAATATACCTTTTAAAATGAAAGGTTGGATAATTTTGTAAGTGTAATAAGATTTTTTAAGTGGCTGTAATTTCTTTTCTTTGCTTTTCATTCCTCTCACATTTGGCAGGAAAGTTTTGGGAGGAAACTTATCATTATTTTTCTTATATTTCCTTTCCTTTCTCTCCTAAAAAGTTTTGAGAACGAGGATAACTTTTACTCTCCTTCCATTTCCCTCCTTTCCTAAAAAGGGTTTTGAGAACACATCATAAAAGCAGCTTTTCCATGTAATATGATGTGATGCCACATTTAATATCAAGAACAATTTGGGATGTCAGTATGTTACCAACTAGAAAAGGTTTGCGGTAAATGTGTGTTTGTGTGTATCAAAATTTCTACTCTAGTATGATTTTATAAGACACAAGTGTTCATAATTTTCAATTGAATCAAGTGTTTACAGAGTGTATATCCAACAAAATAAGTGAAGGATTATCGTCTCCTTTGGAAAAATAAGATATGAGAGAGGAGAGATAAGATGATAGAAAATGAGTGAGATAGAATGCATTTGATTTGAAATGTTTATGTTAAAATTATCAGTGCCATAGATCCGACTAGATTGGAACGCAGAGTTCCGAAGGTAACATTTTATTATAGCAATCCTTGATTTACATTATTATGTGATTCAGGTTAGATCTAATGATTCTCAAAAAATGATAGGTACTCCCATTAATGACCCTACATATACTTATTGGATAATAATATGGATTATATCATTCAGTTTTATTGAATTCTAAACTAAAATTAATAACAGACAAATCCAATTTAAATGTTAAAATTCTGAATCGGACCCAATAACTATCGGATATCAAACAATGATCGATGTATTCTAATTGAATGAAATGTTATGTTTTTAATTTAACATTTGGGTTTTTAGTATTTCTATTTCATGAGAAATGATATGTAACATCTTTGGGGGGTGTGGGGTGAAAGTCACTACCAGGGTTCGATTCTCACGGGCGATACCTTCCTGACATATCCAAACTCTAGATCTGGTCCTTCGGGGTCGGGTTCACCGTTTAGGTTGGTCCATAGGGCCCCTAAAACCTGTCGGTCGGGTTCAGCTATAGCTTGGATCGGGTCGTGACGGATTGGTATGATTACCCGTAAAAAATCCCGATAGCGCTAAAACGTGTGTGTGCGTTAACTTGCGGTTAAAAAAAAATCTCACGAGAAAGGAAATTTTCCACTGTTCTAGACTTCTTGTGCGTCATCCGCCCCGGCCCAATTGGCCCAATGACATTTGATTATGTTCAAAAGACGAAACTACCCTTCAAAATTACACGTATTTCCCAAAGGATGCCCCTGGCATTTCAGAATCCCAATAGAGTTCTTCTGACCAGCATCATCACTCTCATCGCCATTTCTCCATCGCTGATCGCAAAATTAGGGTTTTTACAGACAACAAAGGAACGAAATTCACCATCAGAAACCGGTTTCTAGGGTTTATATTTGCTCAAGTTTTCATGTCTTATAATCATCATCATCATCAATGGAGATTTCGTTTACTTTCCCCGGTAACGAAGGTGAATTCACCTCTGTTTCTCTGTTTCTAGCCCTAATGTTCACTATCCTATGCTCTTTGCTTTTCCTCCTCCCTTTTCTCATACTCATATTCTCCCAATCCAACAAAATAGGCAAGGCTTGTTGTAATTGTGTTTGTTTTAGTTGCAACGGAATCGATCGAGGTTGTTCTGATTTCATGGCGGTTACGGGGTCTAGGATGATGAACGGTGGTGGCGGAGAGGTGGTTGTGGTGGAGAGGGTAGGTGCGTCGATGATGGAACAGTTGGTTCCGGAAATCACGACACATGTGTTGAGTTACTTGGATTATCCGAGTCTTTGTAGCCTCTCCATGACCAATTCTTCAATGAGGAGAGCTGCTAATGATGATAATGCTTGGAAACTGCTTTATCATAAGGTCACTTACTGTTCTTTCCAAGCTCTCTATGTTACTTGCTGCTCTTATGATGTGCTCTATTGAACTGGATGTTAAATATTTACTAATTGAGGTTGAATTACATATGCTTAGGTTGGGTTTTTGTATTGTTTTATGACTAAATTTGTTGAAATAGTGCATTTTGCTTCATCAATATCCTAGGACAAGTATCAAATCTCAGTATAAAACTACAGATAGGAACTTAGGATTTCGATGAACTTTTGGACGCTGCCTACTCTCAATGAATTTTTGTTTATGCTGCCACACCATCTTTTTATTTGTTCTTTTTTCTTTTTTGAGAATCTATATTGAAGGACTTTTTGAACATCAATAATTCTAGGAAATTTTTGTTGATATGCCGGAACCCTTAACGAAGGGTTATTGAACACATGGGATCCTAGCAGCCAAGCGTACATCTTTATCAGCTTGGTTTGTAAATTTTGAAGTCTGCTCCATTTATGCAAGAACAATAAGCCTAAATGAAGTACATGAAAAAAAGCTAGATATTAAAATTGTGGTGTTAAAAACAATATGAAATCTTTGTAATTGCAAAACTCATGCCAAATTGCCAATTAGGATATTGAAAAGATGCTAGAAATATGCTTGGGAAAGTAAGTAGCATCCTTGTATGTAGTGTGTACTTCTATGTAAACCTAATTTCTTTGGTATACTCTATCCACTTAGATCACTTTTCACTTAGATCACTTTTCACTACCTCTACCTGTCTACCACTTCTGCATGGATAAGGGTTTCTTTTTAGTACAAGTATCTTCGATGTTGGAAATGACCAAATTATGTCAGACATTGTTGCCAGCTTCTCATTGGGTAGATGTCAACATAACGTTCTCTAAAGGATCATAATATACAATTGTGTGACCAAAACCAAACATCTACCTCAATATTCACAATTTTGATAGGGCTTGTCCTTATTTATTACATTATGACTCTACCAATATCAATAAAGATGATCTTTCTGTAAATGCGGTTGTGCTAGTGAATGTCGGATCAATAAATTCAAACAAAAATCCCACAAAACTACATAAATCTGGTAAACAAATCATGGGTAAATATTATAGAATTTTATGGTACAAAAATGAATTACCAATAGGATAATGAATCAGACAGTTTTGTGGTTTTTTAATGAGAGATAGCATATTTGGCTCATCAATTAAATGGCTTCCTAAGAGATCTAAATCATTAGTCATAGACTCATAGGATTTGGGCAACTGTGTTATAAGCCTTGATAGTGTCCAAGTTTCATGAAGTAGTTATAAACTTATAGTATCTCAATATTTTAACATCCATATTCGGCACTTGTCGATATGCTAGTGTGTAATTTTTGAATGTTAAGTAGCAAGACTGACTAGAGTAAGGCTGGAACTTGTCATCTTGGTTGTTTTAAATCATAAAAAACAATCTCAAGCCTAATGTTTTGCTTCCTGAGAAAATTTAGAATATAGAATCTACTTGTTTCTGGAAAAGAGATTGAGTAGTGCTTTTGTCGTTAAATTATCTTTGGGCGTTAGATATGAATCATAGGTCATTCATGAGTAGCATGTGATTAGCACATTAATCTTGAGTTCCAACAGGGTATGAATGGCCATCTCATCCGAGTCATAAAGAGACGCTTGTCCTTGAGGTAAAAAAAGGTGAGCATGCATGTTTAATTGAGAGAGATCTTCTACAGTTGGCAAACCCTAGTGAGATGTTTATGTGCAGCATAAGGCGGAACTGATAGCTGATGAGCACTTCCCACTTAATTAGCTTCCTACTGGCCCAATTAACCATTGAAGATAGAAGGTTAAATGGACTGTTTGATACCTATCCGTTTTTACTCGAAGCAAATGGGCATGTATATCAGTAGATATGTCCTGTCATGACTTAAGACATCTCATTACAAAATCAAATCTCACATAGAGTCCCTTTCAGACTTCATATCAAATCTAATTCGTGTATATGAGTACAATTCTTCCTTTCAACACTTATTAAGCGAAATGGTGCGACAGAAAACTGATGGCAGACGGCCAGTTCAGTTGCATGACTGCATTAGAAAAAGAACCCCAACTTCCTTATTTTTTATCGTTCCGTTGTTACCAGTTCTTGCTTTTCTTAAAACTTGCTTTTTTTGTTATTTATTAGAACTTAATTATTTTGGTTATCAAATAATTTTCCTGGATGTGCATTATAAATTTCCCAGGGGTGATTGTGAATTATTTGGAAGTATCAATTAAATAACTACTTCGGAGATGTTGATCTCTCAAATTGGACTAAGGCTATTAGTTGTTTCTGTGCTGAATATTCTTGCTCCTCTTCAACTTATATCTCCCCTGATTTCCCCCCTTTCTTCTTCCAATCATTTCCTCATCTTTATCAAATTGTATCGGAGTAATCTGATCCAATATGGCGACCACCCTCTCATCCTTCCATCCACCAAGAACCCAAAATCCACAAAACATGAACCCACCACTAGCAGCACCACCCATGTGCTGACCCAGTAGACGTCCAACTTGCCTCCTTTGGATATTGAATTGAAAGATTGGACACCAGCTGCAGAAGTGGCAACACTAAAAGCACATCGTACTGGTGTTTCACCTATCAGGGCTAATCCTATCCCGGAGCAGCCAATAAACTGATAAAGATAAAATGAAGGACACTCCTGAAGGTGCTAGACTACACGTTTCATGTGGTCTGAAGCTGAAGTTGTGGACAGTCCATGGTTTTGACAAAGTCCAACACAATGCCCACATATGAAGATGAATTTGTTTATTAGAAAATTTTAGGAGTCTTGTGGTTGGATCCTTGAAGTGGAAATTATTTCCGTTACTACCAATCTGTGGAAAAAAATCAAGGTCGATATTGCTGCAATGCACCTTGAAATGAGATGCCTTGGATTTATTTTCATGGCTAAGCAACAATGAGCAAACGTACTCTCATCTGTTGGAATGAGCTTGTTAAAGCATTGCAAGGAAGTTATGGACCACACATCTAGCCTTTCCATTCCATCAAGCTGAAGCTGTGAAGGAAAGCTCTGTATTTGGTAAGCTATTTGGCCTTTCTATTCCATCAAGGTGTAGATCTGAGAGTTTTAGGTATTTGCTTGAGATCATTCTCATATCCGTTCTAGGCATTTGAGTAATCCCACCTTAATGTGAAGCGAAGGGGTGAGAGTTTAATAAGTGGTGTTATTATCTTAATTGGTATATATATTTTGCATTCTTTATCCTATGAAAAGGAAACTAGTTTTTATTAGTAATATATTTTAGGTTGGTCAACTGAACTTGTTGCACTAGTTTGGCATAAGCATCTGGTTGTGGTAGATAAAAATTTCTTTTTCTAATACATTGATTAGCTGGATCTACTATTAACAGAAGATAAAATGGTGGTGTGTAACCTGTTTGTTATTTATTATATCTCCTGTTTCAAAGTTTGTTATGTCCTAGAATTAAGTATTTGTCATACTTCTAGATAGGAGATGCATGTTTGTTCATGGATGAAGACAGGATTTCCAAAGCTGGTAATTCTTTAACTTCAGTGCATTAACATATTTCTGAAATTGTCGTCAATGCTTTAACTCTGTTCTCGAATTTGGGAAATAAAAGAAAGGAAAGAGACAAAATGTTCATATTTATATTCTTGAGAGGGAAAGGAAAAGCAAAGAAATAACTTTTCATGTTCTTGGACAGGAGATAAATGAAGGGAAAGGTGTCATTTTTACAAATATACCCTTTAAAATGAAAGGTTGGATAGTTTTGTAATTGTAATAAGATTTTTAAGGGGTTGTAATTTCTTTCCTTCTCTTTTCATTCCTCCCACATGTGGCAGGAAAGTTTTGGGAGGAAACTATCATTATTTTCATACCGTCTCCTTTCCTTTCTCTCCTAAAAACTTTTGAGAACACGGATAATTTTTACTTTCCTCCCATTTCCCTCCTTCCCGTAAAAAGGTTTTGAGAGCACAGCATAAAAGCAGCTTTTCAATCATTCAATGTAATATGATGCGATGCGACGTTTAATTTCAAGAACAATTTGGGATGTCAGTATGTGTTTGTGTGTATTCAAATTTTCTACTCTAGTAATTGTAAAAAGTAGCATGCATTTCTTAGTGGAGCTTCTGTATTTCTATAACATTGGCTTTGGAAATGGATTGTGCTGTGCCCAATTACATAATAAAGAAAAAAGGAACATGATAGGAATTCTGTTAAGAAGTGGGAACTGTAAATCTTTCTACTTAGAAACCTTTAATACTCCATTGCAAAATAAATGCCTACATTTCTATTTATGTTTGTCGAAAATAAGTGTGTATCTCAAAATCTATCCTTAGCTGATGCAAAAATATCTAAGAGTTGTCAAGGGAGATAAATTAAATAAGGGTAAAGCTGTCTTATGGTTAACTAAAAAGTGTAATAATTATGCATGTCTAAAACTGTGACATGTCTATTATTGACACTTATTATGGGACGGATGGAATATTTGGCAGATCATGTCTCCTGATCACTCCTTTATTTGATATTTGTGGTATCCTCATGTTTAAATTCTTGTTAAATGCATAGGATTCAAAGACGATTGCACCTAAGATTTATAGTTAACTTAGGACACAAACATAAAAACCCATGATATTTGTAGTTTTGGGTAGTTTGGCACTGCTGTTGCAAGATAATAAAATTTGAGCCCCAAGATAATAATTCATCAGTTGCTGGTAGTGGTAGGAGCTCTTTATTGTTCAAATTCAAAATTTTCATGTATTGTTACTTTTTCGTATTATGTAGATGAAATGTGGTTCTGTTTATACATAACTTAGCGTTCTAAATTTGCTAGGGCTACCTTATCAGACTGTTTTTTTTATGGATACTCACTTCAGTTCCAAACAGCTGACCGGTTGAATTCTTGAACTGTCATCAGGATTTTACAATGGAACAAAATGGTATCACACCTGCTAATGGATGGAAAGCTTACTACGCAGCTACTAGAGCAATCGTAATCATCAATCAACAGTTCTTTGACATCATTAGAGAAAGATCTCTTCTAGAAATGGGCCGGCTTTGGCTTAACGCAGATTATGTAAAATGTGTTCATGCCTCGGGAGACATCTTCACTGGGTGAAATGCTTTTTTCACTTCTTATGCTGATTTAATCAGTTCGTTAGATGCTTCTATCCATATCCCTACAAGGGAAAAGAAATACACATTTCGAGAGCTCTTTTAAAACGGTGGTGGCTTATGCATTTAGTTTGGGATGCAGGTATAACAGGGTTTTAAGGAGCTGGCAGCTTGCTTTTAACTGGGAGTTGGGGATCGATTTCCAGATTCGAGATGTGAGTGCACGGGTGCTAACCGACATCGCTTGGGTGACCATGAAAGCCTATGTTGCCATGGACCACAACGCGTTAAACTTAACCAACGTGTTTGAGTTTCACAATGGTCGGTGGTACATGGTTCACCATCACAGCTCGGAGATGCTGCTAAACGATGAGGAATTGCCACCCATGCTTGGTTAAAACTTTTTTTTTCACTTTGAAATCGGTACAGTTTTATTTATGTGATAGTAGGACTCAAGTTTGTTTACCGTTCAAGCGTCCAGCATCAACTTTGGTAACTCGATAATATTTCTTTTTTGGCAGCTTTAAATAATCTGTTTATTTGGCATCATCATTCTAAACATTTTCGATATTAACTATTTTGGCGATGAATCGTTAGTAACAAGTCTTTTTTAACTTTCTTCTGTTTTGTTGGGAAAATCGTGTTTTGTTTTGTCTTGATAAAAAGTCATCGTCGCAAGTTGTCTCCAAATATGAACATTGGAACCATCGTTGTATTGGGCAACAAATGCTTTAAGAAGATTTTTGTCTATCGGATTTGGGATTTCAATTTTCAAGCCCTGTAGGAGGCAAGTCTACCACAATTAGGGGTATATGCATCCTAATTCGTGTCAGAATCAGATTAAAGTATATAATGAAAGTGTATATTTCATGAGTAACGTGGTGTCAGAAAAAAGAACATATTTGGAAAAACGTTAAAGAAAATGTCAAATCAATAAGTATAAAACTAAAAACCCCATTAGGCCACTCGTACTGCATGACGGGTTCCATGCGGGTAGGGCATATAGGCTCAACGACTTCATGCAAGTAGTGGTAAGCCAATCCCAAGTAAGTATTGGCGGGTAGAGGGGCGAGCTTCTAAAGACGTTCTACCCGCTCCTCTCTTTCTCTTTAGGGTATGAAAGGATGGATTACTCCACTTGAGGGCAAGGTGGGTATGAAGGTAAGAAAGTATAAAGTTGATGTGGCAATAAGGATACGAGGGTATGAAAAGAGGCGATACTCACGGTCTTACCAATGGTATTTTATAAGTTTGTTTAATTTTAATTTAACTTATAACAGATTTAATAATGTTATGTTTTTCATAGAATAACAATTAAATATTTTATTAGAATTCGGTTGTTATCTTGATTATATTTTAGATTTTGTTATGTTTATATAACTTATAACAGATTTAATAATGTTATATTATGTTTATCACTTACTTATGAATTTAATCATATGGTTTTAAAAAGTTATATCATAATCATGCATCGTTTACTTATATTTTAAATTTTAAGTAATATGCATCAAAATGTAAAAAAAAAATGTTTTTAAGAGTTATCCTAGTTAGGGGTGAGCAAAAAAAACCGATCCCCGAAAACCCGACCGACCCGACCCGAAAAAACCCGACCCCGAATTCCCCGAAAACCGAAATCCCCGAGGATTGGTCGGGGTTGGGGTAGGGTGCGAAAAGTCGTGCCCCGAAACCCGAAAAACCCGATTTTTGATTTTTTTGATTTTTTTATATATTTTATATATTTCCAAATCAACCCATATAATTGAATGTTTCATTGATTATTTGAGTGTTACACTAGATAGTTTGAATAGTTAGCTACTTAATTTAATTTGACTCTTGAACTCTTGATTACTTGAGTTTGCAATAAACTTTGTGTTTTTAAAAAAAGTCAAAAAAAAAAATCCGGGTGCCCCGAAAAACCCGACCCCCCGAAAATCGGGTATCGAGGCCTCCATTTTCCCCCCGAAATCGGAAAAACCCGTCGGATGCTCACCCCTAATACTAGTAAATAATATTTATGGCATAATATTGACGGACGTAAAATATGAATTCGAGTTTGAAATATATATCATAAATGATTTATATAAAGCAAATCTTTATTTAGCACGTTTGCTAATGGATCCAAATTCCATGGCCCAAAAGCATATCCATCAATCCAACAAGAAAGCAAAATTTGTGGTTCAGAATTGACTCCTATTGGTTAAAAGACAAAAAGGTCAAAGCTTTAACCTAAATTTGGACTAAAATACCACCATAAAGATACTTTCCTTCTCTCCATAACTAACATGCATTTAAGTCTTTTTCTTGTTGAAGTTTGTTATGTTTTTCATGTAAAGTTTGGTGTTTGCTATAAGCATATAATAAGATGGAAAAAAAAATCATTCAAGAGCTTCAAGATGGTCTCATAAGTAATAAATCTGGTTTGTGATATTTCTAGATACCATAGAAAAAAGAGTAAGGGATTAGAAAGAGATGATGAAATATTCATTGTATTTTAAGTTGCTTCCTAAACAAAGCAAAATTTTGAGCTTTCCACTAGCAAAATGTTGATTTTCTCTAAATCATGTGCTTAGTTTACTATTTTTTGTAAAGAGGTAAAAAGATCATTAGATGCAATTAAGAAGGGAGACGATCGCAAAAATGATAATAGATTCCCTTTTTTACATTGATTACGATTGTGTGTGTATATTAGCTCTTGCTATATGAGCCTATGACAAATGTTGGCATCATATTTTCAAACGTATTTGCGTTTTTTGTCTTTCTAAACACTTCGTATTACTATTTATGTAATAGAATAATTCAAAAACTTTCCATACACTACAATAACTTTGTCATTACGTTTCAATCATTCATTTACTAACTCAAGTGTCAGAAACTTCCTCAAAATCTTTTTCACAAGCTGAAAATCTTTAAAAATCAGTATCTTTATTTCTTACAATATAACTATATACTTCTTGTCTTTTAAATTTTATATTCTTGAATATATACATTTGATCAAATATGATTAACCTTTTTTTAGTGAAACTAATTTTATATACTTTTAAGAAGAATCTAACAAATGTATGATGATGGAGACTTGATTCCACTTCCACTTCTAAGAAAATCTTTTCCACTTCTCATGATTGTCTTCACATTAAGTCCCACCCAAAATTGCTCTTTTCTTTCTTTGTCCCTTCCTATCATGGTTTCATCATGTGCTAATCTCCTACCCTTGAAATGCTTTTAGTTTTTATCCTATTTCTAATTCCTTTTGTTTCTATATAATTATTATATATTAAAAAAACAAGAATTGAACTATACTGAAGAAAATTTGGTTTAGACAACTTTTTAAGTATTATTTCATAATTAAATAACGTGTATGACGACTAAACTTTTTATTGTATCGTATGTGTATCATATTTTAATGTCTTTTTTGCATGAATGGATAATAATCATTTTTTACAACAAATTTATAGAATAAAACATATTATTTGTCTTCAACTCTTAACTTAAATTATTTTTTGGACGTATTCGGTCCAAGTTTGCCCATAGAGAGATTCTTTTAGTTATAGTAATTTAGTTTCATAATTGTGAAATCATACGTATACACAACTATGGGTGACAATCGTGTCGTGTTCGGGTGGGGTTAAAAGGCTCAACCTATGACATGACCCGTTTAAATAGTTGACCTGCAAACCCATATACCAACCTAAACATGACCTGAGAAATAAACAGGTTGGTGTGTCAGAAAACTCAACCCAAACTCGTTTATTTTCATGTTAGGTTCGTGTAGCAATAATTGCCACCCATTTACACAATATATGATTTATTTCCCATTTGTGTGCAAAGTTATTTCCACCCAATATTCATTTCTATTGCAACATCTCAAAGGATGGTTTCTCATTCATCTAAACTTTATTAAAGTTGAGTTAATATGAGAAGCATGCAAAGTAAATCTAAACCATTTATTATTATTAATCTCAAACCCATCAAATAAATTATGTTTGATAGGAAATTAATCTGATGCATCTCAGTGCATCTCATCCTGGTATGCATCTAGCAGTTGATTACCACTTTTCACGTTTCACACATTAACTCAGCTTCTCATCGCACTTCAACCTTTTCTAAGCAATCATCAAAGTTGCAACTTGGTTTTGCATATTTAGTTATAAGGTCTAATATTTCAACAATCATTGTATATTTTTGGACCAATACTTATTTAAAGAATTTATTTTTTAAATATGTGTTAACAACAATATCTTATGGGCTTAAAGTAAAAAAGCAGCCCCTTTTTAGGGGTGGTGGTGGCTAATCCATGAAAGGGACAATATTTCCATGTCAATGGTCAATGTAGAATACAGAAGTCAACTTCAAAAGAATTTTAGCCTCCTTTCTAGAATATTTTTTGTTCTATTTTGTATCGATGAAAATCATAAAAGATTCAAAAATGATATTCTATAATCCTTACAACACTAGAAAACAAGGCTTTGTATTGCAATTGAAATAAAAAAAAAGGTTCCTATTATATGACGAATTGAATTGTTTTTACAACAAAGATTCAAAATTGATCCCATGCACGGTGCATATGATTAGCATCGAAGTCAAAACAACCGATCTTGTTGAATCTTCTACAAAGCTCTAATAGATTTACCTGTTTGACAAGAGTGAACATATCATATAAAAACATTTATGAAAACCCCAATGGGGCAGCCTACCGGTTAAGGCTTGGTGTTGGGGAAAAACCCACCCAAGTTCGAATCTGGGGGTGAGCAACCAAGGGCCACTGAGTGTTAATCCCAGGGGAGCATGCTTTAGCTCTCGGTAAAAATTGCCAAGGATGTAGTCTGGCCAAAGTTCAGGTGAACCTTCTCAAAAAAAAAAAAAAAAAAAAATTTATGAATGGACCAAAATAAAGGTACTTTAAAAAGAAAATTACAATATGAAAACATTCGGAATATGTATTCTAAGTATTATGTCTCTGTTATTTCGCTCATAATAGTTGATATTTTTTTTATTGTGGATTGTTTATGTGTGTGCTTGTTATTTGTGAATGGTTTTTCAACTTGCTTTATCATAGTCCTTTGTTTAAAAGAACATGTCATTTTTCATCATTAAATATTAAAAATACTAAAGAATAGATATCTTCTTTATTGGTTGGTTAGAATTAATTAGTCGTGACGTATACATGGGGTTTGAAGTGTGCATCACATGTATGGTGTTAAATAGGCTAAAATATGTGAAGAAAGACTTTAGACGTATTGAATTGTCACGTCTAAAGCTCGCTTATCATATTAGTATTAGACAAAAACATAGTTTTAGAGATTAAGAGTTTTGTTTTGTATTTCAAGCATCATGACCGTTGGGAGAGGAGAGTGAAGGTAAAACATGGGATCTAAATTCTAAATTATGATAGATCATAGTATCTTTTGATGACATTAATATTTAAAACACTCATGTAATCGAAATATGATTGGTTTGTCTCTTGTGTTGTCCATGATCTTTATTGATATATATATATATATATAATCTATATAATAATTATTGGAGTAATTTGCAATTTTGGTTCATGTGGTTTGTTGTTTTTCTAGGTTTTGAATCCTACAAAAATATTGTTGCAAGAAACGCCATATGGTATGCAAAAATGCTTTGTTTTTTATTCCTCCTACTAACGTAAGTTAAATTCCATCCATTAACACCTCCATGTGCTTGCACATCAAGGTAGAGTAGTTATTTTATTTTGAATTACAAGTTGACACCTACATTACTAAAATTGTTTTTTTTTTTAATTATCCTCGTATTTCAAAGATAAATTTACTACTTTACCTCATGTGTAAGGCACACAGGGAGTTAAGGGTGAAATTTAACTTTTGTCAAAGAGAAGATCAAAACCAAGCATTTATTTTAATACCACGAGGGTTCTTTTGCAATGAATCTTTTATAAGGACTAAAACCAAGAAAAACAACAAGCCATAGAAACCAAAATTGTAATTTAGAGTAAATTATTGATTTGGTCCTTTCAATTTACTAATTTTTAAGGATCTTGTCCCTAGATTTTAGTTTATTAGGGATTTGGTGCATATGGTATGCAATTTATGTTGAATTTTGTCCCTAGACCAAACGGTCACTTAACAATCCATTAACTCTCAAGGAATTTTTGTCTTTTAACTTTTCAACCATTTTAACATTATTTATAATTGTCTTTTAATTACTTTTTATTATTTTCTCTTTTGTATATTTATTGAATTATATTTAAACTTAAACTTTAATATTATATATACAATGTATATATAGATATAACTACAATTAAGGGATGATGCACTGTACTTACACATCGACAACACCTTGAGCTACCGATCTCTGGCATTGGCCTTACACAACACCCACACACCGCAACACATAGATACACACTGCAACACACTTAAGGACCAAAATTGCAAGTTTTGATGACAGATCTTCGATTGAACGAGCGAGAGAGGCAGACAAAGTGGGTATGATTATAATATAGAAGGTGGTTGTGGTTCTGCAAGTTCGACTATCGGAGCAGCGGGGATGAGGGTTTGAAGGAGGGACGAAGGTAGGACAAGGGTTTCATCAAAGATGGGGGATAAGATCTTCGATCGGAGTAGTGAGGGATGGCTTCTACTGGAAAATGGGGGTCAGCATAACTTTGAGGTTGCCGATAGTTTATTGAAAAAAAACGTTGGGGTTAGGTGACACAATTTATTTTTGTTTTCTCTTCTAAGTTTTAACATATATGTTTTCCCTTAAATTACAAAAGTTATTTGTAAAAAACTAAAAAAATGAAAATGAAAATGAAAATGACCCTTTTATGCCCTTGACTTTAACCGACTTGGTAAATGGTCGTTAGGCTATGGACTAAATCCAACAGAAAATACCAAAAGAGTGATAGCCTAGTGGTAAGGCTTGGGCACTACATAGTGGTGAACCCGAGTTCGAGCCTTGGCTGCACGCATTCTGGAGGTACGGGGGCTTCAACCCCGGGCTGCATGTTTTAGCAGTCGGGCTTCGGCCCAAAATTGCCAAGGATTAGTCTGGGCCCAATGTGGTCTGGGATACCTCTTCCAAAAAAAAAAATCCAACAGAAAATGTATACTACAAATCTACAATGACCAAATCCATAATAAATGAAGTCTAAAAATAAATTCTGTAAAAATCATCAAACTCTATGGACCTAATCCATAATTTGCCCATTAATTTAACGATAGAAAATTGGAAAAGAAACATTCCAAGTTAAGTTAGTAGGATGATGGATTTTAATTCTGTAAAAAGAGTGATAGACCTATGAGATGCCAAGATTTAATTCTTAGTTATTGATTCTCATATTTTATATGAGCAGAAGTTAAATCTTTTTGGTTAAAAAAAGTGATTAGATTATTAGCAAATTGATTAAAAAAATAAAAATATTCTAATTAAAATGATGGGTGTAGAATATTATCTTTATCTCGATAAGGAACATAGAGTAGCTCTGGTAATTAATGATATGACATTGGAGAATCTTTTAATGGTCATGTTAAAATAGAAAATTTTAAAGAATTATAAAGTAGAGATAAATACTTTAATTTTTGGAAAAAGTTCAAAAAAAAAAAAAAAAACCAACGGGCTATTCTATTTTGGATGGTTAAGCTCCTAAACGATTTTTTTGAACAAAAAAATCATTAAACTTTGTCATTTTGAATGATTAAGTCACTAAACTATTTTTTTGAATGAAAAAACCATTAAATTTTTTCATTTCGAATGATTAAGTCCTCGAATAATTTCTTTTCGATAAATAAACCATCAAACTTTCAAAATTTGGTTACTTACCCCCTTTTCATAAAAATAAAAAAATTAAATACAACCGACTATGAAGGTTTTAAAGATAAAATATAACTAGGTTAGTTTAAGTTAAACGAATATAAGTAGCAAATTTCTAAAAATTCAATGATTTATTTTGTTGGAAAAAATATTTTGGGACTTATTTAATCATAATGAGAATGTTTAATGGTTTTTTCATTCAAAAGAATAGTTTAGTGACTTAATCATTTAAAGGAAGAAAATTTAATGGTTTTTTTATTCAAAAAAATTATTTATAAAGTTAACCATTCAAAATGAAATAGTTTATTAGGTTTTTTAGACTTTTCCCTTAATTCTTTTCCATTAATAAGAGATATCGATTAGCCAAGAAAAAGATATCTTATTAAATTATATAATTGATATTAGAATTGTTAGAGTAAAAGAGGTTTTGAAGTTAAATAAAATTTTTTTTTAACTTTTTATATTTTATATTTTATTATAAAAAAATTATGAAATGCTATTGAAGATCTTAAGATTCAAAGTTT
Organism: Centaurea solstitialis; assembly: GCA_030169165.1. NCBI lineage: Eukaryota > Viridiplantae > Streptophyta > Magnoliopsida > Asterales > Asteraceae > Centaurea > Centaurea solstitialis. Next base: position 17,783,003 of record CM058042.1, read on the forward strand.
TGTTCAAGACTTAATTAATTAAATAATCAATTATTATTGCCTTTTAATTGTTCTTTTGGAATGATATAACTTTTATCTAATGCAACCCAACTAATATTTATGTACTTTTTTTAATAAAAACTTCACTTAAAAAATTCGAACCATAGGTGAATATTTGATTTTTTAATTCCAAACACAAAAACCACTATCAATTTGCCTTCCAACCACGTCAACTTGTCGTATTTGCTAATCGAATTGTTGGTTGGTTTGTAGAATTTGTTTTTCGGGTATGAAACGTACCCTCGTTAAAAGTTGAGGGGTATTATGGAATATTAAAAAATATAAAAAACTAATAGTTCATTAAGAATTTTTTCTAATTAGTATACATCTAAGGTAGATTAAAGAATAGTAAAAGTACGGTTGATGCACGAGTGTTGGATGTGTCAAAGAGATTTGATCGAGTAGAAACTTTGTCCATCGGGGGAATATACGAAATTTTCAAAATAAAACAACTTTGACTTTTTAAACAAGCTGTAAAATTATGTTTTATGTTTGATATATTTTTAGCCAAAGTTCATCATTACATGTGACCTCTTTGTTTTTTTAGTGATTTCGTAAACTTTCCAATTTTATGATTTTCTCAAGTTCAATCATTTAATTATTTAAAGGAACATTAACTGAAAACTTAAAAAAATTGAAATAAATCAAAAGGTTAAAAAAGTCTTTTGAGATAACAAAAAAAAAATGTGTATTGCAATCCACCTAGATCTCTAAAAAATATGGAATTCGGGTAAAAATAGATCAGACATTTTTGCAAACATTTGACCTACTTTAAAGGTGCAAAAATTAGCATAATATCACATAAAAGTTTGAGTGAGGAGTAATATGTAGAACAACATCAACACGTAGTTAGGGATTAGGGAATAGTGCATGGTGTGTAAAAACCGGCCGAAAACTAGAAGTTCTAAAGGAGAAAAACATGACCAACAAAGACTGTGAATCCGAAAAAGAAACCTAAAGTTTGCAAAATGGCGTACCAAATAAAATCATAACAGGTCAAAACTTGTAATAATGGCACATGTAAAGGATCAGGTTAAGTTGACCCATCAATATTTTCTTCTGATTCAATTTTTTTAAATGGTTGAGCATAAAGTGGTTATAAAACTATATATTTTTAAGTTACTTATCTTATAAGGCTATGCGTACCGCCAACGGCTTCAAAGCCGTGGGGATGGGCGGGTATGGATACGCCGGTGGCTTAGGCGGGTTGAAGCAATCTACGGGTTGTTGAAACCGATACGATAAAGAGAGGGTTGTGTGTATGTTGTGTGTGTAGTGTGTGCTGAAACCGATGGGAGGGTTGAGTACTAATCAAAGAGGGTTCCAGAGGGTTAATGGAAGGGTTGGAGAAAAACTGATGTGGCAGCGGATGTGGTAGTGGGGTTAAGAGGGTTGAGAAGGTCGGATACTGATAGCCTAAGTAATTAAATACATTTTTACAACTTTCGTTTTAATTAAACCGCTTGTCGAATTAGATAAAAATTACAATAAAAACAAGTCAATATATAAGAAAATTAATTGAGAGGCTATGTATCCACTATCCGGTAAGACTTTTATATGAAAACTATGATTTAAATTTTATGACAACATATATAGATTCTTGAATAATTGAGATGCGAGTTTCAGGATAGGTAGACGATGACATGTTTTTTTAAAGGAAAGATGAATATGTGTTTATATATAGAGAAAGAAAGATTCAAATGAGAAATACTAAAAGAGTACTAATTAGAGAAAAGTAATCTCAACTGTTGATACGGTAAGATCACAGCTGATTAGTCAAAATTCGGGTGGACGCACTTCACGAAAGGGCATTTCCGTAAATGTTACAAATAGGTCGAATGAAGATTCATATATGAATCTTGATATATGAACGCGTTCATATATGATCTATGTAGTTCATATACGAAAATTCATATATGATTATGAACGCGTAGATTCATATATGATATGTGTATTTCATATATGATCTATGTGGTTCCTATATGAACGCACCTCTGCCACCACTAGTAGCCCCGCCGCCACCACCATCACCACCTCTGCCACGTCAACATCATGTTGTTTGAGTTTGAAGAAGGAAAAATGTGTGGCTGAGAATCGTCATTGCGTTTTCTTAAACTGTTATTGTTCTCGTTTGAACCTTCCTCTCTCTATATATATAATAAAACAATCAGTAATTTATTCAAAAGTCGGATGAATCCAATCTAATTAGTATTGGTTTGTCTAATTCAATCAAATGGATGAAATCGGACCGATCCAATCATTGATTGGATGGGAAAAGTCCAACATTTGATAGATGATTTCATTGCCCTTACCTGGATTTCAAATGATAAACACCTCTAATTTATTTTTGTAATAAATGACCAAATTATACTAGTCGATATATCTAAAGGGCTATTTACTTAAACACTTACCGGGTAAGTGTTTACCGGTGAAGTTGAACATTATCACCTACCATATCGGACAATATTTTAGTCTCTTAAACCGGTATCGTATGCAACAATTTACCCGCTAAGCTCTTAACGAACATACGTTATCGATCTCACTTACCGGGTAAGACTCTCAGTTCATACCATCACTCATACAGCATAAAATTTTAGTTCTTTTCATAATCATCTTGTAAAATAAATTAACCCGATAAACATTTAGCAGGTAACCGTCAACTAAACGACCCTAAATTTGATCGAAATAAAAACACAATACTATGACAACAAATTGAATTATAAAAGTAGAGGGAGGATCATACAAGAACAAGGGTATTTGCAAGAACAAAGGAACTCATTTTGAGCCACACATTAATGTTGGCCCATGTGGGTCCCACATAATAAAAATCATATATGATTTAGTGGTGGGACCCACCTAAATCATATATGATTTTTTATTATGTGGGACCCACATCACATGTGATCCAGAATTGTTCCTTTATTCTTACAAATTAAATTTGTTTTTGTTTGAACCTTTCTCTATAAAAGTAATCTGTAATTGCATTGCATACATGTATATGTATATATATACTTGAGAACGTACTAATATGATAACTGGCAACAAGAGATTGTACGGTACAATAATATACTAGCAGCATTCTGACATGTGTCACGATGCCATTCCTATATGTATGATTGCAGGAAACGACGTCGTTAGAGGTGATAGTGCAAATATACTACCAAAAGGAGTGGGTCCCAAAAGTCAGAGACAGAGAAGGAAGGAGACCAGTAAAATGGGGAGTAGGGACCACCGGTTGTCCCACGTGGAATACGTGCTCCAAAACTAGGGACCACATTCCATCATACCACCATATTTCTTCTGTCTTGTAAAAAAACGGCTTATTGTACAAAGAATATGTCTTCTACATATCAACTTTATTTTGATTATACAAATGATGGTTTTTTAAGTCAATCACTTATACCTGTTATTCAATCCAAAGCTACTCAATGTTATATTAGTACCATAATAGCATTAGCATGGACGGATTTAGAACTTTTTTCTAATGGTGGCACCATTTAACTATAAAAAACGTATATAAAGAAAATTTTCACAAAATCTCTATTGGTCTAGTGGTGGGTTCATTACCTTTCAAAGGTGAAGTCTCAAGTTCAATTCTTGGTACAAGCAATTTTTTTATATAAACACTAAATTTGAAATCAAAAGCAAAAATCTAAAAAAAATGTTTCTAACAGGGTTTGAACCCATGACCTCATGATTATAAGACAAGTAACTAACCAATTTCAAAATATATATGGTGGCACACGACAAATTGATATGGTGGCACCGTAATTTTTTACACTACGACGGAGGAATTTAACGGTGGCCCGTGCCACCGCGTGCCCTTCATTAGCTCCGTCCATGCATAATAGTTTTTTACTATCTTATTTAAAGCTACATAAATTACAAGTTATATTCAATCTTAACGATATCTTTAATTTATTAAATTAATTAATTAAAACAAAAAAAAACAGGGAGATAGAGAGAGAGAGAGAGAGAGAGAGAGAGAGAGAGAGAGAGAGAGAGAGAGAGGGTGAGGGTGGGTGTTGCCTCTCGGCCTATGGAAGCCGAGAACCACCAACCCGTTGCATGCGTGGTGGTGTTGTCGTTGCTTACCGAAGGAACCGAAGGCAAGCCGAAACCTACGGCTAACCCACAACGTATGGCCTAAGAACTTCACAATTTATGAATTGTATAATCGAATTTAAATGAATCAAAAATTTAATTTAATTTTACCTTTAAAAAACTGTTCTTTTTATTTGTTCTCTTTTATTTTCTACTAACATGCAAATGATCAATTCACAGATAAACAAGTAGAAAAGTAAATGTGTATACAAGGTAATAATATTACAAACGTTTTTTAGAAATTATTATCCTAGTATGTGAATATGGTGCAAAAAAGTAAGAAAATATTTTCATCATTAGATTAGTCCTAGTTAAAAAGTAACACTAGATCAACACTAATCCAGAAACGAAAGAACACTTCCATCTCGCAAGAAGACTTCCAACACTAGATCAACACATGCCAATTCATAGATAAACATTATATTGAAAGTGATCAGGGTCCATATCATTTCTTAAATTCCTCACGACCTGAGATAATAAGCTCATAAGCTTGGTCTTACTTCACCGTCGAGAAACGAAAGAAGACTTCCATCTCGCAAGTAATGCATTATTCACTCTGAATATCATGCATTATTCAGAGTGAATAAAGCTTAGGGCATTTATTCATTCTGAATAATGCATGATATTCGGAGTGAATCGGCACGTGACGCAATTTTAGTGGTTCTGACTTTCACAACCAAAATTAGGTTCACATTTGAACCTAACCCTATATATATATATATATATATATATATATATATATAGAGAGAGAGAGAGAGACTTGGGATCAGACCATTGGTGATACTAGCAAGACCATATGAATAACATTAAACCTTTACAACAAAACACTATGAATGTAAACTTCATAATGTTTTTGATTTGAGGTTTGGTGATTTTTTGTATATTTACGATGTTTTAATTGTAAAGTTTTAGTTATTTTCTGGTCTCATGTATCTTACGTGAAACCAATCCTATATAGGTATGTGTGTGTGTGTGAAATTGGAATTATTTCTATAAAATGTACTAATTATCTCGTTAATTACAATATTATTTATCTTAAATTTTTGACTTAATCTCACGGATTTCATAAAATTATGTAGTTCTTAAATAATTAAGTTTCTTTATATACATTTCTATTACATGATTTAATTCAAAAGAATGTTTAATTAATGTCGTATTTATGTACTAATAGTGTTTGGTCCTTATAATTTTTAATCATATATGTTAACATCAAACATTTTTTTCTATATTTTTAAGGTATATGATTTGACATAAAAAAACATTTTGTGAACAACATGAGTGAGTGACAACAAATTAATGAGAACTTGGGATTTATAACCAAAAGGTATATTACTAAATATAAAGACTTATAACGAAAAAATATCATTAATAACGGTCTTTTAACTATTTTTGTAATATTTCTGGAACAAATAAAAAATGATAATTTTATTTTCTTTCTTCATTTTGACATGATTTTAAAGAATAATTCATTGTGCATGTATGGAATGAAACCAAAACTCATAAACTTGAAAAGCTGTAACTAACTTATACGAACTCATGTGGAAATGTTGAATCCCACGTGTGAACTATGAAAAATCTAGAATTCTACCATTTGTTTGGTAATTTTTCACATTGGTAGATTCAAATAATCAAATTCATTAGTCGAAACTTTCCACCTACCATGCCGGTGGGTATCAATCAATTGGACTTTGAGTGCCTCTTCAATACATGTGTTTAATTACAATAGGCCTTTTAAACGGGTCACGTGGTTTTTCAATATTGATTGATCGTTTTAAGGATTCGGGCGTTATTTGCAATTAAAGTTTTCAACAGGGTCCCGATTGCAATCATAAATTCAGAATCGATAGATTGCATCAGTTAGTTTTTTTCTTGGAAAAGGTAACAAATGTGTTTGAGATCCCGTGTTTGAATATTGGCCTCACTCTGTACCAATATGATGTATGTGTGATTTACCTCTTCTATGCTGACCATGGAACTAGTGTGGTAGGAACGTTTTACAGGGTGGGAAATATATACATATAGGAAAGTTCAAACGTGAACTCATCTTTCATTGTGAACGTGAGGACCAACAAGATCCCGCCATGTGGCAATTTGGATCCGTGCCTAAAGTTTATTTAGTATGCATGCGCGCACGTCAAAAGCGCGCTCATGCATACTGAATAAAGCTTAGGCGCCTATTCAGATTGTCATGAGGTGCGATTTTAGTAGTACTCTCATTCACAACGAAAAACAAGTTCTCATTTGAACTTCTCTCTCCCTCCCCCTCCCCCTCTCTCTATACATACATACATACATACATATATATATATATAGAGAGAGAGAGAGAGAGAGGAAGGAGATGCGAGAATGTGAGAAGATAATATATGATTGCATTGTTATAGATGTGGTTATTCATATAGGGGTGGGTTCAAATGCGAACCACTTTTTGGTTGTGAACGTGAGGACAACCGAGAGCATGACACGTGGCGATTGACTAGGCGCCACGTGAGATCCACGACGGATGACTAGACGCGATTCATGGGAGGGCATTGAATTAAAGAGGGGGCCACACTCAAAGTCGCCACGTGTCGCGCTCTCGGTTGTCCTCACGTTCACAACCAAAAAGTGGTTCACATTTGAACTTTCTTCTATTCATATATGATTAAACGTTCATATCATGCGTGTGATCATATATGATATGATGAAATTTACCGTCTTTTCTCAATTTGACCATTTTTTTGTTTGACCCTGACCATACATACATGCACAATTGCACATAGCACACATATGACAATACTAAATCACAAAAGAATGTTCTCATTATCACGTTTAGGAATTCATCAATAATGAAAATCCTATTTATAATCTTAAGAGTTTCCTATTTAAGATAGCCTAAAAGGAAAAAATCTCAAAAAATTATGTGATTTATGTTAAAAATCGTGAATTAGAAAAAACTTTAATGTCCAATTGTCCATGACTTAAAGGGTGGATCTTAAAGAACATAGTATTTTGGCCGCACATGTAATCGTCTAGATTTTTTTTTTGGTCGGGGGCCTCTTAATTTCACATGTTCAAAATTTATGGCTGTTGGAGACTTGGAGGTTGTGTTTTTATACCCTTTTTTTTCATTATTTAATATCTTGTTCTTTCTCTACCAACTTTGCTCATACACACATGCACACTATGGTAGAGATAAGCATTGAGAACCGTTTTTTCGATACCATATATTCGGTTTGATTTTTAGTTCTAAATAATAAAATTGGGTATTCGGTACCAAGATTTTCCCAAAAATACTGAAAACCGAACCAAAGTTTTGACATACGTTTTTTTAAAATTCGATCATCCCTATCATTTCCTAAATAAAGTTTATCTTTTTCTAATCAAACTATATCATCTCCTAAACTATCTAAACTTTCTGCATAACTATCCGTATTTGTCTCCATTTTTTTATCATCATCAAAAAATCAGACGACTACATACATATCAAGAAATTGATGGATTGTTGAACTTTTGATTGTTTGGGATTGGTTTGAAAACATATTTGAAACATTATAAAGGTATTTTGGTTTGCGATTGGTTTAATTTAATACATGGTACATTTTAAAATTTTCGGTTCTAAGTGGTCGTAGTACCGACTTTCCAGTCCCGAAACCAAACCAGTATGCAAAATTCAATTTTCGATACCACTTTTTAGTCTTAATTTTTTTTGATACCAACCAGTTCGGTACCAGTCCAGCCAATCTCATCCCTACACTATAGTGTGCTTTAAGAGAAAACATGAATGAGAACAAGAGATATTGTTAAAATTGGAGTATAATTGTCAACTGACAAATGATTTGAAGAATTATATGTTTGGGATTTGATTAATGTTGGTCCTAGTAAGAGTTGATTTCATTACACAAGGTTCTTCGAAAATCATTACAAAGTGTCACGTGGGTCTTGTGTGTCACCATATTTGTTGTTATGTATAATGTGGGGGACGATGAGGAGAAGTGAGCTTTGTTCAAGAAAGCGACCACGAGAAAGATTGTAGGAGAGTGCTTATGGATTTAGGGTAAATGCATTTTAATATTAATTAGGGGTGTTCCTGGTATGGCCTAGATTGTCCAACCCGCTCCCCTTTTAATAATCTAAACTGCAAGTGCCAAACCGATCATAGTAAACCAAATACATGGTAAATAATAGTCCGCATAGTTAAGGCTTATTATGGTCTTTAACAATAAACTAATTGAATTAAAAAATTGTATAAAACATGAGGAATTCTGGAAACATAATTGATAGTAACTTGATAAAACTTGAAAAGGGTGGTGCAACCCCCCCAATTGAGTTAGTGTAAAACAAATTAAGCGCATCATGTCGTAGAAAATGATAAAATATAAAAATATGGTTGTATTGCTTATAGAAACAATAGAGATCATTGGTGCTTGATTTCAATAATTGAAAATATAAATTAACAGGGCAGCAGGCACTTTAGTCAATTAAACCATCAAATGAAAATGTTCAAACCATAAGTTGGATAAAAAGAAAAAAAAAATACAATTTGACTATTTTGAAACCAAACTACATTGTCAAGCTTTCAAAACCGTCAAAAACAATTAAGATCAATCTAATTCAATAAGTTTTTATACTCTAAAAGTTATTATAAAGACGTATGCTACCAAGGTCATCCTTAACCGTATCATTCATACCACCCATATCAGCTGAATATAGTCAAAAACAATTAAGATCAATCAATATAGTTATTATTAGTACGTCTACTAGACTAGTACTAATAATACAATAGTCCAATTCCACTAAACATATAGGAGGAAGGTTAAGTGTATTTGCCAAATCTATATAATGGATTAGTTGTTAAGCCGTAAACAAAAGAAAAAAACAAAACTGAATATAGTCTAATTATTAAACCCTAAGAAAATAACCACATCAGATTGGTAAGCATATAATTCAACTTTTTCTTGAAGAAAATAGAGAAGTAGATTACATATTTCTTGTCTTATGGGTTTGTTAGATTTTTGACTTTCGTCTATATGAGTTGTAACCAATGTTCGAGAAAGCTTGCCGCTATGACACGTCGTCGCTTAAGACTCGTGCCTCATGCCACGTTATGTCTGAGGAACGCTATGTTGCAATGCACGGTTTCTTGTAACATGATATTTAATTTAAATTATCTTTTTCATGTCGTATTTATTAGTTTTAAATATATAACTTAATTAAAATTGTTTATTGTCATAGATTCATCAAGTAATATTAGGTAAACATATATTTATGTATATAGGGGTGGGTTCAAATGTGAACCACTTTTTGGTTGTGAACGTGAGGACAACCGAGAGCGCGACACGTGGCGGATGACTAGGCGCCACGTCAGATCCACGGCGGATGACTAGGCGCGATTCATGGGAGAGCATTGAATTAAAGAGGGGGACCACACTCAAAGTCGCCACGTGTCGCGCTCTCGACTGTCCTCACGTTCACAACCAAAAAGTGGTTCACATTTGAACTTTCCTCTATGTATATAATATTATATATGACAGAAATTTGTCATCATAAGTCACCTCTTAAAAAACGTCATGACCTTGCTCTGACTTCTAAGACTTAATGCTTGGTCTTCTACGCTATTAAGAACCTTATTTGTAACTAATCATTATTTTTCTCAAAAATAACAAAAATAAATAAATCATATCGATAAAAATAATTAAAATAATTCCGAAACTATAAAAATAAAAACGACATTAAATTATTAATCATGAAAATGAAAATCCTAATTCTAAAAATACAAATGCAGAAATAACAATTTTCAAAGAATCCAAAGGACTAAAAACGTAATTTCTCAAAAAGAATATATACTAGTATACTACTACTAGTGGCATGGGTGTAATTAAGGGATATAGAAAGGTCAAAGAAGTGACGGTGAAGATAAAAGAAAAGAAAGAAGGTTTATATGCCGGGCTTTTTCTGGCCAATCCTGTTGCCTGCCCGTGGAACAGGAACTACTAACGCCGTCTCTTAACGCTCCACACCCCCGTTCACTAAATCTTTAATTTTGCAGAAATATTTTAATTTATTATTCACGCTGTGTTTGACAAATCGAGCTGATAAGTTAACCGATGGATGATAAACTAGCTTATAAGTAAATTATGGTTGATAAAAACTATCTTATGAGTATATAAAATGATCAAAAAATGACATCTTAGGTATAATAATTAATATTAATAAGACTATAATTAGAAAAAATTATAAAAAACTTCTGAAATGCTACTTTAAATATCGTTTTAATAAACTAGCTTATGGTCCATCCAAACATGTACTAGATTATAAGTTAGCTTATTTATTAGGGGAAATTAAATACACTCATTGACTTGCTATTTACACCCAAAAAAATAAATTGCTCCACACTTTTTACATTCTCAATTACTGTTAATAAATTGGTGCATATAGCAAGCCCTATTTATTTTTACCGGATGTCACTTAAAAAAAGTTAGCAGTAACGAAAACTGTTAGTTAGGTTTGGCGTCACGCAGTAGACACACTACCGAGAAAGGAGACATATATTATATATATACATATTATATATATGTATGTATAGAGAGAGAAAGTGGGAGTGTTTTAGAGAGAGAATAAGTATATATCAATCAATTTTCTTGGTTAAGTAACGGCGTTTTCACATTTCCTGGTAAAAGAGAGAGAAAACAAGTCTTGGAGCTGAAGCAGCACCACCACCGTCATCCATCATTCGTTTCTGGTTTTCTGATCTGTTTTTATTAACTGTAACTGAAGATTGATGGTTTAGGGTTTTAAATTCAGCTGATTCTGTTTCATCTTATTTCTTTTTGGAGGTGTTAATGATCATATTAAGTATGCATTTAATGTTGTGGAGAAAAAACTTGATGATTTTGGAGGTGGTTTAAGTGATTATTTAGAGAGATTTTTGTATTTAGGAAGAATTTTGGTGTTGCTTTAATGTACCTTTCCACCATGGACAACCGAGGTTCAAAAGCTTTCTCATCTGAAGGTGAAATTTCTTCATTATTTTTGATGTGATATTTTCATTTATTTGGCTGATTTTGAATTTGAAGGTTGGAATTTGATAAATCTTTTTGAAATAGATTTTTGTTGTTTTTGTTGGTTATTAATGTGGAATAATTGTAGTTTTCTTTTTAAATCTATGCTGAAAATGTTATATTCTGTGTGTTTAATTCGATTATGAGCTATGGAAGATCTGCTGTATAAGGAGCTATGGAAGGCATGTGCTGGCCCACTGGTGGATGTTCCAAGAGAAGGAGAAAGAGTTTTCTACTTTCCTCAAGGCCATATGGAGCAAGTAAAATTAAAAATTTACTGATTTTGCTCTATTTTTCAAGATTCTTTTTTGACATAGAAGTTCTATCCTATTGGTTCTAATTTACCATAATTGGGCTGTTTTTGCCTTTTCTGTTTCTTGTTGTTTTTGTTTAGTTAGAGGCTGATACAAATCAGGAATTGAATCAGAGTATTCCTCTCTTCAACCTCAAATCAAAGATCCTTTGTAGTGTTGTTTATACACAGCTACTGGTATGTAATAACTTGTTTTTATGATGTTTCATTTAGATCATGTTTGGTTGCTTAGAAAGTGATTAAGGAGCTCAATGAATTCGATTTCGCCTTTAACGGTTTTTTTGTTGGTGTGAGAAGAAATGAAGAGGTAATTGTGAGTTTCCCATATGGGGAAAGGGAAATCAGACCTAATGAATGAAGAAATAGGAATTTGGTAAACATCGAAGCAACCAAATAATCGCACAAAGTAATAGTTGCTAGAAATGAAAAAGTGAACAATACTTGTATGGCCCAAGAGTCTGCTTATATTCATTTTGGTTGTTAGGAATTTTCTTATATCTTGTGAATCTTAATGTTATTACGACTCGGTATCTTGTGAATTTGTGTATCACATACGTTAAATAAAGACTCCTACCATATGAAACTAGATAAGAAAAATAGACAAGACAAAAATCTATGATTTTAATCATAGTCTAGTTAACAGTTAAAGTCTCGGCTCCAAATCGGTCATATATATGTCTTAGGAGGCTAACAAAAACAATTAAGATGCATTTTGGTTAAAAAGATGTACTAAAATTAGGAGGGTTTGAGCTAAAATAAGTGATACAATTTAGCCAATAAATAGTCTTTAAGATGTGATGGTGATATGTGTTGTATTTCCTAGGTTGACCACTGCAATAGCAGATTCATATGTTAAAAAATACTTTTAGCTTTCAATCTCTTAATTTGGACTTTATTTTAGATTCATATGTTAAATGTTTTTAGAATTGGTTACTATTGTAGGCTGAACAAGATACAGATGAAGTTTATGCGCAAATCACTCTACTTCCGGAGCCAGATGTAAGGGTTCATGTTTTAGATTCTGTAAAAATACATGGCAAACTGATGCCTTTTGTTTGAATGTCATAAGTTTATGCTTTTCTTTAACAACCCATAGCAAAATGATCCTACTGGTCCTGATAAATGCCTTGCCGACCCTCCAAGGCCAACCGTCCACTCTTTCTGCAAAGTCTTAACAGCATCTGATACGAGCACTCATGGAGGTTTTTCAGTGCTCCGGAAACACGCAAATGAATGCCTGCCCGTACTGGTAATTTCACTTTTGTCAATCGTTGTTCTCTTTCTCTAATTCATATGTTCTAACAGTTTAATGTTCTAATTTTCTGCTTTTGTGGGTTCAGGACATGACTCAGCCTACTCCTACTCAGGAACTAGTAGCTAAGGATCTCCATGGCTTTGAGTGGCGGTTTAAGCATATATTCAGAGGTTAGTGTGTACTCATCCCTTTTGTATACTTATGCTGCCATTGGAAAATCACAAATGTTGTTAATTGTAAACTGGTTTATGACTTTGTAGATTAAAGTTTGTACTCTTGTTCCTAAATAAATGTCCAGAACAAAAAAAGACAGTTTTAGAAACATGCAATTAGTACTTAATCAGAAAGTGTAATAATTTTGACATTTTTGAACCGTGTGCCTTTTTAGTTAATTGAAGGCATAACTTTATTTTCTTGAGAAGTAACTTCCCCTTGATTTTCACAGGTCAACCACGAAGGCATTTGCTTACAACCGGATGGAGTACTTTTGTTACTTCTAAGAGATTGGTGGCCGGGGATTCATTTGTATTCCTTAGGTATTGGTTTCCATTCGTGCTTCAATCCTGTACTCTTTTCTCAGTTTAATGAAAATTGCACATGCGATTTGTCACGTAGCCAAAGTATATGTTTTTACTATTTGTCAAATATCTAAAATACCCTTTTGGTAAACCATCTATGGAACATGTGCACATGCGATTTGTCACGTTTTACCCCTTTGGTAAAACATCTATGTTTTTACTATTTGTCAACTAGGAATGTTTTCTAAAAGGAAATGTTGCAATTTTCATGGGATATCTAAGGAAGGAGCATTGATCTCCATGCATATTTCATCGTTGGTATGCTTAGTTTGTAATCTGTACCCTTAACTACATCTTTATTAAAATATGTGATTCTAGGGGGGAGAATGGTGAATTACGCGTTGGAGTAAGACGTGTTGCTCAACATCATAACAATATGCCGTCTTCCGTAATTTCGAGTCGGAGCATGCGCCTTGGAGTTCTTGCAACTGCATCACATGCTGTTTCTACCCAAACCCGCTTTGTTGTTTACTATAAGCCAAGGTATGTTACTTTGGTGCAGTTAAAGTGAGTATTTACTGTCCGAAACTTGAAAAATATCGGGTTTTACTTTGCTTGATCCTAGTTCCAGATATGATGTTGAGTGTCCTAAAAGACTTTTGGGCGTCCTATCAACTTCTTGTAACATTGTTTTTCTGTAAATTTAGGCTCTATAAAGCAGGCTATTAGGACATTTAGACATATTCTGCATCCTAAAAGTGGATTATCGTTTAGTCTATTCATGAATCACACCCGTTTATCCTTGCAATGTAGGTTCTTTCCCGATTTGATTTTCTGAAATTTTGCAGGACAAGTCAGTTTATCATTGGCTTGAACAAGTATATTGAATCTATAAACAATGGGTTTACTGTTGGCATGAGATTTAATATGCGGTTCGAAGGTGAAGACTCTCCAGAGAGAAGGTAAATATAACATTTATAACCGGCTGGTATTTAAGTTTATACAAATGATGCTTTTTTCATGAAAATGCCTTCAATGTATTAGGTTTACGGGTACGATAGTTGGAGTTGAAGACTTCTCTCATCAGTGGGAATGTTCAAAATGGCGCTCATTGAAGGTAAACATATGATGTAATTTCTGATGAATCTATAATTATCTCTAAAGGCATCCTATATGCACCAATTTGCAAGGGGTAGGGATGGAAACTTTTCTATGCTAGTCAAAGATTGTCCTTTTAACTTTGTTAGAGTCCCACATCTGCTGGACTTGAATGTCAGAACCTCCCTTCTCTTCTCAAGGGCTTTTTTGGAAATTAATGTGGGCGTTCCCCATATTCTCGCAGCTTGAATGAGAAAGAAATATAAGAAACTTAACTGTCTCCCATTGGTTCCAGGTCCAATGGGATGAATCCACAGCAATAATGAGACCAGAAAGGGTGTCACCATGGGAGATCGAGGCTTATACCACTCCTGTTCCGACAAGCTTGGTTCAACCGGTGGCACCTAAAACTAAAAGGCCTCGACCTTCAGTCAATATCCCTAATCTTGGTGAGTTTATTGTTCTCTCACCTCTATGTTTGTTGTCTCCATATCTCCATTAACCTCTTGTATTTTGTACTTTGGGGGCTGCTTGTGTTCTAGAACCTGCATGTTCGACTGTAACAGCTGTTTGGAATCCTTCACATGAGCAAACAGAAAATGGTAACAATGGCTATCTTCTATAACTTTTACCGACTCAATTGGATGTAGACCAGCTATAGTAAATCCCACCGAAATCTTCATGGGATATTTCTTGCAGGTGAAACAGAAGATAGGAAAGGTCACTTAGGTTGGTCTCTCCATTCACATTCGAATTGTGCGCCTCAAGAATCCACAAAACTGACCAAAGATTCAACCAAAAGTTCACTTGACTTAAAGAAGTCTGAAAATATTTCGAGTTGTAGATTATTTGGTTTTGACTTGAAGATCGCCCCAAAAGGTGATTCTATTCCTGAGGTAGCCCCATCTTTTGAAAGGCATGAATCAGATGGGATTGCAGACCAGAAACCTGACCACCCATCAAAGGATCATAAAGGTGGTCAAAGCAAACAGAGTGCTTTGACACGAAGCCGTACCAAGGTAAATCTCATCCTTGAAACGATGTGAACTTGTTTATACACACATACATATGAGTATATATGTAGGGCCAGGTTACGGGAAACCCCCAAAAAATAGAAAATTGAGGAACACCCTGGTAGCCTTTCATCTGGACAATGTATACTAGTCTTTTAAGTTTTAACTAGTATATATAACATTGTTATTATGACTGAAGGTTCAAATGCAAGGTGTAGCGGTGGGACGGGCAGTGGATTTAACCGTGTTAAATGGGTATGATGAGCTCATAGATGAACTTGAAGAGATGTTTGAGATCAAGGGGAAGCTTTGTCCTAGAAATGAATTGGAAATCGTGTTTACTGATGATGAAGGAGATATGATGCTCATGGGTGATGATCCATGGCAGTAAGTAACCTTATACTAGATGCATCAATCATAAACTAAACCTTGAGGGTCAACTCAACTGGTAAATAAATGCTAGACCTTTGGGCTCCTCTCCATTGGTCGCAAGTTTGAGTCTCCTCAGGACCACTGGGATTAATCTAAGGTGCACACAAGCTGGCCTAGACACCCACTGTTAAAAAAAGTAAATAAAATAAAGTAAAATCATAAACGGTTGTTAACTGCCACTAACAAAGTCTCTATTCACAGGGAGTTTTGTAGAATGGTGAAACGAATTCTGATCTGCTCGAGTCAAGATGTGAAGAAAATGAGTTGTGGAAGCAAGCTGCAACTTTCTTCTTCCATAGACAATGAAGTCTCTGGCTTTAGCTTGGAAGCTGCTGAAAATTGAAGTTTTTTACGGTTTCTTGTATGTAATATCGCCCATGTTTTTAGGTTTATGCTGTGCGTTTTTTGAAGTTGTCGGGTGTTTGAAGATGAATGAAAGGGGAATAAGGGTACAAGTAGTAATATGGTATTGAAGTTGATAGAAGAGTAAGGTGATTTGAAGAAATGGAAGCAGGGTAGGATTAGGATGCTGTGTGTATTAGTGGTTAAATGTTTGATTCAGTTTCTTGTGGTTGTATTCTATGTTATTTGCTTAGTCTTTTGATAACTAGTAAGTGGGAGATAAGCAAGCTCTTTACACTTTAAAGCATCATGATTCTAGCCAAAACTCATATGTTATTTATGTTTAAGAGATTCATGTTTTCGATATCCGTAATATATATGGATTTGGCGTTTATCTTTTCTCTTAGGAATCTCTTTAGTGTAGAGATTGTGTATAATCTTGGCCAAACCTTGTTTTGGAGCAAGATGTAATGGATATATTTGTTTGGTTTTAGAGAGCAAATTTGTGCTACGATACAAGGGAAGTGAAATGTTAAAATTTTGTTTAACTCGTGTTAATATAAAGGGTTGTTTTAGTTTTTCCTACTGTTCATGTCTTATTTATGTCGGTTTTAATCCCTCTTGCTTTTTATCTCTTATTTATGTTGACGACCTTAGTTTTTCCTGCTTTTATCTTATGCCAACTTAGTTTTTATTTCTATTCCGATAGTTTTAGTGCTATTGCTTTGTGTTGATTGTTTTATCTTATATATTCTCTCATCCCATGTGTCTTTGATCCCTTTTTTGTTCATCGTACACGATATTTTCAGCTACTTATCTAACATGCCTTTTCTAAATTTTGTTTTCTAAGCTAGGGGTTTCAGAAAAATGACATCTCTATCTTTTGAGATAGAGATAAGATCTATATTAGTTGACATACCTCCAAAACTCCACCTCTATATAGAGATATATATTGAGTTTGTACCTTTGGGTTTGGTTTGATTTGTTGAGACACATGACCACCTTCTAGACCTAATTTGATAAGATGTGGAGTTGGTATGGTTTGTTATAAAGAGGTTGTTATTCCCACATGTTGGTCTAAAGCGCTTTTTGGGTACATATCAGTTACGTGTCACAACTTCTTTCATTGCTCGTGTTGGACTAAAGTCTTTATTTATTATGACGGCCTTTAATTTTAGATATACAAGTTGTTTCTCGTAAGATATCCAACATCCTTTTAGGAGCTCGTTAAAGATCACATGAAACCATTCTATTTATGAAAGAAGGTTATTATGTCCTTTTGTTGCTTTAAAACGTACTTTTAAGTCCTTTTTTTTAAAGAAGGCAATTTTATAAAGAAACCAAAAAACGGAAAGCAGAAAGGCAAACTCTGCATTTAAAAAACTTATCTACATCTATAATATTTACTTTAATAGGTAAGCAAGTAGACATTCTTATATAATTTACATAGTCCATATCCATACCAATTAACCGATATATAGATAACTTACAAATTATTTGATGGTTTACTACCACGTCGTAAGTCATCTTGTACGTACAACTTGGATAACACTTGGTACAACATCGATGCATAAACTCATCTAGTCTAATGACTATTCTACCCTCCTAGCAAAATTCCTTAAACGAAAATTCAAGAATCATGGATTTGAATAGTGACAACAACGGATTCTTCAATTGGATGACACGATTTGTCGTTGTCATCCATACTTGAACTTGATGATCCTTCAAATATGATCACACTATGTTCAAAAGGAACCTCTTGTGGGTTCGAGCTCAAGTTGTTCTCGGTGGTGGGTTGATCAGGAACCACCAGCAGCTCATGGCGGCTGTCTTTGACGGCACTACCAATGACTGAGCATCTGCAGAGTGGACACGTGGTGTTCGAATGGATCCAGTTTCGTATGCAATCTCCATGGAATACATGTTGGCAGGCTGGAATTTGATGTAGCTTTTCATTCATCTCAAATTCTCCCAAACAAACACAACACCTTCATATCAAAATTTCATGAAATTCTCGTTAGATTTTGTTAAAATCAATCTTTTTTGAACCATAGTCATTGAGAAAATGCATAGCAATGTTACAGTTTGTAAACATGAGTTACTTTGAACATAGTATTCCTTGAAAAAGTATAAACGATTCACGAATGCAATCACTCGAGATCAATTTGAAAACATCAGAATTCATACAAGGCGAAACGAAAGAATTTTATCTACATATTTTTTTTTGGGAAATCCATTGCTAAAAGAGTAAGTTGGTGGGTAAATTGTTAGTGGAAAACTTTCACCCAAGACCCTAGTTTTTTTTTTTTTTTGAAAAACATCGGATTCTACCGGAACCATTGATTGGTATTCGATAGAAATTTCTAGGCTGATTTTTGCGAGTAAAAGTCATTTGCTTTGTAGTGTATGCTTACATTGAATCTTTCGCGTATAAATCTTCATCGAACAAGATCACAGAAAGCTTGTC
This sequence comes from Centaurea solstitialis, assembly GCA_030169165.1. NCBI lineage: Eukaryota > Viridiplantae > Streptophyta > Magnoliopsida > Asterales > Asteraceae > Centaurea > Centaurea solstitialis. The sequence goes on from CM058042.1 coordinate 17,801,621, forward strand.
TTCGAGGTTTATCTTTGATCCCAATTCGCTCTATAAGAGAATAGACACCAAAAGAACATTAGATATATTAATTGAGAGAAATAGATGTGTGTGTGTATATATATATATATATATTATATATATATATATATATATAGAGAGAGAGAGAGAGAGGAGAGAGAGAGAGAGTTGTATACATACACATTGATGGAGAGTTGAATCTTGATTTGTTGAAGCTTCTATGGAAGCAGAAGAAGCTGGAGAATTGGAATTACTAAAAGTTCTTTTGAGGTAGAACAAGTAAAACAAGAGAAAAAGTATTATAGAGAAGAGAATTGGGATAGAAAATATGAATGCTTGGTATAATTTCATTTGAAGTGCTTGAGAGTACAAGTGTGAGTTAGCACCACTACTTGCACTTGAAGATTGAAGGTACCCCATTGCCTTTTTAAACACACTTTTTCAAAAGCTAAAATGACCCAAAACAACACCCTTTTGAAACTAAAACAAACCCAACAACCCTAATGCTATCTTTTTCTTGATTTCTTGATCAAGTGAGGATCTGATATCAATGTATGGATGATCAAGTTAGAATCTTTTGGGAGAAAGAGAAGATGGGTTTTATATGGTTTTGTGTTTATGCTCACCTACTCAAAGTTTATATAAGTGGCTCAAATTTTCAACAAGAAACTTAAAGAAAGTAAGAAACCCTGGTGGACTTGGTGATTCTTGATGGATGAATGCAAGTAATGTGAAAGTTAGAATCTTTTGATGTAAAAGAAGATGGGTATTTATAGTTTTATAAAGTTGATGTTTCTGAACACTTAAAAAGACACTTCTTTGTGTGCAAGAAACTCAAGTTTCTTGATGGAGGACTTGGAGTTTATAAATGCAGTTACGTGAAACAGTGGAAGTTGGGAATCTTTTGGGAGAAAAAGAAGGTTTTGTTTGTAGCAACCAACTGAATTGATATGAGTTTGAGTTCAAAGGAGTGTTTGTTTGGTTTTATATATGGGAAGTTATGGTCAAAAAAAGTAGTGGGTTTCTTAGTCTAGTGAGTAACCGAGGGATGGGCGTGTGTAAGTGGATCATATGGATGTGAAAGTAGAAAGGAAAAAGCAAGTTTGATGAGTATAAGAAATGGATTGTGAGATACAGAAAGAAATTAAAGTGATGAAAAGGAATTAAACATGATGATTATATATATATTCCTTCTCAACTAATATATATAGGAGGTTCCGGTTCAAACGAGAACAATGATTATATAAGAGAATAAGGGAACGATCAAATCAGATGTGATTTTACACTAACGGTCAATAAAAGGGCGTGTGAGTGACGTGTTCCGCGACCTCAAGTAGCAACCAAAGTTGTGTGAATCACATGTGTTTCAACCTTTTCTTTTCTTATTCTCTTATTTAGTTTTGTTCTTGTATAAAAATAATATATACGACACATGCATATATAGGCGAAGGATAGTATGAGAAGTTGAGTTGACGTGAACTATTGATCACTTTTATTCTTAAGCCCATCCATGAATTGTGCTTGATACGTGGATTCATTCTGTGCATCTCGATGCATCTCATCTGAATGTCCATCCAACGGTTGATAACCACTTCAGGCACTTTTCATGCTCCTCATCGTAACTCATCTCCTCATCAGAACCCAATCCTCTCTCTCTCTCTCTCTCTCTCTATATATATATATATATATATATATATATCTATATATATGGGTTCATACAAAAATGCTAACTATTTAAGAAAACAAGATTTCTTTTGTCATGTACAAAATCACATGTGATTTACGTGACTTTGCCTGCGACTTTAAGTCGCATGGCAAGTCGCCCGCGTCCAAATTTTTTTCCGTTAGTATAAAATCAAATGTGATTTTGTACATGAATAAAGTTTTTCTTATTTTCTTAAATAGTTGGCTCTCGTTTAAACCTTTTTATACATGTATATATATATATATGTATATATATGTTATAACATGGGTGCACTAAGGATGAAGGGACCCTCCAACACTTGCATTTTAATTTGTTTATGATTAGTAGAAACATCACATCATTATGGTAATGCTACTTCCTAGACCCACATTCATATTGGTGCACTAGCTTATATGCTTCTTTCACTGGCAAATGCTTCACCTAGGGTTGCTACTTGATTAAGCATATAATATAATAGAGTGTGCAATCTATTGTGGGCATAATTTGTTTTGGTGGACAAGATTTTATACTCTTTCTTTTAATATATGTGTTACCGTTATATATTCTAAAAGGACAACTTCTAGTATTTGGTCTTTATAAATCAAAAAGAGAGAGAGGGAGAGGATGACATAAGACATCACATAAAAGCTATCAGATTGGCTTAAATGAAGAGCTATCTATTAGTTAAATTTGAAGGTCAAATTCTATTAGGTAACCATCTAATAGCTATGTTTTATTAGTTGGAATGTTGGAAGACAAATAATAAGGCTTGTGAAACGAAGTTAGGAATTGCAGAAAACCAAAATGAGGATGCTTAATTAATTTAATGGACTTCTGATCAGACCTTATTAGACATGATGCTAAACAAGGTCTTTTGGGAAAGGTTAGGGCGTTAACAAATCGAGTCAACTAAAGTAGTAGGTTATTTGAGCTTCCCTTGAGAAAATGATATCATACTTGAACTCGAATAACTTTTTTCGAAGTACATAGCTTGACCTCGAGTTTGAAATAATTTTTCCATGTTCGAGCTAGAGCTCAATGC